>CM037782.1:17407569-17457569 GCA_021229015.1 Solen grandis
ATTCAAAAGCATTCAAATGTCGTTCAATATGTTATATACTTGTGATTTATATATTTTTTTATATAAATATGTATGTAACACACAAAAACTGTAAAGTTTAATGTGTAATGAAATCTGTTATGTTCTGTAAATATTTGCTTCGCGTCGTTTGCGATAAATTCCAATGATATTTAAAATATAAACGATAACTAATACATACAGCTCTAGTTGTAAAACATTTTAAAAGTTATAATGTAAATTTACCATGATAAGGCGTAATAAAAAAGTTACTTGTTTCCACTAACCCGACCGACCCTATTTTTTGTACCGACTCTAAACTTTTGTTCGTAGCATTCGGGCTATTCCGTCAATTCCTCTAAAAATATGATAAAAATGGAAAAGGGTTAAAAACAATAAAAATAAAGTTTAGCCGACCTACCGACCCTATTTATTTTGGAGATGTTAGTGGAAACAAACAACTTTTTTTTCGCCCTAGACTGCTTTTTAACTTTCAAGGACAGTGCAACACAATAGATAGACTTTACCTTCGTACACACAAAAAAAAATCTCTGAATATTGTTCGTAAATATGTTGGGCAATGCAGACATTACTTACAACTATAGATAATCCCAAAACACGTCAAAATTAAGTAATGATCACAACAACAATATTACCCATGACGCACATCCGGTTACTGAATGCCCGGTCTTTGTTTTCCGTCCGACCAAGGCACATGATATTGCCTGGAATCCCGCCCTGCTTTAAGCAGTCCCTGGCGGAGTAGAAGTTCGTCATGGGAAGGACGCATTTATGAGGACTCTGACAATTTTTTCGGTAGCGTTTCCCAGTCTTCAGGACACGACCCTAGAATATCATCAATGAAAATCAAAGTTCAATCCATTACACAGTAACGCGCCCAGAGTGAGCAAAATGCTCCTATAAGTTGCTTTGTCCGACACAACTGTTTCTATATGTCGCTCAATATACGTACATATGAAATTTTGTATTTCACTAATATTATAAAAGTTAATTAAATACATTTATGCCCAACATACCACCTTGCCTATAGGGACCTATCCTATCCTGGTGTATCAAATATAACTATTTTTATAAAGTAATTGATGTGAATTTACGAACCTTTTTTTAAAGTAGCAAATCAAAGGCATAATAGATAACTCAATATGTGTTGATAACTGTAGCATTTCAAACATTAAAAAGTGAATGTATGATTATTTATTATATTAGAAAAAAAAAGACATGCGATTTTAAAATAGAGCCAATATCTCTCTTTTATATCATTCTGTGCAGTAGGATTTGATATAACGGACAAGTTTATTATCTTTCACCGGATTAGACTACACGTTTTACTTACCCTCTGATAAGGCAATCAGTGATACCACCAAGAAAATGCCGGTAACGTACATACTTTTAGGCCTGAAATACAATATTTTGGAATATTATTTATTCATAAAATTATCATGACAATGATACAATTTATGACGCATCGTTAAATTAGTGCTACTCGCGGAAACTTCGTTAAAACCACCCAGCCATTGATAGTTCCGATGTTTTCGGACACTGTCAATCATAACTATTGGCCAATTATCGGCATAACCCGATACATATATTAAGGTAATCCATCCATCATCAAATTATAATCATGATGTTTTAAATGCTTAAAAGACTTCAGTGCGGATACAAGCATATAGGCTGTTTTGGTCTAAGTCTTTAAAGGCTTGCATTTACTATAAAATGCCTATGATGACTATGATCACAATGAAGGATGAAGTAACTTAAATCTGAAACATTTTTTTTTTATTACAACTATTTTATTGTCAATTTTTTTTTTTATAAATCAGACGAATTTTAATTTGGACTACGTTACCTCTACCAAGATATCCAAGGTACCTTAATGAAACACTAGGAAGCATTGGTTATCTCCGTGAAAGGCCACGAGGTCCGAAATGAAGCGGAACCATTACAGGGACTTTACCTTAATAACCAATAGTGGCAGTAATATATAATCGATGATAAAATACTGTCATTAACTGACAGAAAGTGTAGTTGTTTTGTTAACAATTAAACTGAAAAAAAAATTTCATTTGAAAAAAAAAATAGAATATAGATATACCACAACTGTAGCACGGTTTTCATATTATGAGTAGGCTGGGCACTCTATATTTTGAGTTTTTTGAGTTACAGGGGTTGACAAAAGTTGATTTGAGCTGACAGGGTCCGTGATACTTACTCGTCAAACATTGAGTAAGTTTATATCAAGCAAATCAGCACTAATAATCTAACTTGAAAGAAAATGTAATAGATAGATAACAACAATATGTGCAAGTCATAAAAAGGGTATGCTATCATTTATCTATTATATAACTTTGTATAAACAAACCCAATTCCATATACATAAGGAGGCAATATAGGGTTCAGTAGTAATCTTCTATCATATGAAACGAAATGCAATGTGAAATCATGGACATAATTAATACCATATGGAATAAAATGGAAATAATATATCGTAATATGTTGATAGAGAGAGAGAAAGAGAGAGAGAGAGAGAGTCTTTTATAATATATATTATGCTCATGTTAATTCAGTCAAAAATACATGTGTGTAACTCATCAAAATTATTTACGTGTAAAAATCAAGCACACCGAAGCACGTGATTAACGGCCGATGGTTAGTTCACACGTGACGTATCTCAACAATCCGATTAAAATCAGCTCTCTAATGACGCTTCGCTATACTACGCTAGGACGTTAGGATAGGAGCTGATTTTAATCATATTGGTATCTCAACTATATTACAATTGATTTTAATATTTGAGTGGACTTCCGAAATATATCGTGTTTGTCGTAAGTCAATTGTAATAAACCCAGTAAATAGCACATAATTACATAACAACTCAAATTGCGCATAAAAGAGGCAAAATTGTCAACGAATTAATAAGTAAGTAAATAGTCTTTATTTAAGTGGATAACATATTTGGCATAAACCAATCTTCCATATGGTCCACAATGTGCGATACGTAAAGAATCGTTGCGAGTGAAAAGTACAGTACATGTATTATCAGTATTAATGTGCATGGTTCAAGTAATTAAAAATGTGCATATGACAACGATGTATACACGTTTCTCTGTTGTGTGAACCTCGCAATATCTAAGTATTTCATATGTCCACTTTAGTCCTCGGATTATTAATTTGTGTGATTTCTTTTACAAAAAATTTAAAATTTGTCGTCATAAAATCAGTATAGATCTCAACCTTTGTTTAAGAAACACCCTTGTTTACGCTGGTAACCCGGTATACATATACTAGTTTATAAAGAAACTACTTTTCTTACGCGAATATAAAATAGTTCATGAAATGAGAAGAAAAAGTACGTACCTTCTGCTGCAATGCAAACATGCAAACAGAGGATTTGTCACATGACGTGATCATACACTGGAACTGACAGCTGAGGCCCGAATTTGTGGGGAAAAATCATAATTTCAAAATATTTAAGTAAATATTTTCCAGGTTATCATGCGATATATATGTTGTTGTTGTTTTTTTATCTATATTCATACACCGTTATCTAGTCACAACTTATTTATTTCTTTATTCACGTACTATTTAATTAATTATCAAATTCCAACTTCGAACGAAGACCCTTTCCACCACAAAATCTAGGGTTTGTCAATCACTCCTGTTACGTAACATCACAATGAGAATTTAATGTGTCTATATATGATACCTATTGTTCCAACCTCTCCCTCAAAGATCGGCGTTTTAAGGTAACATCCCTATTGTTACTCATTTGCAATGTGCAGCATCTTGCCTGATAAAAACAATAAATATATGATGACTTGACATATGTTGTGGGTTGTTTTATGTTTGTTTTTATGAATTTGTATTCTCTCTCTCTCTCTCTCTCTCTCTGTTTATATATTCCCCTCAACATAATCTCACCGCAAGATATCAAAGACATAAAACCTTGTTTAACTCTTTGATGATACAGTGTAATAAATGTGAAAATGTAGGAAATCTTGTACAGAAACTTTCCATTTTCTTACTTGACCAATTTTAAAATCACTAATAGTTTTACCTATTTATCAATCTAAGATATTGTCATATAGAATAATACTATAATCATAATTACTCTCTATACATTAATGTATTGTCACTCGCAATTGCTCGCTTTAATTAATTAATTAAAAAGCGCTTAAATTTATCTTTTTTTTTTAAATAATACAATAAAACTTGAAACGAAATTACGTAAAACGCATGACTCGACTGTAGAATGGTCCAGTACCTTAAACAACCACGGATGTTATATTTAGCTATAACCTCCCGGAAGAAGCTGATCCTCCAGAGGTTATTTGTCTGCCATGGCGGGTAGGCAAACATCGGAGATGATTCCTAAAAAGAGCCCCAAAAATGGGGGCACGGTGTTGAACCGAAAAACAATGCACCGGTAAACCCATATTGTATTTATCTTAAAATGTTCATATTTTATTTAAATGTGTTGAAACAATGCTGATTTAACGGTATAAGTATTGCAATACTTTATGCATGTATAAATGCTTTAAATTAGATTTTGTAGCTGAACAATATTCATTTAGATAAGCTTTAGCTAGATTGAGATTGTCTTCAAATTGAAACAGGGCGTTACAATCAAAATACAATAGAAAGACTTAAAGATAAAGGCCATGTACTGGTTCCGCTATGTCTTGGACCACTAAACCTCTACTAAGATTAACAAGGTACCCTAATGAAACATTAGGAAACTTTTGGTTATCCCCGTGAAGAGCCTTGAGGTCCGAAATGCAGCGGAACCATTACAGGGACTGTTCAATCTGTAATGCTAGGGATATTGAGGACGAATATCACTAAATATTATAGTATGCCCGGCATACGGAGCATATCAGGAAAACGTATATTACAAACTATATCAGGAAAACGTATATTACAAACTATATCAGGACAAGAGGGCCATGATGGTCCTGAAACGCTCACCTGAGTACCATTGCTACAACTGATTACAAGGTTTTTAAACAGACAAGAATTCTGATATAACTCAATCTTAAACATTTTAGCCCTGACAATACTACACACCAAATATATAAGCAGTGGGCCTTATGGTTTCAGAGGAGAAGACTTAGTGCGGGGTCATTTATCTCCAAAGGGCCACCATTTTGAAAATCTTGATGATGAACCATTAGATGATACTACATACCAAAAATCTAAGCTTTAGGCCTTATGGATTCATAGAAGAAGATTTTTTTAAAGATTTTCCTATATAACTCTATGTAAAACAAGTGACCCCTGGTGCGGGGGCATTTATCACCATAAGGTCATGATTTGTACAATTTTGGTAATGAACCATAAGATGATGCTACATACCAAATATCTAATGTCTAGGCCTTATGGATTCATAAAATTTTTAAAGATTTTAAAAAAGATTTGACAATTTGGTAATGAAGGTTAAAAATTTTAAAGATTTCCTATAAACTCTATGTAAAACAAGTGACCCTGGTGCAGGGGCATTTATCACCTAGGGTCATGCTTTAAACAATCTTGGTAATGAACCCTTAGATGATGCTCCCTACCATATATCTAATCTCTAGGCCCTATGGATTCATAGAAGAAGATTTTTAAAGATTTTCCTATATAACTCTATGTAAAACAAGTGACCCTGTGCGGGGCATTTATCACCATAGGGCTATGATTTAAACAATCTTGGTAATGAACCATTAGATGATGCTACATACCAAATATCTAATCTCTAGGCCTAATGGATTCATAGAAGAAGATTTTTAAAGATTTTCCTATATAACTCTATGTAAAACAAGTGACCCCTGGTGCGGGGGCATTTATCACCGTAGGGCTATGATTTGTACAATCTTGGTAATGGCCCATAAGATGATGCTGCTTACCAAATATCTAAGCTCTAGGCCTTGCAGTTTTGCAGAAGAAGATTTTCAAAGTTTGCATTTTTAAAATCTATTTTTAGCTCCTGTGACCTACTTTTTTAACCAATCTGAATAATTTGTACAACTTTGATAGAGGGCATCATAAGGATGATTCCTGTGAAGTTTGGTCAAAATCCCTTCAGCGGTTCATGAGGAGATGTTGTTTAAAGCAAATTGTTGACGACGGACGGACGCACGCACGGACGACGGACAAAAGGCGATCACAAAAGCTCACCATGAGCACATTGTGCTCAGGTGAGCTAAAAACATGCTTGGTTGTAAACCATGGTCAAGCAATGGTCAAAGCATGGTGGTATACCATGATGACATAAAATGATTACAAATGGTCTGCATACATAGTTTCAACCATGGTCAACAATTTTGGTAACCATGGTTAACCTCAGGTGAACCTGGTTCGTAGTGTTTAATTGTGACGGGTTAAATGCATCCCCCCCCTAAAATTTACTTTTTTATCCCTAATGATATAGAATTGATCTTGCATAGGAAAACATTCTTTTCAAAGGTTTTAAAACAGTTCTGAGATTTTGGTCCTTCTCCAACTATGTGCACTTATGAACTTAAAACTGCTGCCATTTTAACTCTCTGGTTATGTCAAAATTCAATCTCATGATACCTTAGTATTGTGTTGTTTTTTTTTTGTTGTTTTTTACAACTTTCAAAGAAAACACAAAAAAAACGATGTTCAATGATCTTGGATTCTGACACCATGTTATGTGCAACAGGTCATCAAGAAAGCTGACATGTTTATAAACATATAGCTTATGTCATTGTTAAAAAATAAAGTTTAATAAAACTGCTTGCATCATTGATAAAATATAATGTTTATGTAAATTTGTGTTGTTTAGCCAAGGAATTTTTCCAATACTATTATACAGAAGTTGTACATTCTAGAATCAATTTATTGTTTCAAAATGATCATTATCATTTTAAATGACTTTAAAATTACTAAGAAATACTATGTATTAAAATAACTATGCTCAGTAATATAACAAGTAACTGGTGTTGCATGCAACACATGAGTCCCCTACAGGTGAGGTGCATAATTTTTGTTACCATAGCAAGCAGAATTTTGGTCCTAGAAAAAAAAAAGTGACAAGACGAATCTCCATACTGCCATCTATTCATATACAGTGGAACCTCTCTAAACCGCACGGTGCCCGGACCAGCTAAAATATCCGGTTTTCAGAGGTGTGCGGTTTAAGGAGGTTTTTGCTCTTTCAGTGCTTATTTTGCTTTATGTTTGGGATTCAATGTATATTCTTCAAATGTTATGTGTATGGTATTAATTGTATGTGAGGCGGAGGTTCAGACATTTTATTTTTTTTAGATACACCTTTTATTGTAACCTTATCAAACTCTAAAAGAGATATGACAAGGAAGTAAAAGAACCCTGAATATATCTCAGCCATCATATTTACTCAATTAAAGTTTATCACAAAATGCATTCCACAGAATTAACATCAGAAAGAGCCGATTTATTTAACTTCATTTTGTCCAGTAACCATCAAACATTTATGAAGGAAACGAAATGATGTGTTTGTTGACAATTTTTTTTTTTAATTAATCTCTGATTTAATTATCATACACTTCTGATGCTCATTAAGTTTGATTAACACTATTATTACCGTATTCTGTAATTGATCAATCCAGTAATTGTAAACAAGCACCGCTAGTTGTATTTTTCACACATAGTGGATAAAATTGCCACACCGATTAATCTCAAACCATATAACGGCCATAAACACATAATTACAGTACATAATTTCAAATTAATCATGCGGTTTTTTTTCTCGGACAGAAAATTTGTGTGCGGTTTACAGAGGTAAAAATAGGCACAATTTAACTAAATATCCCAAAATTTTCATGCGGTATTCGGAATTCGGAGGGTCTGGTTTAGAGAGTATTTTTCAATATGAAATATATAGGGGAAAAATCGGGACTTTTGAAATCGTGCGGTTTAGAGAGTATTCCGGTTTTCAGAGGGTGCGGTTTAGAGAGGTTCCACTGTACCATGTTTTATAATATTATCTTAAATGGTTTTTAAAGTTATCACAGGATCAAGATTTCCGGACGGACAGAGGACAGACAGACGGAAGGCAAACCTATAGTCCCTCTGGTGTATACACGGATAAGGGACTAATAACCATGGTCTGTATTGATGTAACCATGGTTGCTTTTTTATTTATTAACCATGGTCTGACAATTGCCAACCATGGTGGGTTATGTCATAAGTCAAACATGGTCAGCCTGGATTTCTATGGTTGACCATTGGTGATTCAACATGCAAACTACTTCTAAACATGGTTCAACCATGGTTGGTAATCCTTAATCCTGGTTTGACCATGAGTAAGCATGGTCAGCCATGGCCATATATTGCAGGGGAATACAGTTCCCTACAGAAATAATTTCACATAAGTCGATGCATTTTCTTGAAATGGTTTAGTAATTATTGTGTCGATTATTGGGGGGAAAACACCTTTATATATTTTAGACTTGTTTATATAACAAAGTCATGCAGTTTGCAAATGGTGCAAAAATTTTGATGTCATGTTACATTCTTTATATGTAATTTTTTTTTTCCCCTGAAATTCATATTGTGAAACTTTATAAAGTCTTACAGTTGAAGCAATATCTTGTTGGGCATCTCTACTCTATTCACTAAGTTATATAAGGAAAAGAAGCTTTCAAAAACTTTATAAATAACAAAATCAAAACAAGGTTGAAGAATATCGTGATTAGGAACATAGCAATATATAACTGGCGATCTATAGCAAAATATCTATAAGACTTATCACACAATGTTGGGTTGTAAAGATTAGTGGTAATATTTCATACACTTAATCATTTTGAGGTACATAATTATTCATTATGAATTATTTGTTCATATCTATTATATATGATTTTATACCTATCATATATGATATTTATACCTATTATAAAGAGTAAAGAAAAAAATCATGACAATTCAGAGCATATGTCTGGTTTACAAAGAGCCTTGAGAAAATTTAACTTCCTTTTTTCTTCCTTATTTGATAAGTTGCATAAGGAAATTGGATATTCACCTGGTCATACAATAAATAACTTCCTTCTTTTAATTTCTCACACAACAATGGCATGGGTAATTCATATAACTTCAGTTTTTACAATCTTCACTGAGCAATATACTGCCACAGTAGTCATACAGGGCTATCCAACTTACAACAGTTAAAGGAAGACACTGACCATAGTTATCTGAGATGTACCAGGGGCCTTCCGAAAGCCAGCTGGAAGACCATCTGAAAGACCAAACCAACCAATCCGAGTGGCCGAATGGTTAGGAGTGTCCGCCCAAGAATCAGAAGGTCATGGATTTGATCCCTAGTCATGATTTATTAAACTGAGAAGACATATCAAAGTCGGAAACAATGGTATTGGTATAGGTCCCTTACTTGGCGTTCAGCATAAAAGGGTAGTTCCTGGACTGGTTGTCCGTCTGTCAGGATAATGTGACTGGGTGTAATATCAGGCAGGATATCGCAGTGCAGCTGTCTCAGGTAGACAATTGTCCCCAAATGACTGAATACTGTTGGAGAGACATAAAACCCCAAACAAAGAGAGACAGACAAGACTTGGGACTCAAACCTGTAGCTATGAGGGGCTAGTTGATTATAATCACCCAGTCACAGAGACCCCTTATTCATATAAAGGGGAAAACAAGAGTGTTCCTTGGAACACATGTGTCACCAGCGTGACAGACCTAGTGTGACAGATGGACGATGGAAAAGGGATCCCTATGTTTCACTCTGCTAACAGCAGGTGACACAAAAAGAAGGAAACAAAATGGTCAAACAAAAACCCCTGCATATTCAGCTGAGATCAGAAATATAAAGGTCACTCATATTAACATTAAAAGTTAAGAATCAAAATCTTTTTTTTTTCATAATACATTTTTTATTTCATTTAATTGAATTTTCAATTTTTAACAAATTCATACCATGACATTGAATTGTAAATGAATGGAAATAGCTAAAATGATTTCAATTCCACTTCATGGAACACGAAAGTGACTAAAGAAAAAGAAAAAAAAATCTCAGTTAAGTTAGTTTAAGAAAAAACAAACCCAGAGTGTTCTTTGAAACATGTGTCACCTGCTTACAGCAGATGACCAAAAAATAAAAACGATACCTTTAAACCATAAGATTATTTTTCAAGAGGAAGATTATTACTCAACAAATTACAAATAAGATTAAATTCCTGTCAAACAAAAATGTGTTTGCTTTTAAGAAAAAATTTCCTTATTTTTTTCACTTTATTTTCCCCCCTTAATCAGTGATGTGTTCAATCTGAATATTGTTTGACTGTGACCTATAACTGAGAGAAGTCAATGTCCCAAAGGTATTCAAACTAAATTTTTCTACCTACAAACTCTTTCAGAGGCTATGCATGTCAGTCTAAAATTGTGACAACTGTAAATCTTTCTGAGAAAAACAAGAACACATAATTTGCATTTAATTGGAGACATGTGAATCAACCCAATTAAACAAACAAGAGGGCCATGATGGCCCTGAATCGCTCACCTGAGTACCATTGCTTCAACTGATGTCAAGGTTTTTAAACATACAAGGATTCTGATATAACTTAATATAAAACATTTTACCCCTGACAATACTACACACCAAATATCTAAGCAATGGGCCATATGGTTTCAGAGAAGACTTGGGCGCAGGGTCATTTATCACCGTAGGGCCAAGACTTTGAAAATCTTTGTAATGAACCATTAGATGCTACTACATACCAAAAATCTTAGCTCTAGGCCTTATTGATTCATAGAAGAAGATTTTTTAAGATTTTCCTATTTAACTCTATGTAAAACAAGTGACCCTTGGTGTGGGGTCATTTATCACCATAGGGCTATGATTTGTACAATCTTGGTAGTGGCCCATAAGATGATGCTACATACTAAATATCTAAGCTCTAGGCCTTATGATTCATAGAAGAAGATTTTTTAAGATTTTCCTATATAACTCTGTGTAAAACAAGTGACCCCTGGTGGGGGGTCATTTATCACCATAAGCTATGATTTGTACAATCTTGGTAGTGGCCCATAAGATGATGCTACATACTAAATATCTAAGCTCTAGGCCTTATGGATTCATAGAAGAAGATTTTTTAAGATTTTCCTATATAACTCTGTGTAAAACAAGTGACCCCTGGTGGGGGGTCATTTATCACCATAGGGCTATGATTTGTACAATCTTGGTAGTGGCCCATAAGATGATGCTTCATACCAAATATCTAAGCTCTAGGCCTTATGCATTCATGGAAGAAGATTTTTTAAATTTTCCTATATAACTCTATGTAAAACAAGTGACCCCTGGTGCGGGGTCATTTATCACCATAGGGCTATGATTTGTACAATCTTGGTAGTGGCCCATAAGATGATGCTACATACCAAATATCTAAGCTCTAGGCCTTATGGATTCATAGAAGAAGATTTTTTAAGATTTTTCTATATAACTCTATGTAAAACAAGTGACCCCTGGTGCGGGGTCATTTATCACCATAGGGCTATGATTTGTACAATCTTGGTAGTGGCCCATAAGATGATGCTACATACCAAAAATAAAAGGCTAGGCCTTGTGGTTTCGGAGAAGAAGATTTTTTCAAGTTTTTCCTATATTAGCCTATGTGAAATCAAGTGACCCCTGGGGCGGGGCCAATTTTGACCCCAGGGTCATAATTTGTACAATCCTGGTAGACAGTCATAAGATCATGCTACATACCAAAAATCAAAAGGCTAGGCCTTGTGGTTTCAGAGAAGAAGATTTTTTAAATTTTCATTTTTAAAATCTATTTTTAGCTCCTGTGACCTAATTATGCAATGGACCAGAACCATTTATACAACTTTAGTAGAGCTTCATCCAAGGAACATTCCTGCAAAATATTTTTCAAATTGGCCAAGCCGTTTAGGAGGAGATGTTGTTTGAAGCAATTGTTGACGCCGGACGCACGGACGCACGCACGGACGCACGCACGGACGACGGACGCCGGACAAAAGGCGATCAGAAAAGCTCACCTTGAGCACGTTGTGCTCATGTGAGCTAAAAACGTATATTACAAACTATTACATAAGATATCACACCATTCAGTTAATGTATATTCCAATAGAAATGTTCTATTTTAGCTGAGTAATTTATATGTCTAAGAAGCTATGCAACATCGGAAGTCAATCATATACCGGTATTCATCTTATTTATTTGTATACTTTTGGATATTCATTCCATATCCTCCATGACATCATTATAAAAAATCATGTTACATTTTAAGAATCATTATTTTGCATGATGTATTTTGATTTACTTTCGCTAGCATGTGATTAATTATTGTTCCTTCCCATGGGAAGGAACATCTATAGTCATACATTTCAACTTGACAGTTTCAGATTCGCTTCCTGCGGAGATGTTATCCCGCTTAGTATCTGATTTGCCTCATGATACCTACGATGAGACGGGATCCAATCGGAAGTGACGTGATAGCAGAAACCGCCATTTATCCGCCATTTTATTTCACGTGATGTCCGCCATTTTATCGGCCTCACCTGCTAAAATGGACTAAGACCACAATTACCTGCCCTTGGTTACCCTGTATCCGGATGTGCCTACACAGAAAATAGTGACCCTATTTAATGCTGAATTAAGGTGAGTTTTTGACTGAAAGACATGCAATAAAGGATCAAATTCTATAGAACACAGTTAAAATAGTCATAAAATGCCCAATTTAGAGGCCTTATTGCACCACAACCTTAAAATTTGAGCATTACTGAGAGGGGAATTTTTGAGAAAATTGGTGTGAAATGGCCGACCGGTGCACTAAATTCATACGTATGTTATTTAAGCTTAAATAGGTCAAAAAGTAGTCGGGTGACCCCATGTTTAAAATGTACAGAATTATTTCTCTTGAATAGATCTATCTAATGAGGGTAAGTTTGGATGTCAATTTCCCTTACAGAAATTGTCATTTGCATATATGCTTATATAGAACATATAGTAAAATTAATTGTGGTCTTAGTCCAAATAGTCAGTCTAGCAGGTGCGCGTAGGTTTAAATTACGGCTTCGTGTTGTCCCGTTTAAGAAAATACGATGTCAGCCTAAATTAAACTTAGCCCTATTTAAGTCCTTGAATTTCTTGCTTCATTTCCTGTGCTACCATGATTTAAAGAAAAAAGAACTTAAAAAAGGTTTGACTTGGAGAGAAATGTTCAACCACCAATACAGTTTGTCCTTTTCGTACTCTAAGGTTATCCCTTCCATATGCAAATGCTGAAAAACAGCTTTCACTTCATACTTCATAGTTTAGAAATGCCCTGGAAGGAACTTTTGGTAGGCTAAAACTTGTTTATATGTATATATCTGATACGATAAGAAACTGTAAAGTTTACGTAAAAAAAGTTTACTGTCTGTGATAAAGAAAGATTGGTGACTCAGAAAGTACAATTGTTAAAGTTTTGTTTTTGTTTCAAAGTGTAGATACTAATCAATGGAAATTGAAAGCAGATGTGAAATAGCTCATCGTGGTATTAAAATTATTCATGTAACATTTCGATTCATTGGATAAGAGGCACTGAATTCGACCAATGAACATACCTGGTTGGCGTATATATTTTTAAGATATGGAACTTTCTTTCTATATATATCTAGAAGTTTTGGGATTCCACCAACCTTGAAAACACATTTCACCAATCAACGGTCGCTTGATATACGCTAAGAACTGGTTAAGACGTGGACTTCCGGTATTGCTTATGTTAAAATATTAATATATCCTAGAAGATAATGGCAAAGAGCTCCCCCTAATAGAATTTCTGTTTTAACATTTCTCCCTGCATTTGTTTAATTTGATTACTTAATAATAGGATTGGTGAGATACATCATTGGCGTACCATAGTTAAAACAATCGTATCAACTCGGCAATCCCCGGCCTAACCCGTTGGATATTTTGAAAAATTGGGCGAGGTGTTCCGAATGTAGATACAATTGTTGTTTGAACCCGTCACTGATATTATTCATTCCAAACACAAGTAGCGCGAATTCCACAGTCTATAAAATCTTAAACATTTTATGAAGAATTTCATTATTAATTCTTGTGTCTCTAATAAACATACATAAACACATGTACTTCATTTCTTATCATGTACATGTATTGTGGGTTATATTTATGTAATATGTTACGAGGGGTTATCCACAAATTCGTGGACTTTTTACGTAGCATAAAATCCATTTTGGAATACCGACCAAAAAGTTTGATCATATAATCAAACAACTCTAAAAAAATCTCCTGAATATATCTTTATATATATTAATAATATAAGGTTTTACAAAAACACATAATCGCGTTCCTGGCGCAGTCTGTATATATACGAGTCTGACGTCAACTTCAAATTTAATGTTGTCCAAATTAGAAACGTCAAAAATAAGTTAGATGTCCTCGCATTATTTACTTTGTGTTGTTGTTGTTGTTGTTGTTGTTGTTGTTGTTGTTGTTGTTGTTTTCAAAATAGTAACCACCAGCTTTTATATATCGCTTGTGGTGGCGAGCCAAGTGCACACGTTAGCAAACCACGTCCCGCTAAGGCCCGAAAAAATCTGTTATGTACTGCTGAGCAATTCAGTCACTGACTCGAACTGTCCGTCCCACAACTTGACTTTCAACTTTCAGTCGAAATTATACTATTACTTTATCATTGATTATTATTATCATTTATTTATTAATATTATTGTAGCTGATTATTCATCATAAATAATAATAATAACCTATTAACTGAACATGCATGGTAGAGATAAAATACCCAGGAATATGGCAAAGTCCATAGGAGCAAAGGAGTACGGAGGATGGTGTACTGTCTCTAGGTACATTAAGGATTGCTGTGTGTATGCAGGCGAGTTGTCCTCGTGAAGTAAAAAGTGGCAGACGATATCACTTCTTTCTATATTGAGGCACTTTTTGACGTTGCCAATTAACTTGCGTTGATTATTAGCCTCAGCCCTCGCATTGTGTCTCCCCGGGAAAATCTACTGTGTCATTTAAATACAAAATACCGCCAAACTCTTTTTCCTGGGTTGGCTTGTCTCATTTTTTCAAGTTTCTGAGTTTGGTGTCATGCCGTGAATATGGCAGAACTTGATAATGGCGCGATTTTAAATTTTCAGCGTGTCCGTCATTTTCGTACGTGTTCACTATACCGCAATACTATTAACGCATTTTCCCGTACTTTCACGAAATTGACGCCAGAAAGGAAAACGATTCAAGACACTCCACGTATTTTGGATTACCCTTCATATTTTAACTTAGTCATGTACGTTTGTATTTGAATATTATTTGAATCAGAAATGATGGCATGCGTTTCTACCTAATTTCAGAATTCAAGTATCATTTAGCTCGGATTTCGCGCCTGATCGAGAACAGAACGTAGAATTTATCTTGTACATCGTCTCAACACATAATTGAAAAAAAAAAATCCGTTTCATTCTATAATATATTGATATAATAGGTCAAGCTGATCCAACTTCACACTGTTTGTTTTCAGACTTAGTTTCATCTCAGTCGCATGGTCATTTGTATAACGTTGCATATCTGATTACCGGCTATATAGGTCACCTTGTTAACCTACTAAATACACACCTGAACGACTTATTCGCATTCAACCGGTTAGTCAGGTGCTACGCTTTACTCTTAGTAGAAAAAAATATGAACTAATGCCAAATCTAAAATAGTCTCGTTTGGGAACTTTCTTTGTTCAGCATTCTCGAAAAATTGGCCAAGCTCCTTTCCCGGGGAAGAAAAACTAGTCTTCCAAGCGCTTATCTGGATGAACATATTTAGGATTTACCTCTACAACAATCATACCTATATGAGATACAACTCTGCCTAAGGTATTGCTTTTTTCTTCTTTAAACCATCTTTTTGTAATAATACTTATCATTTACATTTAATTAAATATTCAAGGCAATCAATGATCAATTCTCATTATATTACATATGTATCATTATGATTATCTTGTTATTTTTTACGAGTATTAAGAAAGATATGGTGCGTTGTATGTGTGATAACAACATAAACAATAACGATTGTCTAAACACCAGTATATGAATATCTCACGTCATCTGACTGGCAAAAGAAAGAAATATTGAAGAAAAACTTTCCTGAGAGATTATGGCCATAAACATTGTCATGAACTTTCAAAATGATTGCTTCAGAAATGAAGATGGTCGGATGTAAACAGAGTAAAATCTGGCATTTTTTTTACAATTAAAAGGCCATAACTCCTGACCTAATCAGCCGATATCAGTCACAGTCGAACTTAGCCTAGAAATAATAGCTCTAAACATTGCCATAAAGTTTGATGATTGCTTAAGAAAGAAAATAATGAAGATGTTAGAGGCAAACTTTTTTTAAATTTTACAAGTGCCACAACTCCTCACCTTATTGGCCGATGCACATGTGTTCTGGTGAGCAACATGAACATCACACTTTAATTACGTAAGATTCTTTTCTTTGTATGTTTGATGTGTTTAACGTTTCTACGACAGTATTTAAGAGTATATACAATATGTTGAACGTGGGCAGTAAACTGAGGAAGAAGAAGAGGTCATTTAGAGACTTAGTAACTTTTGTTCAACAGCAGTGTATAAGCATACTGAAACATGTTACACATGATACAAGTAGTGTTCCGTATTCATTACCAGAATTCTTCATAACAAATGTTTGCTAGTTCTAAAATGGAAAGGTATGGGCATGTTACACAGTTAATTACATTTGACATTATTTAAACATAACCATTAATTGTAGGCGTTTCAGAATCGGTTTATAACCAATATATGTATGTATATAGCAATAGCGGCAAAATGCCGTGAATAACGTTTCGAAACACAAAGCACTATCCTCGACCCTATAGTCGAGCTTGACGTTCATTGCCTTGCCTTTTCTCTCTCTCTCTCTCTCTCTCTCTCTCTCTCTCTCTGATGAGGTATAAAAGCGGTGAAATGTGCCGTGATTCAGATATGATTCACACTGACTCTAGCCCCGAAGATTATGGGTTCGACTGCGTTGTGGACAAGAATGCTAACAATGTCTGATCCAATATCGGAACCATTGACCTTTGAGAGGAGGGATTACAAGTTGAAGAAAGTCTTTTCATTAGAGACAGACATTTTGTTGTTGTTATTTAATGTTTTCAATTCTTCAATGAGGACACTGTAGGACTGATTCTTAAGCCCTTCTGATAGAGGTGACCCACTGATAAGTTTCATCAAACCGTCTGTTCACGGAAATTCGAAGTGAAACTAGTTCACTGAAGCACTGTATCGTAGTTGTAAATTATTGCTTTATTTTCCGCAAACGATAAACTATGCAGATCAGTATGTGTACTTACACATGATGTAATATCTCTACAGTACAACACAGAAAAATGTAAGGGGGGTGCAGAATTACTAGAAATATTGGAGTCTTTTTGGCCCAGCACATTTTAATGACAACGAATTTGACACTTCAATCAGTTTAAAACGTACGTAAGAATCATTTTTGTGTCGCCTGCATAGCATGGCAGACACATAGGGATCACTTTGTCCGTCGTCGTCGTCGTCGGCGTCGTCGTCGGTGTCGTCGGCGTCGTCGGCGTCACACTTTCTTGTCCGGAGCATAACTCGAAAAGTATTTGAGGTATCACCTTGAAACTTAAAACATGGATAGATCACATTGAGGTGGAGTGCAGTGCACAAGAATGATAACTCTGACTTTCGTATTTTCTGAGTTATTACCCTTTGTTGATTCTGAGATTTTATTTTTGTCCGGACCATAACTCAAAAAGTATTTGAGGTATCACCTTGAAACTTAAAACATGGATAGATCACATTGAGGTGGAGTGCAGTGCACAAGAATGATAACTCTGACTTTCGTATTTTCTGAGTTATAACCCTTTGTTGATTCTGAGATTTTATTTTTGTCCGGACCATAACTCAAAAAGTATTTGAGGTATCACCTTGAAACTTAAAACATGGATAGATCACATTGAGGTGGAGTGCAGTGCACAAGAATGATAACCATGACTTTCATATTTTCTGAGTTATTGCCCTTTGTTGATTTTCAGTCTTAATTTTTGTCCAGGGCATAACTCAAAAAGTATTTGAGGTGCTGACTTAAAACTTTATAGATAGATAGATCTCATTGAAGAGGAGTGCAGTTCACATAAATGATAACTCTCACTTTCTTTTCTCCTGAGTTATTGTCCTTTGTTGATTCTCAGTCTTTATTTTTGTCAGGAGCATAACAAAAAAGTATTTGAGATATTGCTTTGAAACTTCATAGATGGAAAGATCTCATGGATTTGTAGTGCAGTGCATAAGAATGATAACTCTGTTTTATTTTCTGAGTTATTTCCCTTTGTTGATTTTCAGACTTAATTTTTGTCTGGGGCATAACTCGAAACGTATTTGAGGTGTTGACTTGAAACTTCATAGATCTCAATGGTCTGAATGCAGTGCACATGAAGATAACTCTGTTTCTCTTTTTCCTTGAGTTATTGCCCTTTGTTGATATCAGACTTATTTTTGTCTGGAGCATAACCGAAAAGTATTTGAGGTTTACTTTGAAACTCATAGATCTCATGGGTGCATTGTGCAAGAATGATAACTGTTGTATTTTTGGAGTTATTTCCCTTTGTTTATTTTTTTGGATTTAATTCTTGTGTGGTGCATAACTTGTAAAGTATTTGAAGTGTTGCCTTAAACATTTATAGTAGATAGATCTCATTGGTCTGAGTGCAGTACACAAGAATGATAACTCAATAATGATAATGATGACTACAAACTTGCAACATATATATAATTAACGTCATAAGTGCTTAATGACGTCATAATTTTTCTTACAGTTAATGTTTTGAATTCATAGTCATTCTGACACTCGGGAAAATTATTACATATTGCACTGTTTGAATATTTTATTCCCCCCCCCCCCCAAAAAAAAAAATATATATATATATATATGTGTGTGTGTGTGATTTGGTGTTATTTTGTACCTCACAAAATAGATTATGCTTTATCAATAATTTGTCAAAAGATCGATTTTCTAGTCAATTCTTTCATCAAACATGCTTAAATGCAGGCGACACAAGTGTTCCGAGGAACACCCACATCTAGTTTTATTACATTAACTACGTCTTGCATTAAGGATGTTTATCACTGTTGTACGACTTGGTAATAATTCACGCAATGTGCATTACACGTCTTTCTCTAGTTTTATGGATTAATTCAGTGCTTAGCTAGATAAATGTCATAAATATGAAGTTTCCTGCTGATAGTGTCGGCAGCCTTACTACATGATAACAGTGCATTGTGGAAAGAAAATTAGGAGGTGTCAATGACGGTGATTCACACCCTCAACCTCTCCTATCAATGCCAGTCTACTATATTTAGTAACAATGACCTTGACCTCATCTCAGCCATCTTTTAACCTTCTATGGCTTCTGAGGTGTACCATTAGACACTCGAGATAGTTCATTCATTCATGACATTGTCGGCATCCACGGTATATATTCCGTTTTCGTAAGCAAATCGTATGAGAGAACAAGGGTTCCGACGATGTGCAGACGATATAGATTTCAAACGATAAAGTGCATTAGAGTGAAATAGTAGTGTCAGCAAACATATATGAAATGGTTTTAATGGCTACCGACGGTGTTTCAGCCATATAGGGATTATTAAGAGACAGTGTTATTAAACTGAACTATCCTGGTGTAGACATGTGGCATGATACCATATCTAGGTATATTATCCTGACACACTGAACTGCCCTTACATGCTGAACGCCATGGCCGATATATCAGCACCATTTCACGACTTATTTCGCGACCAAGGATCAAAGCACTGACTTGCTGGTTAATGAATTTTCACTAACCATTCACCAACCATGCAGAATCACTGCCTCTGAAGCTGTTATTGAACTACATGTATATATGTATTTGTGCTCAACAAAACAAAAATGCTCGCTTAACATCGTTTTATTAACTCAATGTGCAACAATGACACACACATTCATAAATGAAAAGAAAACAATTCTTACACACGTAGATAAATAATACATCAGTAAAGTTACTATCTCATTAAAATCTGATTCAGTATGTTTGCTCATATTTCGCTAACTTAATCGCGGATAGAAGAGGAGTGCAAATTAGGATATGATTTTAATGAGATTGGTAATGTTAATCTAGCTGATAAATACATACATGGAGTTTAGATGAATTACATTTGTAAATTTAAATCTAATCAAACTGACCAAAATGCACTTGTAAAAATATGCGTATATTAATAATATCACAGTCGGAAATAAAAAGTTAGTTGACAAAAGTCATATTCATTATGGATGGAAACAAATTATCATTTGATCCAATACTTTGAAATAAACCATTTTAATAAAAAAAAAAAAATCTGAAAATTACATCACAACTGTACTGCACACTAAACAATTATTTCTGAGCTTTATTATCCAAAATATTTTTGTCTTAGTTCAGATAGTATGTTTGTTTGTTTCCTTGAAATGGTTCAACATAACTATAACAGTATTTCAGTCATTTTGGTGACTGAAGTCTACACAAGACAGATAAAGTGCAGCCACACTTCAATATCACGTATCCTGACACTGGGCTAAACAGTCCTGCAACTTCGTTATGTGCTGAACACAACAAAGGAGATACACAGGTACTATTTTTAACAACTTGGTCAATGTCATGGCCTGGGATTAAACCCACAGCCTCCTGGTTCCTGGGCACTCTAGTAAATGATACAATTCTGAGATTAATTATCAATATTCATACATATAATAAATTCATGCATATTCATAAGAATATATTCTTATATCATTCATGTTTATGTATGACCTTAAAAATCCCACCCACATTCATTGGTCATGACTAATTAATAAAATACATAATAAAATGCAGCTATAACAGAACAGATTGATACATGAACTTATCAATATCAATGAAAAAATAAAAATGAATTACTACTGAATACACCCAGATTCCACTTTGTCAAAGCTACTGTTACCATGTCAGACAGTCTTGAGAAGTATAACAAAGGGCCATAATATGTGCAACTAGGCTTGGTAATCAACAGTCTCGTAAAGTTTCGTCAAAATCCAACCAAAGGTAGCCGAGAAATAGGGCTGACAAATCTCATCTACAGACAGACGGATCAACCAACCGACAGACAGATTGACAGATGCGACTCCAATATAGGCCCCATATCCTTCATATCTGGGGGTATAATAATTCATTAACACTTAGAAATTTGGAAGAAAATAATACAGAGAATTGTTATGATCAAGCATTCTTGTATTGTACAGATGGAGCTGTAAGCATGAGAACTCTAAAGATGTACATGTATCTTAACTTTGGTGAATTGTACATTCCTATATTTTTCTGTAATTTTTACCAGATGAGCAGAATGCATATAAACCATTATAAACATATTTAGATCAAATTTTAGGAATGATATGACAGAAATAACAGATTTTTGACATTAGTCACAACTCTTATTTCATTAATAACATCATTAGTAACTACTGCCCCAGGACTGCCATGGATGTAAAAAGGTTTGATACATATGTCTGTGATTTCCTGATGTTGAATATGTCATCAAGTGTGTTGTTTGTATAGACATGCTAAATCATCTGTTACATTTATGCTAACAACATCTGAAGGAAGTGGACATTGAATGTGACCCCATTCCTCAATGACCTTGACCTAAATCAGGTCATAACACAAGAAATGACTACAACTCATAATAAATAGCCGATTGTACAAAGTAAATGCTGACTGCATGTTGAATACAATGCTAATAATTCCATGTGTGTCCTATTGAATACAAGTCTGGATACAGGTAATGATATGCATAAATCCCATACCTCATGAATATTCATGTACACCAATGATACAGTATATGACTTTCTGAATATTAATTTATAGAACTTAAATGTAAATGAAACAATGATTTTTCTTTGTAGAATCTGAGTTACACTATTGTATAAGCAAACCATGGAGACCCTGATCAGACTGCTCCTTTCATTTTTTATGTAGAACTATTTTATGTGTATGTTGTTTATTTAGAATGAGGCCATGTATACAAGCAGTAAAATCACATTTTTTGGCATAAATTAAACATGAGAATAAAGCACTAGCAACTTTTTTAAAACTGTAAAACATCCTCTTCATTAAGTATTTATGACTTAGACTGCATTGTTACTATAAATAGATTGTATTATGAAGACAATTTTGTGTCATGACTGTATGTCTCAATTTAAAAAAAAACAAAATATATATACATGTATCTCTATTTTGCCATATATAATTGATAAGTACAAACATGAGAATAACAATTAACTGTACTAGAAATTAATAGAGGAAAAGAAAAAGGAAAACATGTTTGAAACATGTATATGACATTATAAAATAAAGTAACAACATCCATACATACAAACATACATAGAATTACAATATATACACATATATATAATAAGCATACACATTTGCAATTTCATCTCAGCCAGATAAATGCAATGAGCATTTTTGAAAAACAGATACATGACATGTATAGTGAATTTAACTGTAATTCTGTGACAATTTGGTGTTGTACACCTATTATAGTAAAACACAATTCAAAATCCATCTGTAAGTACAGACCAAACTTCCCATATCAATGATAAATGACTGACATGGGTTTCTATGACAAACACCTTTCTTACAGTCAAGAAGCAAATGATCCCAAATATTACTTACACATGATATTACATTTTTAACCCTTTCCCTCATAGACTCATTTTACGCACTCAGTAGGTACCACATAAAGCCTGATCTGCAGAAAACCACAGTTCAACCTTACCAAATTTAATTACAAAATCCTCATTTCCAGACCACTGAGGAGCAGCGAACAGCATAAAACCTGATCAGCCTGCTCGCAGGCTGATCTGGTTTTATGCTGTTCACATAGGTCTTTTCATGGTTTCCTCTATGAGGGAAAGGGTTAACATGAGTTAACATTATATGCTCAATATGCCACTATCTGAATAACTGATTTTAAATACACACAAGATTTGGGAAATCATCCAGCAAAACTGAACAAAACCTGAAAGTGTTTTTAACAAATCTAAAATGTTTTAAGTTCTTTACAAATGATTTAACATTCCACACCAGTAAAACTGTATTCCTTATAGCATTCCTAGTCATAATTTTTCAGTTGTGTTTCGAAGGGAAAGTCACATCCGATATATAACAGTCTAGTATCCTCCTAAGATTATATTTATCTAGTAATCATAGATACCTGGAATGAAAACTATACTGATGTTACCTACAGAAAATGGGCTTAGTCTATATAAAAATAGAGATTTTACAACACATTCTGATTTTAATCTACAAAACTGACCCAGTGAGGTCAGTTATTTGTTCCGACTGCTGATTTGTTTGGTGTTTAGCCAATCGGTATCCTATGGCGCTTGGCTTCGACCCATCTTTCCAAAATGGCAGACGGCAAAAGAAAAAGGAAATCTTATTAGTTTTCTTTCAAACACCCACTACAAAATTTAAAAAAAACTACCCATTCTAATGAAAACCAAGCATCGTGTACACAGGATGTGAGCGCGAAACAACCAGTGTCAGTAGTGAGGTAAATTTTTCTCCCAAAATGCAAAATGCGTCCCCCACCCACCTGACATCAACTGCATCTGATACAGATGAAAAGGAAATGGTGACAGTCCAAGTTATCGGTGAGAAAAGGAAGAAAAAGGAAACCAGATCCTTTCAAAAAAAGGTGGTTAACTGAATTTACATGGTTAGGATACTGTGAAATATCAAACTCTTTGGTATGTAAACTGTCTGAAACATAAGAAATCCAGCTCTATGACTACACAAGTGTGTAGAAATTGGAAAACAAGCAAAAAAAGGTTACTAAAAAAGGCCCTTGGTTGATATGGCCCACAAAATTTGAGAATGGCCCACACTTTCTTGGCTCAATGGGCCCTGTGGCCCACACTTTTTGAAGGCTGGGCAGAACACTGATTTTTCACATCACTGAAAATATACATATGGATCATTTTCATAAATTTAGTAAAATTGGCCCCAAGAATGCCGGGGTATTTTACTTGTACTTGGCATATACCAGTGAAGCCAGGGCTACAGTCACTGTGGCGCCTCCAATCCACGATCGCCATGACGATGTCAGAGAAGAACCACCACTGTTGTCTGCCACCTCTCCCATCTCTCCTCTAACTGTCTCTTCTCTCAGTTCAGTTGTTAACACACAAGTTTCTTCAGATGAACCTCTGCCACACACATTCTGTCCCGGCCCATCCACCTCCAGGGAAGGCAGATCCCCGATACTATGGTTCTCTGCATTGTTACACTCTTGCCTCAGGTCAGGATATTCATTCCTCAGATCAGAAAGACTGGGTGGATTGTGTATCATCTGCTGAACAGGGAGAACATCTACATTTAACCCACTATCACTAACGTCTTTACTGTCAGCTTCAAAAACACAAGATTTTGCAACTTTAGTTTCAAGGTGATCTGTACCTTCCTCAAAAGCATCACCCTCTTTTCCCCTATAGAGATCCTCATCCGTAACTAAAGAATCCAAATGCATATCACAATCTGAGATAGTCATTTGGCCACTGTCTCCCATTTCTCCCCTGTATTCTGGAATAGGCAAATCTTTTTCACCTTTTCTTATAATACTACTAAACTCACTTGAAGGAAATGACTGGTGTAAATTTTGAGGCTGTCCAATAGAAAGTAAAGATACTGAGCTTGTATCACTCCCATCACTGGCTGAATGTGTCCCTCCACTAGCCTGTATCTCGTCCATCTTGAATTCAAACGGTTGCAGGTTTGAGACATTACTGATAACTGGAGCATACTGTCCTGGTGGCTGACTCTCTTGCCTGACATATTCAACTCGTTTGAAACCCTTCTCTGGCTCAGAGTCTTCATCTAAATCATTGTTGTATTCCTCAACACTGTCCATTTGCTTATAAGACAAAGGCAAAACATTTTGGTATTTACAAACATTGTCATTGCTGTCAGTCCTTTTGTAGACAATTCTCACTTCATTTTCCACTGACATACTATCTCCACCACTAGACAATGACCAGCCTTTTTTTTCATGGACAAAATTGTCATCTCCAGGCACAATAAACGGAACATTAATATTTTCTGCCTCCATGAATCTTGCACCATTGGGACTGTTTGTGGTCTGAGCCACTTTTGGCAAAAATGGCTCATTTTTCTGCTTTTTAAATTTTGATTCCTGAGCACCAGAGTTATTCCTGGATGAGGTTCCGCTAAGCTGATTTAGGTTATTCATCGCATCTGGAGCTGCCCTCCATGTACTTGAAGCACCACTGGTGGGTAGAGAACCTTCGGCAAGTTCAGGGTCCTCAGGTAATTTGAACTGCGTCAGTCTCTCGATCTCCTGCAAGACGTCTAGTCTCTGCATCTCGTCCCTCAAGATCCTCATCAGAACTCCAATCGTCGCCTCTTTCCCTCGCTGGCTCCACTTTCTGAACACCATCACAGCAAAACTCTCGTTACCTTTCTGTGTCTTTATTCTCTCAACATCATCGAAGGAGAAATCTTCAAGTAGAAAATATACAGAAATATTTAAAACATATTTTACCCCAATCTATACAGTGGGCTGAAAACACGATTATGAAGAAAGAATACCGATATGCACAACAGTACTCTAAGATAATAATTTGTCGCTTACCATATAACCTTATACAATAGCTCCACACATACAAACCCCCCAACCCAATCTTACAAAGGCCTCATCCTTCTCCATTTTGTAAACCATTCTAGGCTGCATCCTTGTAAATGTACTTACAAAAAATTGACTTGAACTTAATCATTGAATACTCTGATATCACAATCATAGTGTGTACTTATTTATTTTAAGAATACTATTTCAGATTTCTAATAAGTGATGTTCCGATTGTCGGTAGTCACCGATAATCAGTTACTTTACTGAAAGGCAACAATAAACGATTTACATATATCTGTTCTGCGGCATTGTTGTAAAATTTTATTCCATATCATGCATTGTGTGTTTTGTACACTGTGTATCAGTCTGGAATCTCTTTAATTTTATCCAGGTTTCCATAGGAAAACCTTTAAATATCCTCTATTGAACAATAAGGCCCAAACCTAAGCATAATCTATTCAATGCTCTAACATTATAAAGCTAAAACTGTGCCAAAAACTACTTTATGATGTTCATGTAACTGTTTATAATAAAGCACCTTGCTTAAATTTTCCTAAGCGACAAATAATAAAAAATTATCGATTGTACCCCATCCGATAGAACCGAAAATCGATTGAGAAAAATACCAACCAATTTCTTTCACTATTTCTAATGCAGCATGCACATACAGTGAAATAATGTTGACAAAATAATAAAATGAACAGATTAATAATGGGTGTCAAATATCACAAAAACTTACTGAGGCAGCCAGCAAAGTGGTCGGCATCTGATTGGTTGCGATCAAGTAACTCAAGAATGCGATTAATTTTCGCATTTAAACAGGACACAGGTGTATCTTCTGTAATCACCTCGGCATCTTCCTTAGCTGCATCTGACTTCTTTGGTGTCACTTCATTGGTCCTGCTTCTCTTGGATAGAGGTGGTGACTCTGTCAATAGTACGGTAAAAAACTGTTATTTTTAAACCTATGCAGACCATAAAGAATCATACAGTCTACATATCCCTTTAACTCCAATTTTTAAAGGGGCCTCCGTGGCCAAGTCGCTGACTTTAACACTCACTCAAGCCCCTCACCGCATGGGTTCAAATCCCGGCAGGGTTATTATGGATTTTCATGTGGGGAAGCCTTCCTGCTGGCTTGCGGTAGGTCGGTGGTTCTACCCGGATTCCTTTGTGCATTCAGGGTCTTCCTCCGCCTGTAATTAGCTGGACGTTGCAGTATGACTGAAATAATGTCGAAGCGACTGTAAAACTCGAATAGTCAAGTCAATTTTTTAAGAAGCTGCCTGATCAGGGTCTCCTCCATTTGTTCATATGATATGTAGTTCAGATTTACACAGTCTGCATGGAAAGAAAAATCCATGAATCACATACAGGTGAGAGTCGTTCTGTTGACATCAGCAATTTTATAGTCTTTTACATCTAAATACGGACATGTCAACATACGTATTAACGTGTATTTTTGACATGCAACCATCGTAGACCGTTTTCATATCATCTTTTTTTCTCTGTTTTTAGTTGAATCTAATATCCTCCGTGATGTTGAAATAGGTCCAGAACTTTTCTGGGTTGCTCACACGGTACAGATGTAGAAAAGAGTGAGATTATGTGACATTGTTTTTTTATGTTTTGAAAATGGCAGTAATCAGAAATATCAGCTTTCAAAATGCACTCATACAATGATACTGTCACCAATCATTCTCATTCTTGATATTTCAATTTGCCCCTATTTATATAATAAATAACACAAGTTAGGCAGACTGTTGACTTAACCCTTTCCCTCATATAGACTCATTTTGACGCACTCAGTAGGTACCACATAAAGCCTGATCTGCAGAAAACCACAGTTAAACCTTACCAAATTTAATTACAAAATCCTCATTTCCAGACCACTGAGGAGCGGCGAACAGCATAAAACCTGATCAGCCTGCGAGTTACTCGCAGGCTGATCTGGTTTTATGCTGTTCGCATAGGTCTTTTCATGGTGTCCTCTATGAGGGAAAGGGTTAAACAACGAAGGTGTGAAAACTTACTGCAGCGTTTTTGTGCATTATTGTATTTCCACACATCCTCTTCCCCCCACTAGTGAGAATTTAACCAACAGAACCAAAGAGTTACGTTGAGAAAGGAAAAATGTCCATATACAAACTGGTGTGATAAAAACGACTTTTTACTCTCTAAATTTCAATTAAATATTGAGGCTGATGATGCCTGCATAAGTCTGCACCATCTAAAAATTAGTACCAGTAAATTCATACTCATAAGTCATTACATCATAAATGTGCACATTATATTCCATATCCGTATGTCACTTGTACTCTGGTAAAACACGCCCACACAGCAGTATTCAAATATAACATTTTTATTTGAGAAAAACTGTTCCTCTGACACACCTACCATTACTCTCTGATTCTGGAGGATCCAATAAATCAGCTAGTGCCACCTTATTGATAGCTGGATGTCTCAAGGCTGCAATTAAATCCTTCCATCCGTTCTCACATCGAATCAACTCCTCATAAAGTTTATAAACAGCATGGGTTCTTGAACGACTGCTTTGAGCAGTGTCTATAACTTCCTGAAGAGAAGAAACAAATACACTGTATATATTTACAATTCCATTGCAGTTTCATCATGATGTTCTATCTAACAGTCAATAACACTATATTATGTACAACTTCTAATTTCAAGTAACATCAAATACCCATAATTAATTACGATACTTTGTGTAAGGATGTCATTTTGTTTGGGTTTTTGTTTTCCCTTTATGAAATTTACGTTGGGAAACAGTTTCACTTTTTTTTTTAACTTTCTTTCAGGGATAAATGAGACAGATAGCCGAGCATTTAGATGCTGTTGCCACGTATTATTTCTCAGGTGAGTAAAACAATACCCTGACTCCACCATCTTGACTCTAAGAGTTATTCCTGACACAGCACACTATTCAAAGAGATATTTTGACAAAAGTCTATCTCACACAATGAACAGACTTTTTTGCATGCAAATTTAGAAACAAAATTTCTAAGTCAAAAGAGGCCATAATTTGCCATGTTTTTCAACGGATCAAAATAATTTGAACAATCTTGGTAGAGAGTGACCCAAGGAACATCTGTGCCAAATAACTTTGAAATCTTGCCAGTAGTTTTGGAGGAGAAGATATTTGAAGTTTTTACTATATACATAAAAGGAAAAGGGGCTCTGCCCCCTGGCGGCCATGTTTTTCAACGGATCAAAATAATTTGAACAATCTTGGTAGATAGTGACATAATTTGCAATAATTCAGTCAAGAGATATAAAATCTGAAGCACTGAAACCCTGGACACTTGCATGCAAAATCTTAGCAATTCTATTTACATTAATAAGGGCCATAATTTGCATTTAATTTAAAAAACAAGTTGTCTTTACATTACTATCTGGTACCCCTACAGTAACTTAGGAGGACCTACTGGTATCAAAAAAAAAGTAACCACTGTACAGTTAACGTTTTATTTCAAGATAGTCCCAATTAAGTACATGTATGTCACTCCTGATGACCTTTACTTTGGGGTACTTTGGAGTTCAAACTTCATATAAGGGTTCCCCATATAGTTTTCTAGCTGTATGTTAAGTTATATTGAGATATTAAGATGGATTCTAAGTTGCAAAGATATGTAAAGAAAACTAAGCTTGCCAAAACATCTTCATCAAAACTGATGCAGATTCCAGGGCAACTAAAACTTTCCATATCAAAACCGCTGAGCAAAAGCTACCCCTTAGCAGCAACAGTTTTAAATCCCCCCACCCCCATTAGTTTTACCTGGGACAGTGGATACCTCTGTACAGCAACACCTTTCAACTGCAACACTTTTCTGTGACTCCGGCAGATGTTGCTGTTGAGAGGTTCCCCTGTATCTATTATACCGGAGGCAGGACGTACCCTGGAGGATGTCACAAGACACGAGAGGAAGGGCAGCATCGTCTGCGGATCCGCTTGATCCACCAGCTGCGGCAGGAATTTTGACAGTTTGTCTTGATGCTTTCTCTCCATCCTACCACCTTATACGTCTTACCCTGTTCATGTATATTAAAAGAAGATTAAGACTAAATTCATGGGTTGATGCTCACAATGTCAGTGTTGATGATTTATTGCAAGTTGATGTACTCAATAGAATGGATGATACCTCATAATGTGTTAACCTTATATTCATGTGTTATGATACCTCACATAGACATGTTATGATACCTCACATAGACATGTGCCATGATATCTCATATAGACATGTGGCATGATACCTCACATAGATATGTGACATGATACCTCACAGACATGTGACATATCTCACATAGACATGTGGGATGATACCTCACATTGACATGTGCTGATACCTCACATAGACACATGGTATGCTACCTCATATAGACATGTGAAATGATACTTCACATAGACACATGGGTTGATACCTCACATAGACATGTGACATGATACCTCACTTAGACATGTGGTATGATACCTCACATAGACATGTGACATGATACTTCACATAGACACATGGGTTGCTACCTAACATATACATGTGACATGATACCTCACTTAGACATGTGGTATACCTCACATAGACATGTGACATGATACCTCACTTAGACATGTGGTATGATACCTCACATAGACATGTGACATGATACCTCACATAGACATGTGACATAAGACCTTCTCATCTGAAAAAAATATTTAAATTCATGCAGTTTTCTCAATTTTCATCTTTCTCCAGGATTTTTCCTTGCCCATTGAATGAAATAACAAGAGGGCCAAGATGGCCCTAGATCGCTCACCTGAGAAAAGTATCATTCATTGCCTGTACAAAACAGATTGCTTCAGAATTAAGATGATGAGGTGAAACAATTGGAATTTTCCCCATCCACAAAAGATATCATCATGACAAACATACTGCCAAATTTTGAGGATGATTGGACCAAAAATGTTGCCCTCAGAGTATAAACAAGATTTTTCTAAGATTTGACCTACTGACCTACTTTTTGATCCAACCTGACCCATTTTCGAAAGGGTTCAAGATATCATCAAGACAAACATTCTGACTAAGTTTGAGGAAGATTGGATCAAAACTGTGGCCTCTAGTGTGTAAACATCAAAATTGTTGACGGACGACGGACGACGGACGACGGCCGACGGACAATCAAGTATCCCAAAAGCTCACCCTGAGCTATGCTCAGGTGAGCTAAAAACTAGAAATGTGTCCAGAAGACACAGATGCCCCCACCCGTTGCATTTTCCAAAACAAAGGCCAACACTCAGCAGTGCAAGTCATGTCCTGAGTAATTTATCCAAGAAGTTAAATATCTGTAGCACAAATATCTTCAGAGTTACCTGTGTCATAGTTTTGGGATGGATGGACGGACAAAGGCAAGTCTATATGCCTCACCTTTTGGTAGGGCGCATAAAAATACCAAGTGCACAAGTTCATTGCTTGATTAATATATTCATGAAGTTTCAAGTCTGTAGTACAAACACTTTCAGAGATACGTGCATCACAAGCATAAAATTCCATATTTTTCAAAAACAAACGCCCATAACTCTGTCAACTTCAATGGTGGTTCGATGAAAATACCCAGGTGCGCAAGTTCATGTCCTAAAAGTATCAAGTCTGTAGTACAAATACTTTCGGAGGTATGCTTGTCACAAAGTTTCGGGACAGACAGACCGATGGACGAACGGACAAAGGCAAATCTATATGCCTCCCCCCCCCACCCCAATTTTTGGTGGGAGCATAAATATGGTCATAATTTCCACAAAATATATTAAGGCCCTTCTGAAAAAAGGCCAGCACCACTGATGACAATACTACAGACACCAAGACAAAAATTCTTCAAGGTAAGATACCTGTAATGGTTCCACTACATTTCGGACCACTTAACCTCTACCAAGATAACCAAGGTACCCTAATGAAATAATAGGAAGCCTTGGTTATCTCCGTGAAAGGCCATGAGGTCCGAAATGTATAGGAACCATTACAGGTATCTTACCTTAACAAAGTTCTGAACTATTCCAAGAAATTAAAACAAGGCCTACTTTCACTTTTAAATTTTTTGAAAGTACTATAACAAATGAGTTTCACTTGTCATATGTATTTTAGAGGTGCCAAAGTGTATTTCTGTGGTATTATACAAATAAGTTCAGTGTTATTATAGAGTGGCTTTCAGTGGTAAATGGCAAGTTTAAAACAAAAAGTCACTTAGTATAATTTGTGATTTGCCAAACACCTAACATCTAGTCAAGGTAACAATTAGTAAAGGTTTAACTCTACCTGTTCTATGCTTCAAAATATAAACAAATAACAGTCCTCAGATAAGCTCAGATTTATCCTTTCAACCAGAGAACATTGCACCAGACCTAAAGCTTGCCAAAACAACAAGCAAATTAAACAATAATTATGTACCTCATATCAACAGTATCTACAATCATGTATTACAAGTCCTACATCAGTGTCCTCTACATTCATATTTACTCCAGATCAAGTGAAACTGATCAAAATCCCCTGATATATCCTACCCTATCTACAGTTATCTCACAAAATTAACAAGCAGACCTCTGTCACTTTCCGAATCTAACCCTCCCCGGAGGATGAGTGGTGAGAGTCTTTAAGTGTTCACCTTGGCAGCCAGAGACTGCAAGTTTGATCCTTGGTCACAACACCAAAGTTGTAGAAAACTTGGTGCTAGTTATTCCCCTTTTTTGGCAGTTTGAGGACTGGTTAGCTTGTTGTTAACCCTTTCCCTCATAGAGGAAACCATGAAAAGACCTATGCAACAGCATAAAACCAGATCAGCCTGCGAGTAACTCGCAGGCTGATCAGGTTTTATGCTGTTCGCTGCTCCTCAGTGGTCTGGAAATGAGGATTTTGTAATTAAATTTGGTAAGGTTTAACTGTGGTTTTCTGCAGATCAGGCTTTATGTGGTACCTACTGAGTGCGTCAAAATGAGTTTATATGAGGGAAAGGGTTAAATAATGTAACTTGATGTGGTATCATGCCACTTGTCTATGGAGAGATCCGCTGTGTGGCAGCACTATATTTTTCTTCAAAATTTAGGTCCAAATAAACAGATATATTCCAAACAAGACAAGAAACATGTCAAATAACGCAAAATCATGTTTTTAGATGGCTGCTTGCCGTCTTTAGTAGCTAGAAACGCTTGCCAGGCATCGCTGACCTTGCTAATTTGCATATTTTCCATGACATTTTTAACTGTAACTCTCAACACTTAGCGCGGATCTACGCAATGCGATTCTGCACTTACACATATACGAATGGAATATGTTACGCAGACCTTTTATTCATAACCGTAACCGCTATTCACGTGCTGTTGTTTGTAAACGTGTTATTTTGCTCTGTAAATATCCATTTAAGCCTGAACAATATATTCGTGACACTTATAAATCAGAACAGCAACCCATTTTATATACTTGAAGATCTACTTCTGTAAAAAGAAAAAAAAGTAGCGCTTCGAATGTCTGTAATTAACCTAAGTAGTTCACGCGCAATTTTGCATGAAAGCGAGTTAGGTTTCTCCCAGAGCATTTCTTAACTTTTAAATAGAAACAAACATCCAAGTATCTAAAACATCAAGTACCTTGTCAAGTTCTACACTTAAATAACAGTAGAGAGTGTATATAATCGGGTCCTAGGTAATGACCTACTTCTGAAGTTCATACAGTCAGGTTCATGACCCTAATTCCGGATTGTTTTGTAACAAACAGAGTGCATATTCGATTGTCTTACTACCGACTATAGTTGCTAGAGAGTGTGTGGAGTTTTTGCGTCATGTGGCTTTTGCCTCTATTGTATCAATAATTAAGAATCACAGCTTTTTTCCTGTTAATCCGGCTGCCGTCTCTCAGCGCATTGAGTGCTTTGATTAAGTGTCGCCCCAGGAAAGCAAAATTATTTCTAGTAACAGTGAATTTGACCCTATTGACCTGAACATCAATCCCAATCTTCCTCTTCCCATAAAGTATCTATATACTAAATCAGATAATTATACCACATTCCTAAAAGAAGTAAATTGATGGAAATGTAAAAATCTATTTTTAGTAATAGTGACCTTGACTTTGGCCCTATCACCCTTAATTCCCATCTTCCTCTTCCCATAAGGTATCTACCTACCATGTATGAAAACTGTGCCTCTTTTCTAACAGAGATATACGGAGGAAATGACTGTTTGACGCATTCATCATTTGCATTTTTTCCAATTCTGTCAAATTTTTAGTAAATTTTTCAAAAGTGAAGATTGGTTTCATTCTGAAAGTGCTTAAATCTCTGGCACTATAATAATGTATCCGTCTCAAGTAAAGAAGACTCACCAAATAACTTCAAAAACGTTGGTGGGATGTTAAACCCAATCAATAGAAATTTCTAATCCATCTCCAACCACAGTATATATTGTCTAATTTCATTTCTGATATGGCTCAAAGCAGTAATCAGGTAGAGATAAACCTTGTTTATTGAATACATATCTGGTGTTTGGCAAATTGCCATTTATACATTGTGTACATTTATTTACATTTCCTTTTCATAATTTTTATGATATGCTATTTTTAGTTTAAGATAAATACCAGCTGTAAAATACCTTTTCTTTTTTGTAGCTTGACGCAAAAAGAAATGGTATTTGTCTTAGGATTTTTATTTTTTTCAACCTGCCTGAACTACTGTTTTACTCAATGTTCTGAAAATAACATTTCCTTCATTCCCCCCCCCCCTTCCTATGAGACAAAGCTAGAGAACTGGTAACAAAATTTACACAATCCTATTTTAACAACAAGGGCAAACTCCGCCGCAGTAGTTACCTCCCCTTACAGTTGTTGATAACCACTGCCACCACAAGTATATTCGGCTGATATAGGCCGGAGTTACTTTTATCACTTTTGACTTTAGTTTTGAATATATCATTATCAATTTTGTTATATTTCACGAAAATAACATTCATGATTATGAGAAAAGTAAACAAAGAGGGCCATGATGGCCCTGAATCGCTCACCTGAGAAACATTGCCCTAAATTACAAGTCATACTGAATACATAATGTATGCAGAAGTACAGCATGATCAATTCAACACAAAAACTGTAACTGCCATCCAAACTTTGAAGGTCATAGCTCTAATAAGTCTATGTAAAATTTAGTGACTCATGGGGTAGGGTCAATTTTGACACCAGGGCCATGATCTGAACAGACTTGGATGAGGTCCACAAGACTTAGTAAAACATCTTACGTCCAGGCTTTGAGAATTCTGAGAAGATCATCTTTTGAAGGTTTCCTATAGAAGTCTATGTAAAATCAAGTGACCCCTAGGACGGGCCAATTTTGACCCCAGGACCATGATTTGATCCAAATTGGTTGATGTTCACTAAGCCATGTTACACACCAAATATCTAAACTCTAGGCCTTGTGGTTTCTGAAAAGATTTTTCTAGATTTTTCCTAAATAAGTTTATGTAAAATCAAGTGCCCCCTGGGGCGGGGCCAAATTTGACCCCTGGGCCATGGTTTGAACAAACTTGGTTGAGGTCTACTAGGCCATGTTACACACCAAACATCTTAACTCCAGGTCTTGTGGTTTCTGACAAAGATTTTTCTAGTTTTTCTTACATAAGTCTATGTAAAATCAAGTAACCCCTGGGGTGGGGCCAATTTAGACCCCAGGGTCATGATTGGAACAAACTTAGTAATGGTCCATAAGATAATGCCACAAACCAAATATCAAAACTCCAGGCCTTCTGGTTTCTGACAAGAAGATTTTTCTAGTTTTTCTTCTATGAGTCTATGTAAAATCAAGTAACCCCTGGGGTGGGGCCAATTTCGACCCCAAGGTCATGATTTGAACAAACTTGGTAATTGTCCATAAGACAATGCCACACACCAAATATTTAAGCTCTAGGCCTTGCAGTTTCGGAGAAGATTAAAAAATCTATTTTTAGCTCCTGTGACCTAGATATGCGATAGACTAGAACCATTTGAACCATTTGAACCACTTTGATATAGCTTCATGCAAGGAACATCCCAGGCAATTTTCATCAAATTTGGCAAAGTGGTTTAGGCGGAGATGTTGTTTAAAGAAAATTGTTGACACCGGACGCCGGACAAAAGGCAATATGAGCATGTTGTGCTCAGGTGAGCTAAAAATCAAATCAAATATAAATTTTAAAATTATGAGTGATAGTCACTTGGTTTCAACTATCATCAGTGACTTGTGGGGTGGCAGTGGTTAAAGTAGCATATCGTGACGTAACCGGTGCGCTGAGTTTACAACAAGGGATGAAACCTCTGACCTCCCACTCCCTAAGATTCTCTATGTTTTTTAAATATGTTATCAATGTCACAAGGAGGTGGGGCTAGGTTTTTTCCTTTCCCATTAACCCTTTCCCTCATATAGACTCATTTTGACGCACTCATTAGGTACCAAATAAAGCCTGATCTGCAGAAAACCTCAGTTAAACCTTACCGAATTTAATTACAAAATTCTCATTTCCAGACCACTGAGGAGCAGCGAACAGCATAAAACCTGATCAGTCTGCGAGTTACTCGCAGGCTGATCTGGTTTTATGCTGTTCGCATAGGTCTTTTCATGGTGTCCTCTATAAGGGAAAGGGTTAACACAAGTTTAACATATGACCTTGTGACCTTGACCTTTGATATAGGGTTCCATCAGGACCATCATTAGAAGTTCTTTAACAGTTGAAACAACCACCTTATAAAATTTGTAAAAAATAGGTTGATTAAAATAAGCACTGGGGCATATATATCTAACTGGACACTGTGACCTTGACCTAGTTGAACAGACCCAAAAAATATGTCTTGCACTCTTGATAAGCAACACACAAACAAAAATACTGACAATACCTCCCTATCACAGTCCCTGTTTGTGGTAACTTAATATCTGATTACAGATGAGAAAATCAGATGGAAGAAATGAAAAACAAAACAAATACAGTTACCATATGAAGGAAAATAAAGCCAGACAATTTCCGATAACACAATTTCCAATAACATATAAAGCCAGACAATTTCCGATAACACAATTTCCGATAACATATAAAGCCAGACAATTTCCGATAACACAATTTCCAATAACATATAAAGCCAGACAATTTCCTATAACAAGGCAAATTATATTTTATTTATTAACTTATTCATTTCAAAAAATTGTATACAGGCTGCATCCAAATTGACAAAACTTGCCATATTTCCCAAATTCATAAAATTGGTTTCCCTAAATTTGCATTTTATTTTCAATTCCCAGTTGCAAAATATCATTTTATTGATATGTTATTTATTACTGATTATACATGTGTTTTACAGACAGACGATTATGCTGAGGACAAAGAGAGGACAGTGATACCTGAAGTGAAGATATGGACTGGTGCTAACTGATAAGTAGCAATCACCAACCCTGTTATCTGAAACAATAAACAATAATTTTAGTTTATCCCTTAAAATAATAATGATTTTCAGGAACAGTTCTATGTTTTTTCCGAGCACCCTTTCATGGTTTCCCTATATAATTATGCTGTACTATTCTTGTATTACAAATGTTAAGAAAATGAAGTGTGCCTCGATATAGGCTAGGTGTATCATTCCTAATGACCTTGACCTTTAAGGTGTCGGGTTCAACATCCATATTCCCTATCTGGTGCTCTGTCCTAATAAGAAGTGTCATTCATTTTAACAGATACCTACAGAAAATAAAGCCTGCCAGAAACATGAACATAAGGCAACAATAACACCAACATAGGGACAAATAAAATACCCCTCCTTATTGTTAGAATCAAATGAACCTAGAAAATACATCAAAACACAGTCTAATGATTTATACTGTGTATACTAAGGAATAAGTCAAAACAAACTATCCATACTTGTCTACTGAAAAACATTATCATTTAAATTATATTTGCTTGAGATAATTGTTTGTTAGTTAATTCATTTAATATCGGTTACATTACTTCATATAGACATGTTAAAATTGATAGTTTTGCAAACTCATGAGCAGAGTCATCTTTTTATATATTTTACTTTGTTGTATTCATACAAAGAACCCTTCCAACACCTTATTTCAATCTCTGCATCGACCTTGACACTTATGTAAAATCCAGCACGTGTGGGCTTTCTGCTCGTGCAAGGGAGAAACCTGTTCATGGTTGTTTATTATAATAGTTTCCCATGCTTCGTCGTGAGTTCACGGAAGCGAGAATTGTGTTTGAGTGGTCAGTTGGCCGGCATCTCTCGCTTGAGAAGGTTGTCTTCGTTGTCTTGGGAAAGAATCTTTATTTCATAGGTATGTTATAATTGTCTTGGGTCGTACGTTTGTCTCTTTTTAGTTCGGGTTTAAAATGGAATGCTTCTTTTATTTTATACGGTTGTTTTAATCGTATTTGTAATAAGTGCATTTATCGGAAAATTGAATTAGTCTATCGTTGTCCCATGGTGTTTTAACATATGCATGTATATTTTTGTTGTTTGGGTTTGCAGCTAACAGTACACAGCTTTCACGGGCAGTTTGTATGGGGAGATATGAGAGAAGCGACGGACTTGATCTCACAGATCGGTATGTATTGTGTCCGTGCAGTTAATGTAAAATGTGTGTAAATTGTATTTGTATGTACATTTCATAAAGTCAGCCAGCTTAATATTGTGTTCTTCAAATTGATATGTTTTGGTACAAAACACTATGTACACTACGCGCAAATTGTATTTAAGTTCCAGTATGTTTTTACGTTTAATAAGTAGAAGCAAGGGATAACAAATATATTGTATGTTTCTTGTTAAAAATTGATAAATCTGGATCAAAAGTATTTTTGTATAAATTAATAATATGTCTTGTATGATTTATTATTTATAAGTCATTCTTATATAATTTCAGATCCAGCATTGTCATATTGATTCGTGTAATTAAAAGTGTAACCCAATTAAACTGAGTTAGTTGTGGTATGGGTCGGAACGGGGCCGTGTCAACTCAAACAAGCCCCAAATCCAGATCTGTTTCACACAGACCAGACAGAAATTTCCTTCCAGGAGCTGTCAAATCAGGGTCTCCTCTCTTTATTGTAGTTCAGATTCCACATGCTAAGTCTACATGGAAATTCAAAGTCCATTGTTTCATTATCTCCTGAATATTTATGGACAATATCAATTTACTGAACTTTTAATAGTATATGATTTATATACTATTTAAAATTCAGTAAATTGATATTGTCCATAAATATTAAAGGTAAAGGTTTAAGTAACCAATGACATTAACACTTTCAGTACAGATAGGATTCTTGGGAAGATACATAATTAATGAGGACATAAAGCTGAGGTGAGGATTTAACTTACTAAAGTGAAGGAAATACAACACATCATCATCACTGAGCAGACCACGCTGACCCTTAGCCAGGAAATAAGTAAAAGAAATCCAAAAGGTCAGAAATAATGCTACTTAATTTTGATAGAGAGGAGGCAATGTTAGTTTGATAATTATAAAGACTGAAAATGCTGAACAGTGCCTGAGGGCAACTTAGCTAGCTTGTAACCATGGCCAACATGTTACTGTGCACATGAACACTGATGCACATAATAATGAATAGTTGGCTATTGTATTCTATGTTACGTAGTGAACCTGGTAATTAACCCTTTCCCTCATATAGACTCATTTTGACTAACTCAATAGGTATCACATAAAGCCTGATCTGCAGAAAACCACAGTTAAACCTTACCAAATTTTAATTACAAAATCCTCATTTCCAGACCACTGAAGAGCAGCGAACAACATAAAACCTGATCAGCCTGCGAGTTATTCGCAGGCTGATCTGGTTTTATGTTGTTCGCATAGGTCTTTTCATGGTTTTCTCTATGAGGGAAAGGGTTAAGCTAAGTTTTAGACATAAAATGGTCTGAGAGGGAATCATACTGTAGTAACATCTCTAAAGGTTGAGAGACTGCATCCAGGTGGGGACAACAGGGGTTTCCTTAAGGATTTGACTTTCACTTGCCCAGGGGGCAAGTAACTTTGAACATCTACTTGCCCCCAGAGCAAACAGCTTGTTTGATCTTTCAGTAAGTCAGTGTTTGTTATTGTTTAAAACTAATTATGTGAAGTATTCAGATGAATTTTAGTTAACATATATCAAACACAATTTGCAAGCAACTCATCCCCTATATAATGTAGAAAATAAAAAAATATAAAAAAAAAACCGGAAGATATCATTATTGAAAATAAACTTGCCCGACGGGCTATCTCCTTGGAAAAATCACTTGCCCATGGTGATTTTAACCCGGCACGGGCAAGCGGGCATCCGCTTAAGAAAAACTCTGGACAATCTTTAAGATTTTCTCAATACCTTCCAAGGTCCCAAATAGTAAGTATTTGTCAAGGAACCTTGAAGCTGGATAAGTGTAAGTTACAAAAACATGTTTTCTAGTCTACAGTATTCAAATTAAAATCATATTAGATTTAGCATACTACATCTACCTGATCACTATTATATACAAGAAGTGTTCGATGGAACAAATGTGTCACCTGCTGAAAGAAGCTTGGTAAAAAAAGTGTTACAGAGGAGAAGTGGTCCCTGTGTGTCGACACACCTCTGCTTACAGCAGATAACACAAAAAGTATCCCAGTTTATCTAGCTGATTAAGAAACATTAAGAAACAGTTCAGATAATATCATTTTAATACACACTAAGACTTGCTTTTACTTTGATTCTAAATATTATGGCTGAAAATACACAACTTTTAAATGCAATACAACCACCCACACATAAAAAAATCCTTCAAAAGGTGGTCTTGTCAACTAATGAATGTTTAAAAAAAAAATGAAATAAAAATGATCAAAAAGCCAAAGAAAGAGGTCAAAAGGCAAAAAAGACTTGCATAAGAAATATCATTTTAAAGGCTACAAAGAGAAAAATTTGAAAGTGAAAGTGGGTCAATTGTAGAATTTCCATGAATTAAATACTATGGAACAAATGGTAACAATTCACATGTATGTGATTTAATATGTATTTTAATATGTCATTGATGGATTATCACATTTTTATATACCAAACACCTGCATTTGTACATGAATTTGTACATTTATAGTCTTAATTCATTTTTTTTTTTACAATGTGATATATATAGGCCTTTTTTAAACTAAGAAAATCTACTTTCAGTTTAGATATCACTGGTCAATACATCATACCAGGTTGTCATATCTTGGCTTAATGATAACTTTACAGTTTGAAATCTAGTTCGGTTAACAAATCATAATCTAATATATACAATCATGTTATCCTTTAATCTAGATAATAAGACCTTTATGATACATACAGACCAACCAATCGTTGTACTGTGGGATTTGGAAGCAATTTTCAATCTGAAAGGTTTTTAAGAGGTGAAGAGTTTTCACTGTATTACCCCCGTATAATGACGCATTATAAACTGTATACAACCAGATCAGCACGCGAGTTAATTGCATGCTGAGTTGATGATAAATTAGTTGCATCAGGACTAGCTTTCTTACTTTCTGAATTGGAACACATCGGGGTAATGCATGCTTTCAGGAAATTCATGTAGAAGCTTATTTAAAAAAAATAAATAGATAAAATAACACACAAACCTGTTCGTTTAATGTTCTCTTTCCAGCACAGACTGATTTTTATAAACAAATCAATGTATATAAGATATTTCCGAAATAAAATTTAGTGACCGATTGGATTTTCCTTTGCTATATTTGGCTCCATGTGTCATGGTATCGGGTTCATTCGCCCCAAGTACACTTTCGCCCGAGTCATTTCGCCCGAGTCAGTTCGCCCTACAATGTGGGTTCATTCGCCCTACAATGTGGGTTCATTCGCCCTAGTAAAATTATATTAATAAACAAAATGGATATTACAAATGGTGATGAATATCGTTTAGTATTTATTTGTAATTGCGTGAATAGTGCGCTTATTTTTATTAATTCAACAAGTATAGATTTAAAGTACAAAGTATATAGGTGTAATGATTATATTAAAGGTGACATCTTCCTTCTGAAAACACACACGTGCCGTAGGTGTGAACACATGCCAGAAAAGGGTTAGATGTAATTAACACGCGTCAAAAGTGTGTGTAATAATATGTACTAAAAAAGACATAGCGAAATGATCCAAATTACTGATTAAGGAAACAAAAGTTTTAAGATGTTTGATACTTTGCAAACACATACTGACACATATACATACTAGAGACAGAAAGAGTGAGACAGAGTCAGAAAGACGCTATCTATCTATCTATCTATCTATCATTTATTTAATAAATTTAATTTAAAAAAAACGCATACGATAAAAAATAACCCACAAAAATGACAAAATATGATAAACGAAATATGAATACATACTCATTCAAACATACATGCAAAAAATAATACAACCGAATACACATACATTTATAATTATTTCATTAAAAAAAGGGGGAAAGTGAATTGGGGAAATATGAATACGTACTCAAGGGAATTGGGGCGAAAAGACCCATAATCATGTGTCATAGGCTGGTACCCACTACTCTTAAAGCGCTGGTTCTCATCTCATATTTGTTAAATTGTTATATTATTTATCAAAAAGATCGAGTATATGGCAAAATATAATTAAACTTTACATGTAAAGTCAATATAACAACATAAAAACATGCAATATATTCGCGTCACTAATGACTGAAGTTCAAGAATCATTCTACCTTTGATTTGCGAAGCCTTCGATATATTCGCCATATATTATTTTCGTACCTGATTGTTTCGCTTGTCGCAAACTCCGCGCACCGGTTACGACACGCTACGCTACTTTAACCACTGCCACCACACAAGTCACGTGATGATAGTTGAAACCATGTGACCAACATTTCCCATGTCCCCTTACAGTTGTCGATAACCACTTCCACCAGAGGTAGATTTCTGCTAATATAGGCCGGATTTATCACTTATGACTAGTTTTGAATATATCATATCAGTTTCGTTATATTTCACGAAAATAAAATTCATGATTTCGAGAAAAGTAAAAAATCAAATCATATTATATCAATTTATAAAACTATAAATGTTGGTCACATGGTTTCAACTATCATCACGTGACTTGTGTGGTGGCAGTGGTTAAAGTAGCGTGGCGTGACGTAACCGGTGCGCGGAGTTTGGTATGTTTCCTCAATCCGCCGTGACTCTGAACAACTGACGATTATTAGGTATTTCTTCACAAAATATGCTAAATAAACCTGATCCATGCAAAATCCGTGTTGTCATAGCAACCGAGTGGTGTTATAGTTTATTATTCAATGTACAAGCTAGTGTAATGACAGCTTCAAAAGTCTCATTCCCTATAAATTACTGACCAAAATCTAACTTATAAGATGCACCGTCTTCGATACTTACTATTTAAAGCAAAGCTGATCTGTTAATAGAAAATAGGCTCCCACAGAAGGAACTGGTTTCCTTACATTTATTACTTTGACTCTAGCTGGTGTTAAGCGTTACAGTGTCAATCTTAAGTGAATTAATTAGGCTAATATGTAAGAGATCTAGGGTCACTATGACTCGTGCTTTAATATCTTCTTTCTAAGTATTAAAATGCAATGTGTTACTTTTTTATTGAGTCAACACCGTCGGTCGTTCCGTCCGTCTGTGGATGAGATTTGTCCGCATTATTTCTCGGCTACCTTTGGTCGGAGCCTAGTTGCGCATACCATTGATAAGTCATGATTGACTCGATTTCAAATGGGGCGTGGCGCTTTGTTATATTTCTTTAATATATTTTGTTACTTTAATATATGCTATTTCTCTGCTACCTTTGATGCATTTTAGACGGCGCAGCCGTCTTATGCTAATTTTCGTATTTTCTACGGCAAGTTTTAACTGTACCTCTCCGCGCTTTTTGTGGATCAATGCAATGCGATTCTGCACTAACGAATACGAGTGGAATATGTTACACAGACGTTAAAATCATAACCGCTAATAATGCATTATTGTTTGTTAAACATTTTTCGGCGTAGCTGTATAATTTCGATTTCAACTCGCATCTTAAACCAATCAAATGTACGCTAACAGCGGTAAATAATTCTAAGCTGAATAAAAGGACTCCTGTTATTGGTTAACGCATCGTTATGGACTATAAAATTACTGTAAATAAGGGGTGCAGCTTGTATATATCATTCAGCTTGGTGTTATTACTTTTCTTTTTGATGTAAACATGAAAGTGATTTCAGTAAGTTAAATACAATCCTTTTCCATCAATTGAGGAATGCTACTTTGTGAAAATGATTTAAAACAACAAAAAAGAATCCACCGTGTTATGACATGAAACCCCTTAATTACTATGTATATTGAATTCTTCCAGCCTGCCGAGATGCTCTCATTGAAAATTAATTCGCCAAAACCAAAACAACTAATAACGCTTTTATATCATAATTGTCATATGCAATAATGATATGAACAAATATCAAACAAGCCTATTTACAGATATAATTTTTTGTATTACCGTCTATAAATAAGTATATTTCATAGAAAAAATACTGAACTATTTCTAGAGCGTACTAAATTTGTTGTGCGTCGGTCTTTCGCGCGCTTTTCCTCGGAATGTTCTAGAAGACTGGAAGAATAATATTTACGATGGAACATATCGAAAGATAAACGGCCACAACCCAGGGACAGTTATTTTACATAGACATATATTGGATAAACATTCACATTCTTCTTTTTTGAAACTATGTCGTCTAGATCTTAGGTATTTAGTTTATTGATGAAACCATGTACTTCAGGTGATAAAATTTCGCACCACTGCATCAGGGGTAAAATATTTTTAAGTTATACCAGAATTATTGTCTATTTTTTATATTAAAAAAAAATTGAAAATAAAATTGTAGCCGTGATACCCAGGCGAGTCATTCAGGGCCATCATGGCTATCTTATTTATTGTAACTTCCTTTATCAATGAATCTATGCTTTAAGGTGCTGATCATTAATGTATATGTCTGTATAAACTATTTTGATACAGTTTACAACTGATAAAATCAGACCTGAACAAGCTTTTGTCAGTAAGAAATAAAATAAAGGTGAAGAAAAAATTGTATGTCCTAACTACAACGAGCAGATAACTGCTCATTACATGATCAGCCTGGAACTAAATTAGGTTTTATGCAGCGGATTATCATAGATTTTTTTATAGTTCATAGGATAATTTATAACATTACACTGCTTTTAAATAAGAACATTTGGAGGTACTCTGAAATATTTGTTATATCAAATCATTTCATATTCTGATTTTAATCGTTTTACAATTTTTTAAGGTGCAGGTAAGCCTGTTTACGATAATGGTCAGTCGTGTCTTTTGTATAATAGTCTAGTCATTCTTTACTGTACATTTTGTTTTGAATATATTTGTACACATCTCGTGGACTATTTTCTTATTTGCAAAATAAACCTTGTTAAAACATTGCCATTCATCATTGTTCACTACCAAAATTAGACATGTTTTTTACAATTATTTACAACAATGCTTTTATAACCTATCATAACATTAGAGTCTTTGAAATGTGTTTTGCATATATTTTTTCTTTTTACCATTTTTTAGGAAAAAATGTGTCAACTGCATTGCTACTATCCCCAACCCCCCAGGAGTATGTTGGAGAGACAACTCTACATGTAGATGTGGCGCAATAGACCACTGCATCGCCAGCAAAAAAAATGTGTTCTTTGGAGCAACAAAGACCTTCCAACAACAAAAGTAGAAAACCGGGTACCACTAGAAAATCCAGAGAAAGTCGACGAGATAGTTTGCAATATAGAAAACCTACACGACGACGATTGCTTTGGTTGGTCGCTGCGGTACATGTTTCTTGTGCAGTGTTTGGCAAAAAATGTGCCCGTGCGGGAAAAACACATGTATATTCCGAGAGATTGCTGGAGAAGACATCTGCGTAAATATTGGGCTAGAGCCGTCTCCAACACACGCAGGGAGCACCGCTCGATATACAGGGTTGGCAAACCACAGCAGACCTAGAGGAAAAGAACTGGATATAGTGCCGCCACGCAAAACATGGAGGAAAACAGGAGACATGCCCCCCGGGAAATATATTTGTAGGCACTTTGCAGTAGGGAGGCACAACAAGAAGGATATACTGTTGCTGCTGCTGTCCGACGAAGAACACGACGACGTCCCTGTATACGGCTACTACCTGGACCAGGAAGTTCTCGACATAGGCGGAATAGAGAAGCTGCGAGTCTATGGGAAAGGGTTTGTAGCTATCTGGGGGAACACAGCACCGCCCCCACTTCGAAAAAAAAAAAAAAAAAAAAAGAGCGAAGGGCCAGAATAGAGCTGGAAGAAAGGTTGGACCCGCAATAGACCGGCATCTCGGGGGAGACTCTCGTCTGCAGTACGCCGACGTGTTCGAGTCGAAAATCCGGAACAAAGGAACAACATACCGGCTTCCGCAGCCCAAAGACACGAAAAGACCAAAGACCGGCGATTCGCGGTCTGCGCGGCCAGCGTCTAGACGAGCACGAGACCACAATACAGGCAGAAGAACACGGCGCCGCCGCGGCCCAGGGCGTATAGTTCGCTTCTTTCCCAGCCCTTCCATGCCGCTGCCTTCCTTTTTCTGATCCGGCCCAACATTTTCCAATCGTCCAAGCCCTCCGCCTTTTCCACTAGCTCATCCACAGATTCACACGCCGTCTCGCCAACCCCCTTTTTCGCATCATGGAACTCGTCGTACGGGAACCGAGGAGGTCCGCCTTGTTGCCAGACCAGATCCATTCCTATAAACATATATATACAAATATACAAATCGCCACGGTGCACGTATTTTTGTTGCTTGCCGACAGCAACCAGCAGCAGAAAAGCTTCTTCGTCGTGTGCCAACTGGGCCAGCACCTCTACCAGCAGGCTCGTAGTTTGCTCCGCGCGAGCCTCGAGTCGGCCCAGCCGCTCGTAGAAGTCTTCGACAGATGGTCTTCCTAGCGGTGCGACTTGTGCCAAGGGGCAGGGCTCCGTTCGTCGATAGATGATCCGGCAGTTCCTGCCGGTGGCACGACTGCAGCTTGCGGATCGGGCACAATTTGCGCGACAGGAACTGCCGAATCGTCCAGCCAAATCTTGTAGAGCCTCGAGGACCCGATATCATAGCGCTTTTTCGCCTCGTGTGCCGACAGCCGGCCTCGGAGGGAGCGAATTTCTTTGATCTGGTCCTGGGACAAATCTCATCTAGGTGGCATGGCTGCCCATATGCACAAATTTTCCCTTGAATATGGCCCCAAAGTGCTAAAATATCACATTCAGGGGCAGATAACTAAAAAAGTAGGACTTTGACCCACATTTTTTTCGTAAGTATGTTTCTTTTGTGATTCTCTATAATCGTGCAAAGTTTAAACAAAATCTATGGAACAGCTTAAATTTTCTTTTTTCTATATAGAACTTGTGGCAAACTGTAACATACACCTTTAATATGGGTTCAACGTTTTAACAATTTCCGCTTTCGATTAGAGGTATTACATTAATCATACTTGGAGTCAATCAAATAAGAATATTTTAATTCCAGACTAGTCTATCAACTAGGCAATCTGTGTGAATTCAGCAGAGGCGTTGTTTGTTTTTTTTGTTGTTGTTTTTTTGTTGTTGTTTTGTGTGCGAATGATTATTGATTTCAATTATCTAGATACTATATATAAATTTTAAGTGATTTGATCCAAATCAGGAGTGCATTAAACGGTTTTGAAGCTGTTAACGTTTTTTTTTTCTTTATTTAAAAAAAGAGATATTGTCTCTGATATATATTGAAGGAAAAAATAAACGAAGGATAAACTTAAATGATTTCCCCATACGCAGCATTTATGTCAAAATGATTAAATACTGGTAACGTCTATGATTCTTTCCATATTGTCACGGATAAACAAATCTATACCTGGCTCTATATAGAGAGAGTAAATTCCCTAAAGCGACTTCCGTGCATGTCCTTCCGTGGGTGGATGAAATCAACTTTATTCTGAATAGGTTTTTATGTTCAATTTTATCAAACTTAGAGATCTACATATAGCTTAAAGCTTTAACCAAATTTCTAAGTTAAAAAGGGGACCATAATTTGTAATATATTCCATCAAATGTTATCTACCTTGGTTATCTGATGTCCCATAAATTCATAAACTTTCAAGTCAATACCATGAATGGTTATTGAGATACAAGTTGGATAGTAGCTTGCATGCAAAATTTTAACCAAATTTTCTATTGCAAGCAAACTTAAACTAAAATTTCTAAGTAAAAAGGGGCCATAATTTACATTAAATTCAGTCAAGAGTTATCTACCTTGTTGTCTTATGCCCATGAACATATTTATAAACTTTCAAGGAATGGTTTTTAAGATATAAGGTTAATAGTAGCTTCCATGCAAAACTTTATCCAAAAGCTGCAACGCCAACGCCGACGCAACGGCGATTACAATAGCTCTCATATTCATGGAATATTCGAGCTAAAAACCAAAGACAATAGCCTTATGATTATAATACTAGCAATAATTAACCGCAACCATAGAGTCTAGATAATATTTAAGTTTGACAGTTTCCGTGTAGCTATTTTATTCGTACGGTAATGTTTCTTTTCTTTTTTTCTTCTTCTTTTTTTTTTTTTTTTTGTTATGGCCAAAATATTAGTACTGGCCCGAAACAGGAACCTTCAAGAAAGATTGGTATATAATGGCCCCTTTTTAGCTCACCTGAACACTTGTGCTCGGGTGAGCTTTTGTGATCGCCTTTTGTCCGTCGTGCGTCGTGCGTCGTCAGTCGTCCGTCGTAAACAATTGCTTGTGAACACTCTAGAGGCCACAGTTTTGGCCCAATCTTCATGAAACTTGGTCAGGATGTTTGTCTACATGATATCTCGGATGAGTTCGAAATTGGGTCATTAGGGGTCAAAAACTAGGTCACCAGGTCAAATCTTAGAAAAACCTTGTGAACACTCTAGAGGCCAAAGTTTTGTCCCAATCTTCATGAAACTTGGTCAGGATGTTTGTCTACATGATATCTCGAATGAGTTAAAAATTGGGTCACTGTGTTAACAACTAGGTCACCAGGTCAAATCTTAGAAAAACCTTGTGAACACTTTAGAGATTACAGTTTTAGACTAACCTTAATGTAACTTGGTCAGAATGTTTGTTTACATCAAATCTCGGATGAATTCAAAACTGGGCAACATAGGGTCAAAAAAAAGTAGGTCACCAGGGCAAATTTTAGAAAAATCTTGTGAACACACCAGAGGCCTACATTTTTCCCCAGTCTTCATTAAACTTGATATGAATGATGACTCCATGAATTCCCAGTTGAGTGCAAATTCAGGTAGGATCAAAATGTAGGCCACTTAGTCAAATGTTAGAAAAACACTTTAGATGCCAGATTTTTTGTCATTTTGCCTAACACAGCCATCTTAATCAGGTGAGCGACACAGGGCCATCTTGGCCCTCTTGTGTTAATTTGTATTGCTTCATTTTGATTTAAACATAAAAATTAACCAAAAATAAAATACAAAAATTATATATATAAAGGGCCTCTGTATGTAAAAATAATATATGGAGAGGTCGATTTTTTTAAATTTTAATTCCTAGTTTAAAAAAGAAAAAGTTTAAAAAAAATGACCTCTCCAATTATGTTTTTTACCCATGCACTTTTTATCTTAGATGTAATGTTTTCGCTGTCAGGATTCAGAGTTTAAATTTCAATGCATCCACAAGATGCCATAAAATGTATGGAAAATGCTACTTAATTAAGAGTCATATTTTTGAAGCCTAGAGAGACTCGGGACTCGTGCAGGGAAAATTATGAAGTAATAACTGCCTCTCTATATATTTATAAATAATATTAATATTAAGAGAGGTCATTATTATTATTATTTATTTATTTTTATTTTATATTTAATATAAAGGTCCTGTGCATAGACAAGTTAGGTTATAAGGTCAAAACAGTAGAAAAGAGAAATAGAGGGGGACAGTATGCTTTTTATAAGCCGTCCATTAAAACATTTTGTTTCACTTTTCTTGTTATAATTATTGAAGCAGTTGTAGTTAACAAACAGAATAATCACTTTCTCCTTTTTTTAATTCACTGTTTAAAAAAACAACAGTAATTTATGAAACAGTGATCCTGATAATATACAAGCCCATCAGAAGTAATTTCCATGAATGTAAAATAATTTGCGAGTTAGTCTGGAAATTTGTGAGTTGAAATTAGAGGCACTTGTATTGTTTTGCAAGTGGGAG
>CM037782.1:17457669-17507669 GCA_021229015.1 Solen grandis
CCACCACCCAGTCAGATTATCCTGACACCAGGCCAACCAGTCCCAGAACTATCCTTATATGCTGAGCGTCAAGCAAGGGAACTATAATAGTACCATTTTTTATGACATAAGTATGTTGTGGCCTGGGATCGAACCCATGACCAACCGCTCCCGAGGCAGACACACTAACCACTCGGCCATCAGGGACAGTTAATTGTTACCAATCATTGCCAAGAAATAAAATAAGTATCTATAATATACATACAACAAATCATACGGCCTGTACTCACCATTCTATGCAGGGGAACACGAAAGTTCATGTTGACATCGTGCATCAGTGAGTTAGCATACTGATCCTCTGCGATACATGTCAGGATGATCAAACACAGTTTGGCGTTGTTGTAACGGGTCTCATCTGAAAGAAATGCAAAAATGTGTGTAAACAGACAAAGGTCATTAGTATACAACACAATTTATAGCAATTCATGCTGTAACTCTGAATCTTCAAGGCTTACTGTATTATCATGACATCATTTTTTTGTTTATCAAATTTTAATGAGTTTGTATAAAAGACAATTTTGTGGGAACATGTATTTGTGGAATTCCAATGGATAATATGTATGGATAAAATTATTAGTTAATGAACTTGCTATCCCCATGAAAATAATGATTTAAAAGCAAATCATTAAAGAAAGATTTAGACACGAAAATTTCAATGAACTTAAAACCATTCTGAAAGTTCCAATTTTTCATAAAAATTTATCCCATCCTGATGTAAAAACAACAACTAAACATTGCACTCTTTTAGAACTATTTGTAAGTATTCACATTATTTCAGAACAATCAATTACTCTAGTTTATATTCAGATTCTCCCATTTCTGACAGAGATGTGAACATTGTGAGTTGTAAGTCTGTCTATCAACTGCGGAACAAGAACAATATCTTGGTAATCTGTGTCCACAAGAAATACACATTATGTCTTATGGCACAGGATGAGACCCCAGAAAAGTCATGACAAGAAAAGCAGTCATCTCTTGTCAGATATTTTTAACAATACAACATATGTCTGTTTGCTTGGTTTTAATGTCTCAACAAAAGTATTTATAAAACTTCTTCAATGGGGACTTCGTCTATGTGAGACAGATATGCTGTGATATATCACATGACAGATATGCTGTGATATATCACATGACAGATACCCTGTGATATATCACATGACAGATATGCTGTGATATATCACTATGACAGATATGCTGTGATATATCACCATGACAGATATGCTGTGATATTCAACAAGACAGATATGCTGTGATATATCACCATGACAGATATGCTGTAATATTCAACAAGACAGATATGCTGTGATATATCACCATGACAGATATGCTGTGATATATCACATGACAGATATGCTGTGATATATCACATGACATATATGCTGTAATATTCAACAAGACAGCTATGCTGTGATATATCACCATGACATATATGCTGTAATATTCAACAAGACAGCTATGCTGTGATATATCACCATGACATATATGCTGTAATATTCAACAAGACAGCTATGCTGTGATATATCACCATGACATATATACTGTAATATTCAACAAGACAGGTATGCTGTGATATTCAACAAGACAGATATGCTGTAATATTCAACAAGACAGCTATGCTGTGATATATCACCATGACATATATGCTGTAATATTCAACAAGACAGGTATGCTGTGATATATCACCATGACATATATGCTGTAATATTCAACAAGACAGGTATGCTGTGATATATCACATGACATATATGCTGTAATATTCAACAAGACAGGTATGCTGTGATATATCCCCATGACATATATGCTGTAATATTCAACAAGACAGGTATGCTGTGATATATCACATGACATATATGCTGTAATATTCAACAAGACAGGTATGCTGTGATATATCACCATGACATATATACTGTAATATTCAACAAGACAGCTATGCTGTGATATATCACCATGACATATATGCTGTAATATTCAACAAGACAGGTATGCTGTGATATATCACATGACATATATGCTGTAATATTCAACAAGACAGGTATGCTGTGATATATCCCCATGACATATATGCTGTAATATTCAACAAGACAGATATGCTGTGATATATCACCATGGACATGTGGCACAATATCCTGACACAAAGCAACCAGTCCCAAAACTACCCTTATATGCTGAGTGCCCAGCAAGAGAGGTATACCAAAACCAATTTTAAAGACTGTTTTGTCGCAGCATGGATCACGACAGATATGAGGCGAAAGAAGAAACAACTCACCAGGACTAGTGTTGTGTAAATGTACCTGTAAATTGGTAAATCACTCAATGTTGTAAAAATATTTACCTTTTGTGTCCTGGATGACAATGGAGCTGTACTCAAGGAATGTGACAAGGAGATTTGTAGGCTGGTTGACAGGTTCCATGGGGGAGGGGGCACTCTCCAGGGGTGAGCCTTAATACAATAATATACAGGTGTGCTTGAGTTTCTCATCACAGCTGTTGAGTGGTCAGGCTAGTTTTAAGTAGCAAGTATCAAGAATTCTGAAGTGGTGTCTTAAATTACCTTGAGGTGTCTTTAAATCAATATTCTATTCTTTAACCCTTTCCCTCATATATACTCATTTTGACGCCCTCAATAGGTATCACATAAAGCCTGATCTGCAGAAAACCACAGTTAAACCTTACCAAATTTAATTACAAAATCCTCATTTCCAGACCACTGAGGAGCAGCGAACAGCATAAAACCTGATCAGCCTGCGAGTTACTCGCAGGCTGATCTGGTTTTATGCTGTTCGCATAGGTCTTTTCATGGTGTCCTCTGAGGGAAAGGGTTAAATCAATATTCTATTCGTTAAATTAGTTACTTTTCACAAGTTACTGGTCCATTTTAATATGTCATTTTTTCTAATAATTTAAACTGTAAAAAAAAAATTGGCAAACAACTTTAACAAAGGAGAAGATATAGCCAAATAACTTAACATGAATAACTCACAGTTATTATTATCATTATTTTTAAATACAAACTGCTGATACAATTTGCGGTCCAAAATATTACATACCATGTTCTTCACCGCCAGGGCTGTTTACAGGAGAGGGGGACGAGGGGGGAGTCGAGGGAATAGAAGGTGTGTGTGACTGAAGACAGAGAAATACCAGGCTTAGGGTAACATTAAGTACAATTTTTAAATTTATTTATAATACAGTATTACTGTATTACAAACATACAATATCTCAAAACATCAAATTTCTAAACTTTTGCCTTTAGCCTTACTGAAGATGAGTGAAATGTATTTCTGAGGTGATATTCAATATATATCTTTACTTAAAGATTATTAATCTTAATAGCTAATATTTTCTATAAAATTTAGATTTCTATAAGATTTAGATTTCTAGAAATTATTCCTTGTTCCTTCACTTTTAAGGAAAGTCTTACGATCAGTATTTTTTTTTTTTTGATTAACCTTATAACTTTAAGAAAACGCAGGAGCTCTCTTTCCTAATTACTAAAATGTACTAAAAAAAAAAATAAAAAAAAAATTCTTTTCTTTGACATTTCCATCCTTACATACTTTTTCAGGCATCAAATATAATGATAAAATTTTTCAATGTGTAGAAATTTGCTTGAATGCTAATTGAATGTTTTTATCGAAAACTGATATAATTTTTAGGTGATATGCATTGCGCATAATGATGTATGCAAAAAAAAAAAAAAAGAAAAGAGATTGAGGGATTTTTTTTACTGTAAATTAGAAGAAGAATATGATTATTACATATCTTCCAATAAGGAGTAAAAAAGGAAAAAAATACTACAACAATAAGCATTATTAATGCTACAAATTAAAGACTCAAGACTTACATGTGTAAGGGCAGTGATGAAATTCCTATTTAAATGTATGGCTTCATAAAGAGCAAGTAGAATGGAATCATTGGCCCTGAAATTACATGGACAATCTCTGCTACTGAGAATATAATTATTATATACTGAAACTATTTAAGAATTTCTTATCAAGTACATTTCACAGTATTTCTTTTTTTGTAGAGAATTAAAAATGAAACAAAACATTCAACATTCTATTTATGGCATCTGACATAAAAAAAATAGTGATAGATAATTATCATCAATATTTTAAAAAAAAAAACAGACAAAAATTAACAATAAATGAATAATTACAATAAATAAATAACAAGATAAATTAATGATGATGATAATGCTGATGTAGAGATCTTACTTTACTGCTGCTACTTCTTTTTCTTCTGCGACAAACATATTTCCAACCTGAAGAAAGAAATTAAAAAACAATTATAATTTATTATTTTACACCAATGTATCATTATTAATAATGCAAATATCAAATCAATATTTAACACATATAGATGGATAATGATAAAAAATAAAATGAATGAATTTTTTATTATATGTATTAAATATCAAAATGTTTTTTAATATTTGAATTACTTCCCTTTAATTTCAAATTGTGACTCAATTTCTTTTTTACAACCCCTCTTATGTATAGAAACAAAAATACATTCAAAACAGAGTAAAGATAGAAAAACAACTATCACTAATGGTTTTAATAAATAAAATACTTAAAATAATCTGTATTCCTTAAACTGTTTGTAAAGTTTAAAACCAAAAAATACATAAAAATTCATTCTCCACAAAAACATTAGTAATGGCCATCCTGGTCAATACGAATGATGATTGGTAACAGCATGCGTCTGCATGAAACATGTCAACTACTTGTTACGCTAGGCATGTTTACCATCTGACATACCGCCAGGACCATTACTTAAAATTTCATTGTAGAAATGCTGAGATAATACCAAGGTCAAATGTTCAATGTGATATCCTTGACCACCGGTCAGCAGGGAGTTCTAAATAAACGTTTGAAGAGTTAACACGCTTTGTGCTCTATCTCTCATCTCACAATTATGTGAATTCTCAATCTGAGTTATAACACTTAACATATACAACAACAAAATACAACAAAGACCTAAATATTCAAGACATAAAATATAAATATCATGTGCTGTGCTTTTCAAAGATGGGGGGAGAGCCCTAAAATATAAATATCATGTGCTGTGCTTTTCAAAGATGGGGGAAGAGCTTTACATACCATGTTTGCAATGGTTGAAAACCATCCAGTCTGTTGTTCTGTACTTCTGACTTGGTAATCTCTGGAGGAAATAAAATGCATAATTGATTTCACAAAGAACAATCACACACAGCGAAAAAAAAATAATTTTCAAACATTTATCTTTTGTTAGAGGTGAAAAATATTAATACTACAGATATCTGGCAGTCTAAAACCAGACTGATGCATGTTTCACATACAGTACCTATCACTTAACCCTTTCCCTCATATAGACTCATTTTGACGCCCTCAGCAGAAAACCACAGTTAAACATTACCAAATTTAATTACAAAATCCTCATTTCCAGACCACAGAGGAGCAGCGAACAGCATAAAACCTGATCAGCCTGCGAGTTACTCGCAGGCTGATCTGGTTTTATGCTGTTCGCATAGGTCTTTTCATGGTGTCCTCTATGAGGGAAAGGGTTAATTACCAATCTTAAAAAAAAAAATTCTCAATATTTGACATTTAAATGAGAAATGTGTTACATAATTAAATTATTTTGAACATTATTATAAGAATATCCTGACATATCGAAATACCGAGGCACAAGAATATGAGAATTTCATGAAGAGGATAGACATATACTGAGAAATTTTGTTATCTGAGAACAGATAACACGCATCCGGGTTCAAAAACTTTTCAGTTTCAGATATTTCCAAACTCAAATAGCTTGTTTAACAAGCTTAAGACAAGATTGTTTATGAACATATTTTATCAGTATGTTTGTTCTTTCCAATATACATGAGACTGACTATTTCTTGTGTATGTCAATAACTTACCTGTTGAAGTCCGAAAGTGCTATGGAGACAACCTGGGCATATCCCTGTATATCAAACAGAAACAAATGTTTGGGTGTCAAGTAGAAAAAAGTATCATAATAAATAAATGATATAAAAAAAGTCATTATTTCAAACCAATGACACCAATTAGAAAAAGAAAAAAAAGCAGCCATTTTATTTTTAATTATCAAAATAGAGTAAGATCATTGGCATTATCCATAAACACTTTTGAAAATATGAATGCATGTGATAATTTAATATTAAACTTACAACATATTACATGAAAACTGTAAATAACATATTTTGTAAGACCAACCTCAAGAACAGATTACATTCATTTTTCATGCTTTGCCTACCGTATTATGACCCTATGAAACCTGTGGTGTAAGTGATCTTTACCCTTTCCCTCATAGAGGACACCATGAAAAGACCTATACGAACAACATAAAACCAGATCAGCCTGTGAATAACTCGCAGGCTGATCAGGTGTGTATTCATACTAGATTAATGTGTTCGATTTTTTTTTGGAAAAGATCAGGCTTTATGTGGTACTATTGTGTGCGTCAGAATGAGTCTATATGAGGGAAAGGGTTAAAATGTTTGGCAAGGAAAGATCCTACTGTGTGTAGTTGACAAACTTACTGTTAGGGCTAACTCATCATCCAGGATGGACAGCTTCACAATGTAGGGGTTGGCAGACTGGAATACACATAAGTCAGTGTCAGAATAAACTATCAAATTAATATCTAGATGTACAGTATTTCAGTCTTTACTCATTTATCTTTTGGAGACCATGTCCACTTGAGGAAAGATAAAGTGCTGCCACACTGCAGTATCATGCCGTAGACATGAGGCATGATACCATACCAAGTCACATTATCCTGACACCAGGCCAACTAGTCCTGGAACTACCTTGTATATATGTTGACACCAAGCAGGGAGCTACCGTACCATTTAACACTTTGACACAGAAAACTTTTAAAGAAGAGAGAAAGAGGCAAGAAAAAACAGTGTGTGTGACGCACCTCATACTTCCTGTACTGTACCAGAAGTGTCAGCAGGAGCACAGCATCCACACCCAGGGTATGTCTGAAGATGGGGCTGGCCAGGATTTGAACCAAAGACTCGTACACGCTATGGATCAAGATGTACTCCAGTAGCGTATTCTGGCTGATGTTGTCTCGTACCTGTATAAATACACAGTTGTATGTCATCTTATGTTCATTTCAACTGCATTTGTCAACAAAGTTCTGTTACTATGAATTTGATTAGCTAATACATTTCAAGAATGTCATATGACCAACTGTTATTCAATGACATCATTTAGTTTGTATTATTATTTTTGTTCATGCAAAGAAGGATGGTTTCCAACTTGGTGATTTATGCCATATATATTCTTGTTCAGACACTCTTTTACCTGTTGTATCATCAGATTTTACTAGATATCTTATTTCATGTACTTACCGAAGCCAGGACTAGCAGAAACTTAAGCACCAATTCCTTCAGGGCAGTTGGGTAGTCTCCATTTAGAAATCTGTTAACACTCTCAACCAAAGACTGTAAAGCATATGTAGGATGTCTTTACTATGGTTAATTATACATGGAATTTAGGGTAACTGGTCATTGCTGTCAATATCAAATAATATGGTTTAAGAAATGCATATTCCAAAAGGTATAAAAGAATAGAAGAAATATTCAAAAATCTTTTCATTACAAAAAAAAAAAAAAATCAACAAAATTTAATAGCTTTATGAATTTAAAATTAATTCATACATACATAGCAGGTATGTGAATAGCCGCCCATAGTTATCAATATTCAATTGGTTAGGTTTTGAAATGATTTGCTTCTTTTTAATTTTTCAGATTACTAACAGCTCTGACTTGGTGGAATGATAAGATTAATCTTATTCTTTCATCAAGAGGCAGGACACAAAATTAATAATATCAAATGGATATCACAAAAATTAAAATTATATCGAAAAGGACTATCATAAAGGTGATTACTACTCCCACATCCAACCTTCTCTTCAGGTAATGTAACATGACAAGTTTGATTCCTAAATGGCCTCCAACACCTGCGAAGAAGGGGTAAGTTTAATGATTATAATACTTGTTATTATTTAATAACATGTGCACAGAAAATTACAAACCTGTATCACTGACTCAGCAGAATCAAAACCAATCAAGATGTTGATGATATCGAAACCATAATCTTTCAGGTTCTTGCGGTAGATTCCTCTAACCAATGCACAGAGAGTCTAAAAGTAAGAATATTGAAATTAAAAAAAGATAGACAAGTAAAACAGAGTGTGGCATCAATTAGCATACATGGATTACTGGCAATATTTTGTATACTCCCTGAGTATAACCAAAATTATCCACATAATGTCTGGACCTTCCTCGCTCTCTCTAAGAATCTTTATGATTAATTATGAATAAAAAAACAAACATTGCATCTTAAAATGCATAGCCATTCATTCTGATGCTAAAGTCAAGCTATGACCTTTGAAGCTACATAACTGAAGGTATATTGCCTAGCACCGATCTCACCACTATCAATAGCTGACTTTAAGTATAACCACACTCATTAGACTCCTTGGAAATGACATTTTAGAAAGAGTTTCTATCAGATTTACAGCTATAAATACGGGGGTAGCTTTTGTATGCTCAACTCTGTTAATTCATTTTAACGTCTTTTATCAGTTTCACAAATTCAGCAAAGCCCATTCACATAAATTTCTGAATTATCAATTAGTTGGCTAGGGTTTGACACCCTTTTGGCAGTATTTCAATCATCTGGGGCTGTATTCATAAATCTCCATAGTGAAAAAAATCTGTTAGTTTCTAAGATTTTCCTTAAAATTTCATAGATTTCCCTTAGTTATTAAGGATTTCCTTAAGTCTTGTTTGAAAAACACTTTAGGAGATCTATTCCAGTTTAGGAATTATTTTCCTTAAAAAATAAGGAGCTTTATGAATACAGCCCCTGAGGACTTTTGCCTAACTGCAATATCACACCGTAGACAAATGGCATGATACCACACCCAGTCACAAATATCTGACACAAGATCTGCCAGTCCTGAAATAATCCTCATATACTGAATGCCAAACAACGAGATATACCAGAAATATTTGTAACAATTCTGACATGTTGCCGCTGGGGAACAAATACACAATCTCCTGATTCAGAACAGAAACTCAGACCAGTGGGACACTCAGTAGAGAGACTTACATGTAAAGCATTCACTGTTCTGATAGGGTTGTCTTCCTTCAGTGCCTCTACTGACTTATGGAACATCAGATTAAAGTTGTCCTGTATCAGAAAGCAGAAAATCAGAATAGTTTCCATTATTCTGTCAATATAGATGTAGTCATCCCAAGACGTTCATTTGGTTACTAGTTGCATGCTCTCATCATTTATATAATCTATGTGATATATAGCAATATATAACATATAAGAAGCTTAACCCTTATCTATTAGACTCATTTTGACGCAAAATAGTACATAAGCTGATTGCAGAAACCAGTTAAATACAATTTAATTCAATCCTCATTTCCAACCATGAGACAGCGAACGCATAACTGATCACTGCGAGTTACTCGCGGGTGATGGTTATGTTGTTCGCATAGGTTTCATGTTTCATCGAGAAAGGTAACATGACAAGCAAATATTTATGATTAATCCTAAAGTCATAGCTCTACAATGAGTTATTAAACTTTGGATTAAAATAAAAAATAAGGAACTGTACATACCTTCAATAAGAGTAGACTCTCTCCATTCAGTTTATCACACTCATTTTCAATAAAGACTGTGTTGACCTTAAGCAGAAAGTAAATCATTCATTTCTATTTTGAGCCCAACAAGTACATAAAACATATTAGTTACTAAACTAAATACTATTTTGTATTTCAAGATGTCAATATTAAATTATTTTAAAGTGAATAGATCGTCCTGAATTACCATGATTTAAATTTCAAGATGCAAACAATTATTTTTCAAGATAAAAACATATCCATCATTGTCTTTTGATAATGAGTAAAAATTAAAATAAATTAATTTCAAACCAAAATGAAAATGTTTAAGACAATATTCTGCCAGAGTATTTCATATCAAAACAAGCACTTTTGTATAAAAAAGTAAAGAAAAGAAATGAGAGAACCATGCTACTTTGAATGTTATTCTGTGTTAGTTTTTGAAAAAAAAAGTCAATAACTATTGGACAGCTAGAAATGGATAAAAATGATGAAAAGTCTAATGCCTTTAAAAAATTAACTGAACCTTTCTGCTGAAACATCATGTTTTATACATGTGCTTCATTCTCAGTGAAAGCTGAAAATAAGAAAAAAAATGTTGCTTTTCATATAAAAATGGGTTTGATTTTTGTTTTTTGCATGGACTGTTGCAGACTTCACTAATAAGAGTTACCTTTAACAAAAAGAGTTCATCCCAGAAGTTTGCATTCCCTGCAGATGGATCTTCACCCTGCAATGTAAAATAATAAACTAAAATCTTGATACAAATCTACCTTTTTTCTGCAAGAAACCTATTGCTTTTTTACACACTGTTAAAAATTTACCATCAAACAGTAACTTCTTAATTGTATATTCTATAATTTACATTGAGTTGGATATTGATATGTAGTTATGTTGCAGTGGTGACTAAAAATGAATTGAGAGCAGAGTGTCAGTAGGTATATGGTAGATAAACTGGCAGGGCAAGGGTAATCAACAGGTAGGCAGCTAAGTACTTTCCATCTAGCTTATGGTTATTTGCCATGAAGGAAAAATGTTCAGTCTGTCAAAATTAAAAATGCAGATTGATGCAGATACTCATAGGAATACAAAATAATGAAAATACTGTCTTTCTGTAACACTAAACATGGATTATGTCTAAAAGAAGACCTGTTTTCTGTCTTTTTCAAGAACATGTATAATTTTTTTTTCTAATTCCTCTGCATGATAAACATACTGTCCTTGCTGGAGTTATTGTGCAAGCATGGCTGCATATAGTCCTATAAATAAGCCTTCACATATCATAATTCACCTTTAACATTCAATAGACTGATTTTTAACATTTTTACTTTCAACAGATATGCGAAGTCTTATGGCTTCCCATAGAGGTCCATGCAGCAAAACATTAAATTAAGTATAAGTACCTGTTGACAAAATAACTCTCATATATAGAAAACAAACACAAAAACATATTGATTGATCACATTAAAGTTTGAAATATTACCATTATAACTTCAAAAAATCTTTTTGTAATTGACACATCAATTGATGTAGTCATTTGTCCACCATCTTGCTGTGTAAGTTAGTGTTATGTAAAATATACGGAATAGCCGAAAATATTTAGACGAAATAAATAAAGTCAAATTAACGATGTTGAGTGGGACAATTCCCATTCACTGATATTTTATCATCTGTCATATCGCTCACTACACGATATAAATGTTTCCAACATTGGTATTGTTTATTTTGGACTTTAAACACGATATAGTTTACAAAACAAACTTCATCTACCCAAAATTGGTGTTCCCAGTTTAACCCTCACTGTACACATTTTTTTCGGAACACTCGGTGTTGTTTGTACGTAATGGAGGATATAAACGCAAAAAAGGAAAGTGATGTTTTTGATAAAGTATTTCACCCTCTTAATGTCTATGTATGACAATTTCCTTAACAAACAAGGAAAATTATTATGTCTGCTATAAGTTTATTGTGTTTTCATAGTGAATTGCCAATTTTTATGCCTATGATAAATGGAAATGTAGCGCGTTAGAATTCACGCGGAGTTTGCTACATCAATGTATACGGTGAGCCATAAGACATAGCGTATCAAGGAAATGTCAAAATAGTAAAATCGATACGCTATGGCTTATTTATAGGACTAGGCTGCATATTGCAAAACATTCCATTTTCACAGTAAAACTATTGAGAATTAAACATGCATATTGCAAAACATTCCATTTTCACAGTAGAACTATTGAGAATTAAACAATCTTCAGTTACATACCTGAAAGAATGCTTCATATATTTGAACAATTTTCTCTTTCAGTGCAATTTTGTTGGATGAACCTTTCCGTAGCAGAAGGGAATGAGCCCTCTTTTCTGTTGTTGGTACGTCTCCACTCATCTTTCTATCTCACCATCCTTCGTCCTATTCTGAAATTTGATACAATATTTTTATTTTAGGTTATACACCATAAGTACTATCATTGATTGAATGATATTTTGTTTTCCGTGAAAAATATTTCTGTAAACTTATGTGAAATTTCAACAATTTTTATTTCTAAAAGTTCAGATCTGTCATTCCTTTTTGTCCAGTATACAACAGGACCCACACATGGGTAATCAATCCTTGACTGCACGGTCTAAGTGATGACCATGATAACCAGAAAATGACTGCAACCCACCCTCATTAATATCCTCGAGTATGCAGTTCTGACGCATCTAAGAAAAAAATCATGGTCTTTTTTGATTTAACATAAACAAGAAATATAATTTTCCTTTGTATGGCAAAACAAAGACATTTATTCAGTCTTACATTGTTCTCAAGTGGCTGACATCGTTTTTTCAATGAAAAATCACTAGTGAGCATGTCTGTATAATTCAGTGAGGCTAACTTGAGAGTACAATGAAACGACGCATCAGATTGGTTTTTCATTTAATCATTGTAGCATGTTTTTAAAAATTGAATTTTCGTGTCAGAAATAATATACAAGGAAATGTTGGTTGCACAGATTTTTTTTGTTTCATTGTTTCACTAAAAATATGCCAGATGAGAAAAAGTACTTATTGAAAAGGAGGTTTTGCAGGTGTGTTGTATAAAGTACACTAAATAATAGCCCTGCATCAATAACTCGCCACATTTTGGCTTTCTAACGCTAAAAGGGATGTTGACAAACAAAACTTGTAAGAATGATGTCACACGGAATCCATTTAATAAAAATTGAGATCAAAACAAAAAAGGCATCGTAATAGTGGTGCGTCGGAATAGAGTACCGTACGATACATCTGTCATCGGAATTTTGACTGATGAATATCAATACCCCTAAAGAAGCCATTAAAATAGAAGAAGTCTCTTTTTAAAATGTTAAAACCATGCCAGTTTCCTGGTTTTGTAAATATGTTGTGAAGGCTGGCTTTAACGTTTCCTGTGAATCTTTATTTACCCTAACTCTAAAAAGACAATACAATACAATAAGAAACAGTCTCTTTTTTTGACAGATACTCAATGCCCCACCCACTCGATTTGACAGGTGGTGCACGTTACAATACAAATTTAAAAAGTAAATAATGCTTCACTGAAATCAGATATCTTTTTTCTCTTTATATCTTTTCCACTTTTAATGATATTTACGTAATAAAAATATGTAACATTACATTTTTCCTTTGGATTATCAGATTTTCGTCGTCAGCAATCTTAATCTGACAAAAACAGAGTCATCCGATTGTGAAAGGCAGTTTATGACAAGGGTCCAAATAACCACATACAGCAACATCAGCAAAATAATTAATATCTTTGATAGAAAATAAGGAGCAAATATAAATAATTGTAAAAAAATAGTATATTCAGTATACGAATTTTTGATCCATTGCCTGTAAATAGTCCTAATAAAATGATTCGTTTATACAACACATGATAAGCTAAATTTAAACGTATCAAGGTCCGTAAAATAAACAACACCGGAAAATGCCGATTGTTTACGAAGAAAACGAAAGTAGAATTATTCCCCTTTACCCCTCAGGGCGACCAATCAATTTTATGCACGTGGGTACGTAATATCCGGTAAAAACAAACCGTCCAGCTGTCGTTTTGATCGGTCACACGTCACCGTGACTTTATCGATATAAATACTACAAAAATGCAATTCGATATCAGACGGTAAGTAAATGAATTATTGTAAACCTTCTTTGCATAATCAAATTGACCAATTTGTAATGTGCCATGTTCACAGTTTAAATTACCAATAGCATGAAAGTACCCTCCCACACAAATTCAAATCAGTAACAACTTGCACTCTAAAAGTTCAAGGTTGCTGGCATGTTGTCAGGAGTAATGTTACTTGTACATATTGCACCTATCTGTAGATAGTAATATTAATATTTATCACATGTAAATAAACATGCCCTGTTTATTAAAACAAACATATAACATATATTATGTTAATGGTACTGCAATAAAAAAAATAAAAGAATATATATAAAACCATATATTCATGCAGATCTGGACTTGAGCATGACAATATTAGCAGGGATTTACACTACTTTTGATTTTCAGGGGTCCACTGGACTCAGGATCCTTAAAAACAGGGGTCCATCATTAATTTCAGGGGGTCCAAGCTATTTAACCTCACCAAAATATACTACTCAAAATTTGCTAAGGATCACTTGCTATTTTCCAGAAGAGTTATAAGTCTTGCGACTTTGAGGGCATGGAATGTTAAAGTAAATTTTAAAACTTTTTTTTTTCTGCGCAGATGTGTTGTTACTATACCAAAGCCATTATCTTTAACTAAAAGTATGTATTCCAGATCCTTAAAATTGAGAAATTTATTAAATTTAATAAGTGCAAATTTTGAGAATTCACATTAAAATTTGACTAGGTGGATAACAGACATTCTTGTTTTCTTACAGTATCATTTCAAGCATCCTTAACAAGTATTCCTTGTAGAAAACAAAAATATCTGGATATTCAAAATTCTGTTATACACCGTCTGCAACTGAATCACATAATCATTGAGTTCACTAACAGTATTTTCAACGCTTTGATCGTGATCAGCTTTAATAGCGGTTGCGAAATTTGAACGCATATTTAAGACTTGTAAGCTGTTCATGTAGACATCAGTGTCTTGATGACGAATTAATAAGGAGTTTTGAAAGTTTATGCAACCCTCTGTAAAGGGATTTGATGAGCTTTTCGCCGAAATGCAGGTATTACAATACGTACATGCCTTCGTCACGGAACTGTAGCCATTTAAATTTTTCAAGCCATATACAGAAATTTCTGCTCACGTTTTGATTTTGAGGAAGATTGTAACTGTAATCAGGGTGACCAGTTGACAATAAATTTTCATGTTTCTCGTCATCGCGATCTTTTCTTTTGCCCCATAAACTTCTTAAGTCAGTTTGTGTTTGCCATGCTTAACTTTGATAAGACATGTGAGCGGAAGCGTTCAATGATTGGATGCTAATTTTAAAAGGCACAGTGATTGGCTTGTAAATTTAACTAGTTAAATATAGCGTTGGAAATTCCAAGAGATTTACGAAGACATTTGATAATGAATTGGCACAGATATTCTGGACAATTCGTGCGTACACATGGACGCAGACTTTATTTTTCGGTGCGTACAGTCTGTGATTCATGCGTATATGGACGCAGGATCCTGCGTCCGGTAAATCCCTGATTAGGTTAGTCCTATGAAAATTTCGCCACTTTGTGATATTTTTTTTTAGTTGGGGGCCCCGCAAAGCTTTGTCACAGATAGAAAATATCACAAAGCGACGGCATATTATATAGGACTAATATTATGTACTGCTTTGAAGATGTAAAAGTTCATAGTTCATGGGCCAAGGCCGGATTATTTGCCAGTTTTTTTTTTTAACTTTCATTGGCACCATCAGTTGAAGATGACAAAGCATGGTCTCCAAACCTGCTTTTCAATCTATAAACTAGATACAATACTTCACAGCCATGACACATCAGAATATCCATCATGTGCTAAAGCTATAAGAAATAACGGATGTTGATCCTTACTGATATTAAATACAAAAATGCTGTAACAAGAGTTGGTCAGTTTATAGCACATGTCTAAAAGAAAGACTTTTTGACTGTCAAATTAGATTAAAAGGAATTGCCATTGTATGCCATATACCATGTTTGCTTCCATAAAAACCCTATAATGTACAATTAGGTCACTCACTTGTTCTTCATAACAAAAGATTGAAATCAAATGACATACCGACCATCTTAACCATTCATTAATTAAATGTAGTCAGACTCAAAAAATGTAAATAAAAATAAATCCTCTCTGTCATTTTTTGCATGTGATTTAGCAGGTCTAATTTTTTATATATTTATTTAGTGAAAAAATTGCATTGTTCAGTGCATCATTGCTTTATTTTTCTTAGTTTAAAGATGTAAATATTTTTTATGATCCGAAACCTACATAACAACTAATGTTAGATCCTGTATAATTACGATATATTACACAAAATACCTTATATCCCAGTAGAATCTTGTATGCAAAACTTCAAAGTTGGCATTCTGCAGTTTAAATGAAATTTTATCTTGAGAGATACACTCAAAATCCCCATACTTACCTTGTACATTTATGTATTTTCAACAATCAATATAAAAAATATTTACACGCAATGAACTGAGGTCTGGTAGCATATCTATTCAGTATTCAGCTACATGTATATCATTTCAAATTTACTCTGTGTCAAACAAAGGTGAAACATCAATGCCACAATGTAAACTATATTTATCACTGAATGGCATTTTTATTCTGTGGTCAAAATATTCTGCAGTTTTACCATGATGTATTGCTAGCTTAATTATGTGGATTTTTTATCCGATTTCTGAATTTGATGTATTTGTTTCTGGGATTCTTTATATATCTTCAAGGTCTTCTATAGAATGTATATAAATAATAAGTGTCATTATCAGAAATTACTCATTGTCAAAGTAGATCCTTTTGTGTATATATATTTTCCATCATGGAAAACAGTTCCATTTAGGTGATTTAGTGAATGCTACTACTGTCATGGACATAAACATATAATTATATAAACAGAACATAGTAAGACTGATTTTATTCTTTTTGAAGAAATGTGAAATAATCATTTGATGAGAATGAAATGAGTTACAAGTAGCTAGGTTTTACATAGTCATTTAAAGGTATATTAACCAGATCTCTCACAAACGCACAGGAAATATTGCACTACTTCAAACATACTGTTTTTACTGTCATTTAAAGACCCATAGTTGCAAAAATATGCATGATAATTGCCAGCTGTGTGCATAATGTGCTGACACATGATTTTAACCCTGAGGGGAAAAAGTGTCCTTCATCCTTGTTGAACTTGGTAACAGCCTTTGTACTGAGTCAGTTGTCACTTGACTTTAAAATAGAAAATTGGTCGGACTGTCACACGCAATGGAGCACTTATTACACCTGTATGACAGATTTTAAGCAGTTACCAAATTTAAATGATCTTTCAACTTGATTAATTAGAACACTTCTAGGCAAAATTCTTTCATGAACTCTGAAAGCACATAAGCCTGTAGCTCTCTGACAGGTAATAATATGATGCATTCCCATGTAAAAAAATACATTTATTCTTGGTCATATCAGGTACTTCTTGATGTCATTCATATTTAGGTGTGTCTGACCGTCCAACTTGATCAGCCTGTACTGTATGACTACTCAAAGGTTGATCTATTTTAAATAATACCAGGCAGTAGTAGTAAACAGATTTTTGGGATCATTCATGTGGTGAATGGTTGAATTATTCAGTAACTGTAGATCACTATTTGTAAATTTATGTCCCTGAAGGTTAAACATTCCTTTTTGAAGAAATTAACATATAACTAATTTTTGACAGTTAAACATGTCCATTTATACTTGTAATTTTAATGAATTTGAGAAATAATTCACCAGAACTTATGGGTACAATATATATTGCTAGTATAATCAAGAGAGACATATATGGGTACCCAGTTAGAGCATTAATGTAACAGGCAATTGTATACATCAAGATATATTAGCATCTAAATCTCTTGTCTCACTCAACAGTACAGGATAAAAAAAACCCCCAAAAAACTGACCAGATTCTGAGATTTGCTATGTATTATGATGTCCAGGTTCGACATTTATCGGAAGGTGCCGAAGGACCTGACGCAGCCCACACTGACTGGGGCTTGTATATCAATATGCAGCGTCCTATTCATGGTGTACCTGTTTGGGGCCGAGTTGCTAGGCTTCCTACAACATGAAGTGTAAGTACTGATCACTTTTATTTGGTTAAAATATGGACCCTAACCCTTTCCATCATATAGACTCATTTAGAGGCACTCAAAAGGTACTACATAAAGCCTATCTGCAGAAAACTACAGTTAAACCTTACCAAATTTAATTATAAAATCCTCATTTCCAGACCACTGAGGAGCAGGTCTTTTCATGATGTCCTCTGAGGGAAAGGGTTAAGCAACTTTAACTGTTACTGCTAATCCACTAATTTACTCATTATCTTCTAATGGTCATTATGGTAGTGCTTTTCTCACACAATCATAATATGGTTATAGAAAAAATAATCTTACCATAAAATCAATAAACTTTTTTGGACGGGTTTTTCAACGAAAAATTCCATCCTAATAATTATGTCCGGGCAAGGGTTGGGCAGCACCAGGTGTCTGCTCAGGTTTACCTTTGGGTTAATCTGCTATAATTCTTATGTGCTTTATTGAATTGCTTCAATGTTTAGACAGTTGCTGAAGTGGATGGACCTCTTCATTATGTAGTTGACCTTTGACCTACTTTTGATGAAAAAATCCAGAAAAAAAAAATCCATCTATAATACCATCAATTCTTGTTTATAATTTATTTCCCTTACAAGTGCCTGACATCATCAGATGTCAAATTGGTATTGATGATCTACTCACTGTGAAATCATTTATTTTCGTGGGACACAAATTTTCGTTGATTTCGTGATGGGCTTTTTCCATGAATATTAACTTGTCTCTTATATATAAACTTCACATTTTTCTATAACATAGAACAATGAATAATTGTACCTACGAAATTTGCTTAGGTACATAATCAACGAAATTTAATGTCAACGAAAATAAATGATTTTACAGTATTTAAATTTGACGAAACATTAATTGCATTTAACATGATGAAATATTATTTTCACAGTACCTGTACCTTCAGGAGGGGGAATTTTTGTGTCGTTTTCCCCAGTAAGGGAGGTTTAGGCTTTTTTTGCTGCACATACATACAATAATTAATAAAAAAATGTTCAAAATAGTATCAGTCTAGTAGCCTTATTATTGTTGTTGTTGTTGTATTGGGGTTTACCGTCGATGCGATAGTATTTCAATCATAAAGCGATGTCCAGCTAATTAAAGGTGGAGGAAGACCCCGAGTACACAGAGGTACCCGGGTAGAACCAACAACCTACTGCAAGCCAGGAAGGCTTCCTTACATGAAAAATCCCGAAGTCCCTACCGGGATTTGAACCCACAGCGGTGAGAGATTTGTAGTCCATGACTGTAACCGCTCGGCCACGGTGGCCCCAGCCTTATTGGTAAAAAATGAAATGGAAATCAACTATTATACAGTACAGTTGTATTGTACAACAATCTACCTTTTGACCATTCTTGCTATTTAAATGACCTCTTAAATTTTCGATTCAAGGTTGAATTTTGCTTGAAAATGGGGTAAAAACATACTTTTGGGCTGGGGGAATGGTGCCCAATATTGGCACTAAAATTAAGATGGAAAACCCCGATGTCCCATTTTCTTAAAGTTTATGTAAGGGTTTCATATGTTGTTTGAGTGTGTCTGACTCTGACAAAGGTTCACCTAGTATAACCTTTATCACTGTTCAATGTTTTGCTTGGATAAACATTGATTCAATATTCTTTGAGCAAATCACAAATTATGGCCATTAAATGCAATAGGGTATAGTATACGCCTATACGGTGTTTAAATCAAATATATGATGATAACTTGGGTTACCAGTCACAGATTCCTTTAATTTGTCTTTCAACTACATGTACCAGATTTAAAGTACATCTAATGTATTCTGTCTGATTTCTATCAATGTATTAGATGTCATGAGAAATGATGAGACATGTTGTTTTAAATATTCAAATGGCTTCATCCTTTAGGTTTATGCCCTGTAATTCACTTCCGGTTAAGGTATATGCCCCGTAATGACCATCAAAGCCATGCATATAACTTCACAATGTAAGCTTTTAAAATGCCAAACCATGACAATCTTAAAGGCAAATTGACATGTTATGACAAATGACAGAAAATTCTTTTATAACCTCCCCTGTATAATTTTGTTGTCATGACTTATCTCCCCTGAAAACTACAAAAAAGTGATTTTCTTCCCAATTTCCTATAGTAAAGTCTAGATGTGTTCATGAAATATGAATCAGAATCATATGATGCATCTTTCTACCGTGAGTTTTCCTCGAAAATCAAATTCAGTTTTTCATATTCACAGAAATTGTATATTTCCCATAGACTTCAATGTTAACTTAAATACAGATTATCTCCCCTTCATCTAATTAAACCTGGGAAAACTCTCAGTGAAACATTTTTATTTTTGGATGTCTTTAAAGTGAGTTTCATAGACATATTTTTATCCAGTTTCTGTCGTCTGTGTGTCTGTCTGTCCATCATGCTTTAAACGTCATACTTCAGCAGGTGACACACGTGTTCCAGAGAACACTCTTGTTTTTAACCATACATTAAAATAAGTGTGTGTTGGGGGAGGTATTCATTCAATTTCAGTTGAGACGTTACACACATCTGCTCAGTCTATAATTCTTTTCCCGTGTAAACCAGAAAAAAGTGTCAAACACTGCATCATGACCGCAGGATTACATGTATCAGTATTTTGCACTGTTCCTAATGTTGTTACACATCTGAATGTTAACTTTATATATAATAATAATTCACCATGTAGACTAGCTATCACTATTTGAAATGATAAACATTAACAGTTGTGTATGAAGGTTAAAAATGGCCAAAAGGCAAACTGTATTGATGTGAAAGAAAGCTGGATTTAAATATACATTTGCATACATGTATGTAAATATTGAATGGAGACTCTTTTCTTATGTGTTGTTTGGTGACTTGTATATACTTTCAGTAGCTGATGCATGTTAAAGATAAAATAAACATAGAATCACACAAAGTTTGAGAACAATATTGACTTAGGCTATTCACATTTTTATGCTTAAACTGTCAATGACTTACAGATGACCTTTTGTCCAGAGTAAGTGAAATACTCATTTCCCAACTTGCATACATGTAAAATAAATAAGTTGAAACTAAATTAAATACAGTCAAACTTGTCGTAAGCAGTCAGGAAAGGGAACAAGAGAAAGTGACTGCTTAACAGAGGTGCTATTTTCATGTTATATTGTAATCTTCAAGACTGGAGGAAATAAAGATATATACAAAATAAATGTATTTAAAGGAAGGTTTAATATATAACAAAATGCTAGTTTGGTAATATTGCAACTGATCCCTAAATGCAGGTTGACTGATTAATACAGGTGACAGCTAGTACAGGTTCATCTGTACTTATGTTTAACCCTTTCCCTCATAGAGGAAACCATGAAAAGTCCTATGCGAACAACATAAAACCAGATCAGCCTGCGAGTAACTAGCAGGCTGATCAGGTTTTATGCTGTTCGCTGCTCCTCAGTGGTCTGGAAATGAGGATTTTGTAATTAAATTTGGTAAGGTTTAACTGTGGTTTTCTGCAGATCAGGCTTTATGTGGTACCTATTGAGTGCGTCAAAATGAGTCTATATGAGGGAAAGGGTTAATACAGGTGACAGCTAGTACAGGTTCATCTGTACTTATATTTAAAGAGAACACATTTTGCATACACATTGATCCATTTTACTTTATAATAAACAACATTGTAATGCATATTCAGATTTAATGGGATCAGAGAGTGGACTCAAAATATTTTGTTATTTGTTTAATTGTTTCAAGTTAGTATACATTGTTACAAAATTGTAATAATGTTCAATGTATAAGCTGATATCTGTATTTGGGCCCCTTAAACATAACATTATATTGGGAGCTGAACTATTTATCATATCATGATAATCTCCTTTGACCCTTTGTAGTGAAATGACTTAACCCTTTTCCCTCAGAGGAAACCATGAAAAGACCTATGCGAACAGCATAAAACCAGATCAGCCTGCGAGTAACTCGCAGGCTGATCAGGTTTTATGCTGTTTGCTGCTCCTCAGTGGTCGGAAATGAGGATTTTGTAATTAAATTTTGTAAGGTTTAAGGTTTTTTTTGCGTCAAAATGAGTCTATATGAGGGAAAGGGTTAAGCTGTCAGTTATTTGCCTTTTTAGAAAGCAGCTGGTTTTGTCTTACTATCATGAATTCATGATAGCCCTTTCTTATCTGCAGTGTGAGTGAACTCATCGTCGATGATCCGGTCAAGTATTCGGAGAAAATTCCAGTCTTCCTCAACATAACACTACTCAACACAAAGTGTGAATGTGAGTATTGGTTTGACCTGGCTTTTATGGGGGAAAAGACCACTGCCAAAATTTGGAAAATAGAGTCCAGAAAAATTCAAAATTTAGAAAACAAATTAATTATGATTAAAATGTAAATGTTGATTCCCATATGTTTTTTTTTTATCTTTTTACATATAAAATGACCCTTTAATATTTTTTCTTTTCAGACAATATTTTATGTGCAATCAAAAAGAAAATAAAAAAAAATGACCATTTTAATAATTACAATAACTAGGCCAGTGTACTAGGCCAGTGTATCAAACCTGAAATACAGTAGATGGCATATTTTTTGACAATTCAGATTTTCTGCAAAAAATATTGGGGAAAAAAATACCTTATTTTGCATAGGGAATGGATGGGATAGTATGCATAGAATAAACCTGGTTTCCCTTTTGTGAAATTATATATACAGAAAATCAAATGAAGGCTTTCTTTAAGCATTATATAAAATCTATTTTTTGTATCACTACAGGTTTATTTCTTTTTCAGAAATTGAAAGACCATGATTTATCTGTTACAGCACTAGATTATGGTAGCACAACTACAAACCTTCTCACCATAATGATAAGGGAAAATAAGAATTTCAAAAAATCGTGTTGAGAAAAATCTTTACTTGAAAAATACTATAATTATCATCCGGATGTCTGCAGGAGTCAAAATTAACTGAACATCTCAAAATTGGGATTCTTCTATGTACAAAAATCTAGGGATCTTTTACATCATAGAAAATCTTTTCATCTTCCAATTGTTTCTTGCTGAGCAAAACTTTTTTAGTAAATGTGACATTAATTTCAATATTTTACTGTAGACCCCAAAAAAAAGCAGTGGTTTCCAAACAGATAATTTTTGTGAAATTCAAAGCAAAAACATTAAATGTGTATATTGCTTAAATTTTGCACTGTACCAGAACATGTAAAATGTTTTATTGTGTTAATCTGGTATAACTTGTAACATGGTGAAGTCTTTTGCATGGCTACACTTTTTAATGAAGCATGACATCTTTGTGTATTCTGGTTTAACTAATAAATATTTTCTTAAATACATGTACATGTATCTGCAAAAGACTACAATTTAAATGCGTTTGCATTAATTTATATGGACTCTGTGAACCTGAGAGAGAGAGGAGAGAGAGAGAGAGAGAGAGAGACTTATATGGTATACATGTATTAACTTGAAAGGCATGCATGTGTATCTATAAACAGTTGATTATATACTAGATGATACAAATGTATTGTTCTTGTAAGGCTGTCAGTAAGACATGGCTCTCCATCCTACTGCTATCCAATGATTTGGAAATAAATTGTAGAGCTCAAAAAAGGAAGTATCTATTTATAAAACTGAGGGAATTTTATTTATTTAAATGCATGTATGCAATTAAAGCTAAATTCAAAATTTAAAATGAATTTTACTCTTGACTAGTTGTGGGGCTGGATATACAAGATGACATGGGTCGACATGAGGTTGGTTTCCAGGACAACACACAGAAGATTCCCCAGAATGAAGAAAAGGGTTGCAGGATGGAATCTCACTTCCTGATCAACAAAGTAAGATACTGTGTTACCCCAGTCATACAGCTCCCATCCTGGTATTTGTTATAGCCTCAGTTTGTTTGTTTGTTTGTTTATTGGATTTAACGTCCCACCAACAGTATTTCAGTCATTTGGAGACTATGTCTACTTGAGACAGATACAGTGCTGCCACATTGCAGTATCATGCCGTAGACATTTTGCATGATACCACACCCAGTCACATTATCCTGACACCGTGCCAATCAGTCCTGCAACTACCCTTATATGCTGAGCGCCAAGCAAGGGAGCTATACCAGTACCATTTTTTACAACTTTGGTATGTTGGGGCCAGGGATCGAAAAGACCTATGCGAACAGCATAAAACCAGATCAGCTTGCGAGTAACTCGCAGGCTGATCAGGTTTTATGCTGTTTGCTGCTCCTCAGTGGTCTGGAAATGAGGATTTTGTAATTAAATTTGGTAAGATTTAATTGTGGCTTTCTGCAGATCAGGCTTTATGTGGTACCTATTGAGTGCGTCAAAATGAGTCTGTATGAGGGAAAGGGTTAAAAGAGTGCCTTTCTTGTACATGTAAACTGGAGGTCATGGGTTTGATCCCTGGCAGCAACATACTAAAGTCATTAAAAATGGTACTGGTATTTCATCTTTATTCCTGGAGCTAATAAGTACAAAAGGGTAGTTCCAGAACTGGTTGTCCAGTGTGCAGATGATATGACTGGGTGTGATATCATGCCACTTGTCTACGGCATGGATCTCATATTCAGGCTACATTTAAAAGTGCTGTCTATCCTTGAAGCTGTTCATATTCATTATTGAAGGGAACTCCAAAGAACATGAAGTTGTAAAGATGCTGCTGGTCAAACTCAGGAACTGACCAGAGAAATTAATATACCAGATTTAGTAATTTTCAATCAACATAATAACGAAATAAGTGGAAATTAAATTTACTGATAACAATGACTTATTACAGGTGCCCGGCAATTTCCATGTGTCAACTCATGCGGCCCAGCATCAACCCAATCAAGGGGACATGACTCATATTATACACAAGGTCCGTTTTGGAATGGACATGGAACATGGCAAGGTGAGAATTATTCCCATTAATGTGAAATTTGTCTTATTTAGATTAATTTTTCAATGGAAAATTTCAATTTAAAAAGTTTTAATATTCTCGACGTTAATGCAACTGTAGTAATTCTGTATTTCTGAAACTTGGCCAAAAAGTTTGTCTGCATATCTTTCATGGCTCATTTAAAGACAGAAACATGGTCACATAGTCAAATTCCATTCATTATTTGTTTAGGTTTTCTATTTTGACACATATATTCAAGATCCCATGGCAATCCAACTCATTGTATTGCAATACCACCTTAAGCTCTTGTTCATTTTTAGCTCACCTGAGCACAAAGTGCTCAAGGTGAGCTTTTGTGATCGCCCTTCGTCCGGCGTCCGTCGTCGTGCGTCGTCCGTAGTCAACAATTTGCTTTAAACGACATCTCCTCTGAAACCGCTGGACAGAATTTAATGAAACTTGGCAGGAATGTTCCTTGGGTGAGGCTCTACAAAAGTTGCTAAAATAATGTTGATCCATGAAGAACTCTGGTTGCCATGGCAACAAAAAGAAAAAAAAAATGAAAACTTTAAAAATCATCTCCTTCAAAACTACTGGCCAGATTTCAAAATAATTTGGTACAGATGTTCCTTGGGTCAACCTCTACCAAAGTGGCTAAAATTATTCCGATCCGTAAAAAAACATGGCCGCCAGGGGCGGGGCTTATTTGCCTTATATGTACATGTATATAGAGAAACCTTTAAACAACATCTCCTCTGAAACCACTGGACAGAATTTGATTAAACTTGGCAGGGATGATCCTTGGGTCAACCTTCACAAAAGTTGCTAAAATAAACTTGATCCATGTAGAACTCTGGTTGCCATGGAAACAAAAAGAAAAAAAAATGAAAACTTTAAAAATCATCTTCTTCAAAACTACTGGCCAGATTTTAAAATAAATTGGTACAGATGTTCCTTGGGTCAACCTCTACCAAAGTTGCTAAAAATATTCCGATCTGTAAAAAAACATGGCCGCCAGGGGCGGGGCTTATTTGCCTTATATGTATATAGAGAAACCTTTAAACAACATCTCCTCTGAAACCACTGGACAGAATTTGATTAAACTTGGCAGGGATGATCCTTGGGTCAACCTCCACAAAAGTTGCTAAAATAAACTTGATCCATATAGAACTCTGGTTGCCATGGCAACAAAAAGAAAAAAAAAATGAAAACTTTAAAAATCATCTTCTTCAAAACTACTGGCCAGATTTTAAAATAAATTGGTACAGATGTTCCTTGGGTCAACCTATTTATCTCAGGTGAGCGATTTAGGGCCATCATGGGCCTCTTGTTCAGGTTAAGAAAGGATGGTACACTTCACAAGGTGACAAAAAAGTCATTGTAGTAGATTGCCATTCTAAAGTATATTTCTCTCTCACAGATCCTTTGCTTGGCACTATGCATATTTACTGAGGATAGTTTCAGAACTTTAATAGTAATGCTTATCACAATCTGACAATGCCTTTATTTCCTTTTAAAACTTGTGAATGATTTTATTTCTACAGGATGTTAAAGGATCATTTAATCCGCTTGAAGATCTTGACAAAACAAAATCCAATGGTAAGTTTCCAAAGGTTCTTTATCTAATTGTAAAATAATACAGTCTTTTTTATTAGCTCGACTATTTGAAGAATATGAGAGCTATTGTAGTCACTCTGGTGTCGGCGTCGGTTTTGGCGTTGCAGCTTTTGGTTAAAGTTTTGCGTGCAAGTTACTATCAACCTTATATCTCAATAACCATTTATGGTATTGACTTGAAAGTTTATAAATATGTTCAGGGGCATCAGACAACCAAGGTAGATAACTCTTGACTGAATTTAATATGAATTATGGCCCCTTTTTAACTTAGAAATTTTGGTTAAAGTTTTGCATGCAATAGAAAATTTGGTTAAAGTTTTGCGTGCAAGCTACTATCTAGTTTGTATCTCAATAACCATTCATGGTATTGACTTGAAAGTTTATGAATATGTTTAGGAGCATCAGACAACCAAGGTAGATAACTCTTGATGGAATATATTACAAATTATGGCCCCTTTTTAACTTAGAAATTTTGGTTAAAGTTTTGCATGCAAGGTACTCTCATGCTTATATCTCAGAGTCCAGGCATGGAATTGATTTGAAACATCATTAATATGTTTAGGGGTATCATACTATAAAGAAAGATAACACTTGATGGAATATATAAAAAATTATGACCCCCTTTTAACTCAGAATATTGGTTAAATTTTTGCATTCAAGCTACTATCCAGCTTATATATCAGAAATTGCTTGTGGAATTGACAAGAAAGTTAAGGAGTGTCTTCAAGGACATTAGGAAACTAAGGAGGATAACTTTTGGACTGAATTTTTTAAGAAAATTATGGCCCTTTTCTAACTTTTGGTTAAAATTTTGCATGCACAGTGTTATTGTGCTTATGTCTTAGTAACTAGGCATGGGATTGATTTTAGACATCAGAAAAATATTAAGGGGTATCAGACTATCAAAGTATATCATTTTTGACTATTATTATGTTCAGGGTATGTGAAGGGCAAGAATTGAAATAGATTTCATTTGATTTACCAACAAGCATTTTGAATAGTCGAGCGTGCTGTCCTCTGACAGCTCTTGTTAGAATTAGCCAGGGTTTAAGAGGTACATGGTAATGGAGACCCTGCAGTGATATTTCAATACCAATTTTTGTAGCACTTGGGTCTTTTGTCAGATTTAAGGAAAAATCATAATTGCTTATCAGGGTTGTAGAACATACTGCTGTCAATGAAAAAGAGAGAATTATCCTGTGGATTATGGCCTGAAGAATGTTCATTATCACAACTTAATCTTTTTTATAGACATAAGCCCTTGATTTGTATTGGTACTTTTTTGTTAGTATATTATTTATATGTCATCAAATTTTATCCCTACATCCCTTTCAAAATAACGTTTTGCATTTTCGCTAAGAATTTTTTGTATATTTATGTTTGTTTTTTTTTTCTGATTTTTTTCAGCTGCCTCAACTCATGACTATATTGTTAGAGTGGTACCATCGGTTTTTATTGATAAAAATGGCAATAAGAGATATCCGTACCAGTATACTTATTCAAATAGGGTAAGTGTTTCAGCCTCTTTGTTGTGTTATTATACCCCCACAAATGAAATTTGGGGGGGTATATAGGAGTCACCCTGTCGGTCGGTCCGTCGGTCGGTCTGTCGGTCGTCTGCGTGGTTAAATTTCCGGTTTCTCCAAAACTGTACCTAGTTGATGAAACTTCATAGGTAGATGACTTATGAGAGGAAGTGCAGTGCAAAGAACATAATCTGCATTATTTTGAAAGGAGTTATTGCCCTTTGTCATTTTTATCTTTTGATTTTGTCGCCCTAAAGTAGCTAGGTTGATGAAACTTCATATGTAGATTGATCTTTATGAGAGGAAGTGCAGTGCACAAGAACCATAACTCTGCATGTATTTTGAAAGGAGTTATTGCCCTTTGTCATTTTTAATCTTTTGATTTTGTCCAGAGCATAACTCCAATACTAAAGTAGCTAGGTTGATGAAACTTCATATGTAGATAGATCTTGATGAGAGGAAGTGCAGTGCATAAGAAAACCACAATGTAAATTCTTAAAGACAGGTTTTTGCAAACAATAAATATGGATGTGAACCATAATTAGACTGCATTTTTATTCTCCTTGTGAGCTACAGATCTTGGGGGCAAATTGTTTTCTTCTGTGTGTCTGTATGTGTGTCTCTCTGTCTATCTGTCTGTCTGTCAAAACTTTTTAGCATTGTCCAAAACAATTGAACCATTGCTCACACTAACTTTAAACCTTACATACATGTAGTCTTTCACTCACGCAAACTTTTGAAACTGTATTCCTACACATGACAGACTTCCGGTGTGGGTATTGATCACCTTTAGTGATAATATTTTTTTTTGGTATGCTTATAAGCCCAAATCCTATGTGTGAACATTCGTTTTATGTGTCATGTGAATACATCCTGTGTCAAAGATGGGGGTGGGGGTATGAATCACCTTCAGTGATAGTTCTAGTTAAATCCTGTTTTATTTTCTTGCCAGGCATTCTTATTGAATTCTTCTATAAAAACTGACAGACATTTGCAAATGTTACCATTTGGGTTATTATGATTTTTTTGGATTTTTTTTAATTTGAATAAAGAGATGTATATTTTTGGTCACCTGCTGTAAGCAGAGGTGACACATAGGGATCACTTTTCCGTCGGCTGTCCGTCTGTCTGTCCGTCCATCACACTTTTTCCATTACACTTCAGCAGGTGACACATGTGTTCCAAACTGAAAGAACACTCTTGGTTCTTGTATTGTTTCATTTCTGGTAAAGAAACTTATGTGATACAAATAGAATTTAGATTATGTACCACCTATTATGTACTGCTAAAATGCAAAATTAGTTCACATGTAAAACCATGCAAGATCTGACACTGATGTTTAGTTGCTGACGTCTGCATGTTTACTCAATCTACCATACAGTGGTACTTCCTTAACCCTTTCCCTCATATAGACTCATTTTGACGCACTCAGTAGGTACCACATAAAGCCTGATCTGCAGAAAACCACAGTTAAACCTTACCAAATTTAATAACAAATTCTCATTTCCAGACCAATGAGGAGCAGTGAACAGCATAAAACCTGATCAGCCTGCGAGTTACTCGCAGGCTGATCTGGTTTTCTGCTGTTCGCATAGGTCTTTTCATGGTTACCTCTATGAGGGAAAGGGTTAACAGTATCCTGTTGGACATGCACTGATCGATTTACCTATGAAAAAAGTGTGATACCTAGTTTGGAAAAATACGAGAAATTGTCTTTGAAATCAATATTGTATTTAAATTACGAGCACAGGATAGGATTTTACAATCAAATGGAAGAAATATTTGAATAGCAAAAATTTTGATTAAACAATATTTTTTAGTTAACCCTTTCCGTCGTAGAGGAAACCATGAAAAGACCTATGCGAACAGCAGAAAACCCAGATCAGCCTGCGAGTAACTCGCAGGCTGATCAGGTTTTATGCTGTTCGCTGCTCCTCAGTGGTCTGGAAATGAGGATTTTGTAATTAAATTTGGTAAGGTTTAACTGTGTTTTTCTGCAGATCAGGCTTTATGTGGTACCTATTGAGTGCGTCAAAATGAGTCTATATGAGGGAAAGGGTTAAAATAAGAAGTAAGACATTCACGAACCTTTAATATGAAATAATAGGTATACAGACATTGGTGTTGGTAGGTTTTACTGTATAAAGAAATGAATGTAATGACATGGTTTATCAAGCATGAAATTTTAATGGTGCATCAGGGGTTGCTAACAGTGTCACGGGATCCCACGGACACCAAAAATTGGGAAGGGACTCCAGAATGGACATGCCAGGTGTTCCATTGGGAAACTTACTTTTCTGATTAAAAGTAATCTGAACAGCCACATTTGATGAAAACCTATTTAATCATCTTCGTAAAACTTTCTTATTAGTAATCCTCTTTAATAAATTATGCCTTTTTAGTCCCCTACCGGTGTTTACACCGGAGGGGACTATAGGTTTGCCCTCCATCTGTCTGTCTGTCTGGAAATCTGGATCCCGCAATAACTTAAAAACTGTTTAAGATAATATTTTGAAAATTGGTATATGAATAGATGGCAGTATGGAGATTCTGCACGTCACTTTGTTTTCTTTCTCGGACCAAAATTCTGGTTGCTATGGTAACGAAAAAATTATGCACCTCACTGGTAGGGGACTTGTGTGTTGTGTGCAACACCAGTTCCTTGTTAAACAGTTGATTTTTTTAGTAAAGCCATTATATGTTTGAATTGCATGACAGGGACTCCTACTTATCAGAAGAGGCTCCTGATTTTCAAAGCAGGTTTTCCATCAGGATATCTGGCTAAATTGTTGTGCATCAAAATGTTTATGTCTTGATTAACATATATTATGTCCATGTTTTATTGATTTTATGCATTGAACACATGACCTTGTTCTTATGATTTCTGTGCTAATTAGGAAATAGTGCAATATAGCCATGGTGGACATATGATGCCAGCAATTTGGTTCCGGTATGAACTTAGTCCTATAACTGTACAGTATACTGAGAAGAGAAAGCCGCTTTATCATTTCTTAACGACGGTAAGATTTGCTCATTTTTTAAGTATGTATAATGTTATGTTGACTGCAATGTCCTTAGAATATTTCCCTCTATTTCCGTTTGATGTTTTTTGAAAGGAAAAATATTAGATTTAGTTCTGTAGATTTATTGGCTTTGCTTCTTTAACCTACTTGCAAATAAGTTTTGATTCTCCTCTCTTTTTATTCCATTTTTCTATTTCTCCTCATGAATTCTTACCAGATCAAAGGTGACAATGCAAGGCTTGGTGAAAAACTGTAGTAACTATTCATAAATAATGAAGCAGTTATGGAAGTTTTACATAAATCTTTCTGAAATTAATAATTAAGAAATTATTTGTCCAACTATTACTAAACAGTAATGCAGCTGATGCAAGAATTGGAAAAAAATATTATAAAGATTAAAAAAAGCAAGCACAAAAATAAGAACAAAAGACGAAATGTACACAAGAAGCAAACCGTAATCTTGGGAAATATTCTAAAGTAGCAGTCCTTAGTTTCACAAATTGTCATCCCAGCTTTTGCTAATGCCAGACCTTGTTTTTCATTTGTTACATACAGATGTATATTTCTCGAGGAACTCCAGCTATTTGGTTTAAATACCAACTAAGCCCAATCATTGTACAATATACCGAGACCCGGAAACCTATCTATCACTTTTTGACCACAGTGAGTAATTGATAGACTGATGTATCTCACTCTGACAGTAGGATGAGATGATACAGTCTGTCTATAGCACTGCTTTTCCCTTTCTTGTAACCAGGGTAATATTTTGTGGTGATGATTTTTTTTTATTGTTTTAACTTTATTTATCTGTAGTTTCACTTCAATAGCTTTTTCTTTTCTTTTCTTTAGAGGGATATTTCTGACAGATTTCTTTTTGAGCCCATTATACTCAGCATAGTCTTTAAAGCAGCTCATTCACAGATGATTGGTAGAAATTGAAAAAATACAAAACAAAAAAACAAACAAACATAAACACTACCTTCCCTCCTAAATGTTGATGTAGTTTTTGTTTCCTGACCAATAAACTGGGTAAGTGTAAGTCGCATTGCATGGGAAAATGCTTTTTACGCAATCACCCATTTCGGGGAAATCTGTTAAAAATAGAGGCATGAGCTGGAAGTAACATGTGCCAGTTCCGCAACATGGCGTCTTTGCCAGTTCCAGGTAGCAAATTCTTAAGTTTAGTCTGTGAAGCGTGTGCATGCGCAAAAGTAATTCGATCCGTCATGTGAAGGAACATGAAAATAGAAATTCTCAATATAGGTTTTATAATTCTAGATATAGGTTCAATACAATTTGTAATCCATTTGCTTGTGGTGGAAAAAACACCCATTCTGCAGTTACGGAATGTTGCTTTTGGTGACCATGCATCTGTAGATGGGTATTGATAGACATAATACACACAGATAGTTAAAATTCCAATTTTTAGTCAATGACCAATTGTGAGTGAGCTACTTTAATATATTAATATTCTATCAAAATTTAAAATCTGTTTTTGAGTCGTTATCTTTCAGATATTCTCTACTATGTTTCACAGTGACCAACTTAATAAATACAGAACTTTTAAAAATACCATATTAATTCCTGAAAACAATATTCTCTGAAAATAACCAACTGCTCTTATTTCAGAGGGGCAGAACAAACAAATAAGAATTAAAAAAAAAAGAGTAAACTTGCCAAATATGTTTATGCCGCAGATTTTGTCTTCATCTCCATGTGGCACCATTCAAGTTAGGGTGTGATTTTTTGCTGATTAATTGTAGCATGTCTCTATAAAACAGAAACATAAGTACGATTTCAAGCTAAAATTCAGTGTCATACTGAAGTCCCTATTGAAACTATGAGAAAGTATATTATACTTAATACCATTTTTATTTTTGAGACCATAAGCCAGTTTTTTGTTCTATAGGTCAGTGCAGTCCAGTATAATGTGTTATCTAGATCACCTTATGAAGAATCTGCACAAACTTTGTCTAACCTTAATCAGACTTGCCACATAATTTACAGCTATCTTTTGATTTTACTCATGTTTATATGCTTCTCTTAACATCTATACATATAACACTTTAACCTTTTTTTCTCGTTAAGCAAGAGTATAATTTTACTTCGGTGAACTGTTCAAACTGTAAACATATTTATTTATCTTCTTTCCTTTCGTTTTTCCTTTTGTGTTTCTTCTTTTATTTTGTTTCAAGGTATGATTTCTATTTTATTTAACAGAAACTTTTTTAGGTCCATTTGGTTTTTCACTGAATTGTGTTTCAAGTTGTACGAGGGTTGTCCAAAAAGCTTCTAAACATTGCCATTTACTTTATTCTTTTCCAAAGTATTAAGAATCATTTTAATTAACCCTTTCCCTCATATAGACTCATTTTGACGCACTCAATAGGTACCACATAAAGCCTGATCTGCAGAAAGCCAAACTCAAACCTTACCAAATTTAATTGTAAAATCCTCATTACCAGACCACTGAGGAGCAGCGAACAGCATAAAACCTGATTAGCATGCGAGTTACTCGCAGGCTGATCTGGTTTTATGCTGTTCGCATAGGTCTTTTCATGGTTTTCTCTATGAGGGAAAAGGTTAAATACGCTTGTGAAGAAATGTCTTCATATTGTAATGGCCAACTTTTAATTATGATGTCTCAAAGTATTGAAAATCTTTGTAAATTTATTATGTACATGTCTGATTGGCACACACTTTGCAACATCAACAATGTTTATCTTGATTTTGCTATAGACATTTTCAAGAATCCTCAAATCACTGCAGCATTTTGTCTGAGTGGGACCCCACCTCACTGATACAGGACTTATATCTAAATTTTCTGATTATATTTTATGTGCCACTGAGTAAAATATCCATACAGTAGAGGCCATATCTCTCACCAGCTGACGATTGTCTTCCTTGTACAGTTCTCACATTAATCACTTTTTGTACTGCACGTTTCTTTCAGGTTATAATTTTTGAAAGACACAAAAACCTAGTGATGTCAACAAGTTTAATTTTACATATTTATGTACAAAACGTTTAAAGTCTGCATATTTTTTTAATGCAGAAATGTATTTAATAAAACCAAGGCAATTTTTTTTAAAAGGTTTGGAAAAAAAAATTTTTTATTTCTTCAGCAAAATATCATCAAACCTTTTTTTTTTGTTAGCTTTAAGATCATATGCAGTCATTTGTTACCGTGTTAATACTGTTTGAATAGAAAATGTACTGATTATCTCCCTTGATTAAAAAATTGACTACAACAACAAATTAATCTCACATTTCGGCAGATATAGGGAAACTATATTAGCCCCTATTTAGAAATCTGCTAAAAATGCCTTGTTGATCAAATAAGTTTTATATTCTATGTTTATTTCTTTGTTTAACTTCAAATATGGCTCAAATATCACCTTTTGCTGTTTTGTTTGGAATAAATTTATTCTCCTCCACATCAAACTTTGACACCATTTTAAAACATGTCTACTCATGCACTGTTTAAGGTGTACATAACTTTAAAACAGCTTACTTAGATTTAAGTCTCTTTTCAAAAATGCCACATTTTCTTCCTTTCTACGGCATTTGAAGCATTGATAATGCATAATACTACTAAAATTTATTATTTAATCAACCCTCTAAAACATCAAGTGGCACCTGAAATCTAGAGGAGATAACCAACTTTTTTTGTAGATTTCTTCTAGATTGTATCCAACATGCTCTGAAATAGGTTTGTTTCACTGTAATATGGCATGTAAAGTGGATTATTTGATTGAAAATTTGTTTAGTATGAAGACTTTTTGAGGGAATGTCAAACTCTCCATGGGTATTTTGTAGGAAACATGAAAGTTTTTCTGTAACTTTGTCTTAAAAATTTGAAGTGTCTTAAAACTTGCAGCCTGTTAAAAATGTGACTAGTTTTGGTATTATGATACTTTTATAGGGTGTTATACTGCATATTGATAGCAGGGATTTGGTTTTGCTCTAGTCATTTTTCCCTTTATTGGCTCACAAAAGTCTGAAAACAAATGGTAAAATGACCCAGAGTGGGATAATTGTAGATAAATCACTGCAGATTGGCAGCTTCATTTCAAAAATGTAGTGCTGGGCCATAAAATAAGCCCTTGTAATAAATATTTGTAGTTAAAAAAATTGAACTGAGGCGTAAATGTTCTTGTCCAATGGAGGGGTTATATTGTTTGGTCCACCTCCTGGGAAAATGATTCCAATTATTCTGAGATTAATGACTGGCCCTTGGTAATAAAGACACCCTATTGCGTCTTTTCTTATTTTTTTTTATGTTACCCAATCCTCGTGAATGGCCTCGATAGGGAGTGGAATTAGTCAATTTATTACATCATTTTTTTCCCCCTGGAAAATCAATCATTTTTATTCTGTTGTTTTTATTTCCTTGGTAGTTTGTGTCACTGTTGCATGGTGGGTTGATTTAATATTCTTGAGAAAAATCTTCCAAACTAATTTCATGTCGCTTTTTATTTTATTCCATGAATCTTTAGGTTGTCTTATCATCATTTAACAAAATTTGACGATCCCATTTAGTCAGCACTATAAATGAATAATGCTCATCATAAATGAAAAAAAATCAGTGTGTTGATTTATTTCTAGCATTTACTACATGTAATTATCCCATACAGTGAAACAGGATTTTGATATGTATGTTTTCATTATGCCCCCTTTGAATAAGAGGGGGCATATTGTTTTGCGAATGTTTGTTGGTCTGTCATTTGGTCCATTTTATTTTCAATAATTTAATAACACTACAACCTTTATTCCTCAAATTTGATAGGGTGTTTAGTCTTGACTAGTAGATGAACCTTTTTGATTTTGGGGTCATTTAGTTCAAAGGTCAGGGTCACAAAAACTTTGAATGTGAAACCCATTTCTGATCTGTAACTTAGAACACTGTAGCCCACATTCCTGAAACTTGATTGGATGATGGCTAAACAGATTCAAGTGCCATGTTGTCAAGAGCTTGCTGATCTTGGTGGAAAGGATGTGCGTGACCACACACGTGCATGTGTGTGTCTCTCTCTCGCTTCACCATACACACATACCTGACAATCAACTGGCATCAGCTACTGTTCTTTTCACAAGAGTGTCTAAAATGGATATTGATAAAAACAGTAACGCAAGTTTGCATGAAAGTAGAGCTTTAATAATCAGAATATCTAATATTGATAGTTTCCTAAATCTCAGTCATGAATTCAGTAAACATTGTACAACTACCTTTCAGCACTTCTGAAAAGAAGTACATTTCCCTCAGGATGTATAACAGTGTGGCCATACCATGTGGTATGTGAATGACTACTAGATGACCCCTATTAATTCTGGGGTTACATTGACCTTAAAAGTGAAAGACAATAACTTAAGAACTTGTTCCAAGGAACTGAGTTTTATCAAACGTCCCTGTTTTTCGGAACAGATTTTAGGATCCCAACATTTTCCTTAATCCTTTTTCTTATATTTAACATGTGTAATATAGCAACGTCATGACGTCATTTAACCCTGTACAATTTATAGGATAAAAACAACTTGCAAAAACACACGCGAAACATCAAATATTATTATTCCGTTTAATCTCAGCATTTAGAGTCATGTAATAAAAAAATATGAGTGTAATTTATATTTTTAAAATTCTATATTATATGACAACTCATGTGAAATCCTATAAATATGTTCAGGCACAGTTAATAAGAACCTGCATAATTTTACTTTTTCAAACTCAATTTGTGTGATAAAAATGAATACTATTCACATCTCATTTATCAAGAAGTATGCACTTGACATATGTCCAGTACCAAAAGTCGTACTTTCAACTGATATATATCTTCCTTCAAATAAAAGGCCAATTAGCAACTGTATTTGTGCAATGTGCATGACTACAACCAACATGCCAGGCTTAATTAAAATGTTTATTTGCTTTAATATTTCACGACAACAATGTGTTGGTATGGATCCGCGATTCTCATGAGAGACTGGCCATAAATTGTTTCTGACTGTTAGTAGATACTAAGAAGCAACAGGGAATGGAAGATAAGACTAACCTACCAAGAGAGATGCAAATAAACACCATTATTATTGGTCTAATTATCCCTATTAATGTCTAGGTTATCTTTCGGTGTCAGTAAACTTTCACTTTGCATTTAGAAATGTAAGATGAGTGACATCTTTTTTATGTAAATCAGTTGGGCAGAAAATGTTTATCCAAATAGAAAACAAGTTGTGCGGGAGAAATCTGCTTTCACGTACTGCAGTTCACTTAAAACACATTTCTATATAATCATCAGATGAAATTTATATAATCACCATAATGTCTTTTCGAACACTATTTGTACATAAACAGTATTCAAGGAATTGAATTGTCCCCCAGGATGTTTGATGTACAAATGCATTCTTTGTTTGTACTTTGTGGGAGGGTAAGTGCAAAATGTTTTGTCAACATAAAACTTTGTTTTTATAATTATGTGCTGTCTTTTATATCTTTGATATTTCTCCAAGGCACAGTAAATTTGAAATGTGTGGCAGTTTATTAGTTTCAAAAGTTTGTTTTAGATTAACCATGACTGTTAATGCAAATATTCTAGAAAGTTTATACTGAATTTTCCAACTTTCTTCAATAATACAAGTATATAAATATATCTATTGTGAAAGCATCAACATGATGAAATTCAAAATAATTATACTGGAGAATGCAGTTTGATTTACAGTAATAACAAAAGTAATACAAATGCTAAAAGCAAAATATAATATATACAAATATGTAAGCTACTGAAAACTTGCATGCATATTTATTATATGACAGATTCCTAGAATATCTTAATGCATACATCTGTACCCTGAGGGATTCTGTTTTCTTGGGACTGATGTTATTCTGTTATCAGTCAAGTAGGCCCACATTGTAGAAATTCCATGCGTTGAAAACCTGGCCCAAATTTGACAGTCCTTATTCAGGGCAGAGAAATACTTATATACTTAAAAATTTAATTCTCCATTCTAGTTTCACAGTCAAAAATACCAAAATATTTTTTTTTTAAATCAAACCAATTTGTTTGGAGGTTGATAGTTTACATAAACATTTATCATTTATGTAAATATTTATACAACAAGGCTTCCTACAATGATTGAGATTTTAAGTATTACCGTTGCTAAGTGCTAAGTATTGTTGAGAGCAACACTCTTAACAGTTGTGCCCTATTTTTATGCCCCAGTATTGATAGATCAGGGGGCATATTGTTTTTGTCTGTAACAAAACTTTGACCTTGACCATAACATGGACATCCACCTACAGCCTCCAAACTTCACAGGTTCATGCACCTTGATGAGCTCTACCTGCCAGGTGATCATGACCTTGATTCTTGTAATTAAGGCTTTCTGCATTTCGCAGAAAGACCTATTGGGTTTGTTATGTTTTTTCTTTTTAGCTCACCTGAGCACAAAGTGCTCAAGGTGAGCTTTTGTGATCGCCCTTCGTCCGGCGTGCGTCGTCGTGCGTCGTCCGTCGTCAACAATTTGTCAACATCTCCTCTGAAACCGCTGGACAGAATTTAATGAAACTTGGCAGGAATGTTCCTTGGGTGAGGCTCTACAAAAGTTGCTAAAATAAAGTTGATCCATGAAGAACTCTGGTTGCCATGGCAACAAAAAGAAAAATAATATGAAAACTTTAAAAATCATCTCCTTCAAAACTACTGGCCAGATTTCAAAATAATTTGGTACATATGTTCCTTGGGTCAACCTCTACCAAAGTTGCTAAAGTTATTCCGATCCGTAAAAAAACATGGCCGCCAGGGGCGGGGCTTATTTGCCTTATATGTATATAGAGAAACCTTTAAACAACATCTCCTCTGAAACCACTGGACAGAATTTGATTAAACTTGGCAGGGATGATCCTTGGGTCAACCTCCACAAAAGTTGCTAAAATAAAGTTGATCCATGTAGAACTCTGGTTGCCATGGCAACAAAAAGAAAAAAAAATGAAAACTTTAAAAATCATCTTCTTCAAAACTACTGGCCAGATTTTAAAATAAATTGGTACAGATGTTCCTTGGGTCAACCTCTACCAAAGTTACTAAAATTATTCTGATCCGTAAAAAAACATGGCCTCCAGGGGCGGGGCTTTATTTGCCTTTTATGTATATAGAGAAACCTTTAAACAACATCTCCTCTGAAACCACTGGACAGAATTTGATTAAACTTGGCAGGGATGATCCTTGGGTCAACCTTCACAAAAGTTGCTAAAATAAACTTGATCCATGTAGAACTCTGGTTGCCATGGCAACAAAAAGAAAAAAAAATGAAAACTTTAAAAATCATCTTCTTCAAAACTACTGGCCAGATTTTAAAATAAATTGGTACAGATGTTCCTTGGGTCAACCTCTACCAAAGTTGCTAAAATTATTCCGATCCGTAAAAAAACATGGCCGCCAGGGGCGGGGCTTATTTGCCTTATATGTATATAGAGAAACCCTTAAACAACATCTCCTCTGAAACCACTGGACAGAATTTGATTAAACTTGGCAGGGATGATCCTTGGGTCAACCTTCACAAAAGTTGCAAAAATAAAGTTGATCCATGTAGAACTCTGGTTGCCATGGCAACAAAAAGAAAAAAAAATATGAAAACTTTAAAAATCATCTTCTTCAAAACTACTGGCCAGATTTTAAAATAAATTGGTACAGATGTTCCTTGGGTCAACCTCTACCAAAGTTGCTAAAAAAAATTCCGATCCGTAAAAAACATGGCCGCCAGGGGCGGGGCTTATTTGCCTTATATGTATATAGGGAAAACTTTAATCAACATTTCCTCTGAAACCACTTGACAGAATTTGATTAAACTTGACAGGAATGATCCTTGGGTCAACCTTCACAAAAGTTCCTAAAATAAACTTGATCCATATAGAACTCTGGTTGCCATGGCTACAAAAAGAAAAAAAATATGAAAACTTTAAAAATCATCTTCTTCAAAACTACTGGCCAGATTTTAAAATAAATTGGAACAGATGTTCCTTGGGTCAACCTATTTATCTCAGGTGAGCGATTTAGGGCCATCATGGGCCTCTTGTTCTTATTATTCTACTTTTTTCTTCCTTTTGAGGTTCAAATTTAAACAGGTTGCCAATGAGCTAGCAGCATGAAATTTTAACAGTATGCACAGTGACTTTGGCGCTTTTGATCCTCATGTTTCTTTTCTTCATTTGACGTCATATGACGTCAGGGCTGAAAAAAGCTACAAAAAATTGTACGCACTCTACAGCCGCCATGTCTGGACCGATTTACTTGATTTTTTCTACAGAATATATATATTAAATTCTGGTTGTGCAGGATTATATATATTTTGCAATATTTGAGAAGATCAAGGATCTATGGCTGAACCAAGTTTTGAACTTTGGACCAGAAAATGTATTACGAAGCTCTCAGATAAGCTAGAAACATGAAATTTGGACAGAATATGTGTCCTATTGATTTCTTTCCGCTCTGAGAAGACTGACATCGTATGAAGGAAAATGACGTCATGACATGTTATCAAATTTTTGATCCAAAATATACGTTTTTTTTAGCACAGGAAGACAAAGTTTTTGACCGATTTGCATAAAATTTTCACTGAAGGTACAACATAGCCTCTTATTGTCATCAGTCACTTCCGCTGCAGGAAAATAGCTAAGGACAAGGTCACATGTCAATTATCGTTTTTTTCTTCGGCCTTAAATATCTCAAAAACGAAAAATATTTTATCGAGACACTATGTGTATAATTTGTAGTTTTTGAAGATCGGGGTTGAATCAGTTGAGTTATTGCAGAAAAACAAAAATGTTGCAACCCTAGGCGCACTTAACTACTTATATCTCGATAATTATTGATTTTTGTTAATAAGAGTATGAATATAATTTGAAGATTAATGCCTGGCCGTTCTTTTGGTGTTTAAAATTTAAAGATTGACCTAACATTTTTAGCTCACCTGAGCACTTTGTGATCCTTGGGTCAACCTTCACAAAAGTTGCTAAAATAAACTTGATCCATGTAGAACTCTGGTTGCCATGGCAACAAAAAGAAAGAAAAAATGAAAACTTAAAAAATCATCTTCTTCAAAACTACTGGCCAGATTTTAAAATAAATTGGTACAGATGTTCCTTGGGTCAACCTCTACCAAAGTTGCTAAAATTATTCCGATCCGTAAAAAAGCATTGCCTTATATGTATATAGAGAAACCTTTAAACAACATCTCCTCTGAAACCACTGGACAGAATTTGATTAAACTTGGCAGGGATGATCCTTGGGTCAACCTTCACAAAAGTTGCTAAAATAAACTTGATCCATGTAGAACTCTGGTTGCCATGGCAACAAAAAGAAAAAAAAATGAAAACTTTAAAAATCATCTTCTTCAAAACTACTGGCCAGATTTTAAAATAAATTGGTACAGATGTTCCTTGGGTCAACCTCTACCAAAGTTGCTAAAATTATTCCGATCCGTATAAAAACATGGCCGCCAGGGGCGGGGCTTATTTGCCTTATATGTATATAGAGAAACCTTTAAACAACATCTCCTCTGAAACCACTGGACAGAATTTGATTAAACTTGGCAGGGATGATCCTTGGGTCAACCTTCACAAAAGTTGCTAAAATAAAGTTGATCCATGTAGAACTCTGGTTGCCATGGCAACAAAAAGAAAAAAAAATGAAAACTTTAAAAATCATCTTCTTCAAAACTTCTGGCCAGATTTTAAAATAAATTGGTACAGATGTTCCTTGGGTCAACCTCTACCAAAGTTGCTAAAATTATTCCGATCCTTAAAAAAACATGGCCGCCAGGGGCGGGGCTTATTGCCTTATATGTATATTGAGAAACCTTTAAACAACATCTTCTCTGAAACCACTGGACAGAATTTGATTAAACTTAGCAGGGATGATCCTTGGGTCAACCTTCACAAAAGTTGCTAAAATAAACTTGATCCATGTAGAACTCTGGTTGCCATGGCAACAAAAAGAAAAAAAATGAAAACTTTAAAAATCATCTTCTTCAAAACTAGTGGCCAGATTTTAAAATAAATTGGTACAGATGTTCCTTGGGTCAACCTTTTTATCTCAGGTGAGCGATTTAGGGCCATCATGGGCCTCTTGTTTAAGTTATAGAGAAAAACAAAACAATATGAACATATTTATCCCCGATTTTTGCCGTATGCTCAAGGTTTAACCGCCCGTATCTACAAAGTGTTTAAAGATACATACAATTATGAAGCAAAGGAATTGTGGGAAATCAAAAGACCTTTCTAACCTTGCTAGCTTTTTAAAATTGACATAATATAAGGAAGTTAAATGAAAAATAAGAATTCAATAAAACCGTTCTTTTATGCACTCCAGCAGTAAGTCCCGATCACTTGATTGCTTTTTTCGAAGAAACTAATAATGTTTTTAAAATAACACGAAGAACAATTTTTTTGCATGATGTAATGCGGTTCTAATGATATGCAGATTTTAATGATCGGACCATAAATTATAAAGTTATTTGTCGAAAGGCAATAATAGGCATGAACATCTTTTTGCCGACTTTTGCCGTTTTCTTGAAAAATAACTTTCTGTATCTCAAAACCCGTAATAGAAAAGTTGAAACATGAAACACGTGAAATGTTGGAAATTTAAAGGCCTTTCTAATGGTACCTAGCATTTTAAAATTGGACATTGGACATCCTATAAGGAAGTTAGATGAGAAATAAGAATTCATTTAAACCGTTCTTTCATGCATTTCTGCAGTTAGTCCCTATCATTAATTTTTGATTGTTTTTTTCCGAAGAAACTATTAATTTTTGAAAATAACATAAAGAACAGTATTATTAGCGTGATGCGATGTAGTTCTAATGGTATGAGATTTTAATGATCGGACCATTAATTATAAAGTTATTTGTCGAAAGGCAATAATAGACATAAACATCGTTTTGCCAATTTTTTGCCGTTTCCTTGAAAAATAACTTTCTATATCTCAGAAATTGTAACAGAAAAGTTGAAACATAAAACACGTGAAATGTTGGAAATATAAAGGTCTTTCATCTTTAAAATTGGACCTCATATAAGGAAGTTAGATGAGAAATAAGAATTAATTTATACCGTTCTTTCATGCACTTCTGCAGTTAGTCCTAATCACTTGATTGCTTTTTTCTAAGAAACTATTAATTCTTAGCTCACCTGAGCACATGTGCTCAAGATGAGCTATAAGAATCGATGAATGTCCGTTGTCCGTCCGTCCGTCTGTCCGTTAATCCGCTGTCCGTCGTCCACAATTAGTTTGTTTTCCCTCTAGCATCTTCATTTCTTAAGCAATCATCTTCAAACTTTATGACAATGTTTATTACCACAAAATCTCGGACAATTTCGATTATGGCTGATATCGGCCCTTAAGGTCATAAGTTTTGCTCCTTTAAATATTAGAAAATGCCAATTTTTAATTTGTTTGCACTCTAGCATCTTCATTTCTTAAGAATCATCTTCAAACTCTATGACAATGTTTATAGCCATATTCTTTTGGCCAAGTTTGATTATGGCTGATATCTGTCATTTAGGTCAGGAGTTATGCCCCTTTTGATATAAAAAAAAATGTAATATTTCACTTTATTTGCACTCTAGCATCTTCATTTCTGAAGTCATCATCTTCAATCTTTAGAACAATGTTTATAGCCATATTTTTTCTGCCATGTTCGATAATTGCTGACATCTGCCAGTTAGGTCAGGAGTTATGCCCCTTTTGATGTTCAAATTTGTGTGATTTAAGCCATAATTTTTCAGTCAAGTTTGACTTTAAATTTTGACAACAGGCTCTCTTTAGTTCGTGGAATTATAAATAATCTGATGGATTATGTTTTCAGTACAACTATGCTATAATTTAGTAACTTGTATAGGCAATGAAAGCAGTTTTTCTCAGGTGAGAGTCTTTAGGGCCACCTTGGCCCACTTGTTGAAAATATCAGAAAGAACAATATTTTTATCATGATGCAATGCGGTTCTAATGCTATGCAAAAATGCTAAATATACACATTGTTTATTTGTTTAAAATGCAGTAAAATGTTCCAAGATGTTTATATTCAATAATGAAGATGTAACACACAAACAAGACCAAAGAATAATAAAACAGCAGTAACAAGTTATTAACCAGATAATTATGTTTCCTTGGAAAATACCAGGAAATTAACTGTCTGGGTTGATCTTGTTGAAGGACACTGTCTCAATTTGACAATGGACTACAAGGATTTCCGGGGAATGTTGATTTGACCTAATTTTTGTGTGCAAACAAGTCATGCTATGAATACTTAGTAGGGCCTCATGTAATTTATTGGTCTATTTGAGCTGGCTTGACATTAGTTAGTGTTCCCTCTCTGATGAAGTGATTTATCTCACTTGAATAACAAATAGATTGGGATAAAAAAATAGTGACATTGTTGATCTGCATATTAACGAAGTTTATCATGATATAATATCTTTTATCTTATTCTTTGATTTTCTTCTTTGACAGATGACAAAGGGTTTCTTTTGAATTTTTCTTTCATAGAAATACTGCATCTGAACACAGTTCTTGTATTCATTTTGTGGGGTGCCTTTATCATCATCTTGGAGGTCAAATAATTAGATTTGTAATATGTATAACAGTGTTGTTATAATTAGAAAAACAGACTTAAATTCTACCAATAATTCTTGGTTCCAAGTAATTCTAATATTCTCAAATTAGGTAGAAACACATTCCACTATTCCCATTTTAGACATGTTCAAGTACGTGACTAAGTTGACATGAATTATAACCTTGAAACTAACAAAATTTGTTTAAACGTTGAATATTTAGGTACTTTTTTATATGAGAAACAAAAATGATAGAATTTGTCTCTTTATATTTATGTTATTTAATGCCAATAATGGTTAATTGGTAGAATTCGAAGAAGTTTGTTTTATTTCTTTTGAATAATATTTCTAATATGTACAGGTAAATGTTCATAACTCAGTTAAACACATTTCATCTTTTCAGCTTTTACAGTGAATTTTTTATCAACTGTTGAGAGGGGATTTTCCCTATTCATTAACTTGATCAAATGCTCTTTACCCTTTCCCTCATAGAGGACACCATGAAAAGACTTATGCGAACAGCATAAAACCAGATAAGCCTGCGAGATTTATGATCAGGTTTTATGCTGTTCGCTGCTCCTCAGTGGTCTGGAAATGAGGATTTTGTAATTAAATTTGGTACGGTCTAACTGTGGTTTTCTGCAGATCAGGCTTTATGTGGTACCTACTGAGTGCGCCAAAATGAGTCTATATGAGGGAAAGGGTTAAACAGTTTTACTTGTGTGCTTTTTTATGGAAACATATCAGCAATTGATCACATGGTATAAGAGGGTTCCCACGGTCAGGGAAAAGTCAGGGAAAAATGATTTTTTTTTCAAGGTCAGGGAAAAGTCAGGGAAATTTGAAATTGGTCAGGGAAATTTAGAAATTCAGAAAAAGTCAGGGAATTTTACAATCAAGGAATGTCAACCAAACAGCAGGAGGATTATAATAAGGAAAGACTAAGGCAGTTTCTTCCATTTTTTTTTTTTCAGTCAGTTTGAATTGTCAGATTTGCATAATATTAAATAAGTTCCCAATAACATCCAACAAAGTACATTTTGCGCTCATAGATGATCCGCATTTGCCGCTGGATTTGTGCTTATTTTGGTCAGGGAATTTTGAGTTTGGTCAGGGAAAGTCAGGGAATTTTGATTTTTCTATTTTGTGGGAACCCTGTATAATAAGAGCTGTTTGATAATCAAAGTATTTTTATTTAAATATATCAGATCATTTCTCCATTCCTTTACCGTATATATTTCATTTCTGTTTTTCATTTTGCTGAATTTTCTTATTTGACAAATTTAAAATGATCACTTTTACTTGGCTTTTATGTTTGTCTCAACATCGCCCTCTATTGTTGTTATGCTGTTAAACTTTATTTTTCAGTTGAATTTTATTTTTTAATTGTTTATAACTTAAGATTGTTATGTACACTTTTTTTTTCAGATATGTGCCATTATCGGTGGAACATTTACAGTAGCAGGAATTCTTGATTCTTGTGTTTTCACTGCCTACGAAATCATCAGAAAAGCTGAGCTTGGCAAGCTCAGTTGAAAACCTTGGGACATAGAACTTATTTAAATAAATTTTATTTGAAATTTTATTTTTAAACTGCTTTGAAAGTAATGTTTTTGTAATTGTTATGACCATGGGTTTGTTTTTACTATATTTCAAGTCAAAGTTTATAAGCAATTATTGAAGAAAATATTGATGACAGTTGCTGATATGTTCTTGTAGTTTGTGATTTATTGTATTCCAATATAGTATGGTAATGTTATAGGATGATACAGGGCCAGATATTAACTCTCAGTTGATTTTCTTTAGGCTCAGGTCCTCAATTCACCTTATAGCTTTGCTTAGAGTCTATTCACACAGAGTTCAATTTAGAACTTGATCTGATTTGCTTTGGTAATTTTAATATGACACTGGTATGTGAACATACTGGTAACCCTATTATAGTTTTGTATTTCTAACTGAAATATTTTCTAAGTTTAATACTAGTAAAAAGACTCCCTGTATTGAATTTGAAGTAAACTTGATGGAGTACAAACATAGACAGGAGAAAGTTTGATGGAAACAAACCCATGTGTCGTAATATTGCATGGTGGACGGGTTTTTATTATAATCTCATAACATATGCACGCAGTGCCTAGGAATTCTTCAGATTTTATTTGTAACAATTAAGATAGTTGATCCGATATAAAGATCTGATATTAAGTGTCATTTTTTTAAATTAACATCACAGTTCCATTTCTACATTTTCATTATAACACAATGTATTTTTTAAAATGGCAAAATATTGCCCCCTACAAGTTGGAAATTGTGGTATATAACTCCAAACTAGTTTAGGTTAAATAGATTGAGAGTACATACATTGTCTTATCTAATTGTAAATTGATGCTGATTTCAATACTCACAAATGTGCCTTTTTGCTATGTAATTTTTCATCATATCTGAGCATACAACTGAAAGAAATATGTTTATAGTATGTCAGTGTGGACTTCCTACAGAAATTATTTTCATAATTGCATATTTATGGGAACATTTTAAGCCAATTGAACCTCTTCATAATCTTTTCAATCGCATGTTCTTGATATGTAGTGGAAAGATTTTTTCGAAAAAGGATAGTTTCTACAAGGTAAACCAATCATCTGTTTGGCCCACAAGATAGATTGTAGAGCATTAAATGAGTTCTTCCAGATAATTATTCTCATTTTATGAAGGGTCCTAGCAGAAAACGGAATACTGTTGAGTGAATAATTGAATATTTCTGAGATCAATATGAAGAAAATCTTAAAAGTGCCATCCAAATGTTCATATGGACCTTTTGTACTTATTTGTTGAAGAATTATTTGGTCATTGACATCTTCAAACCGAAACAATTAAGCAAGGTGAGAAATGTTCTGGTCTTACTACTGTGCTTTTGAGACCGATTTGGTATGGAAATTAATGGTATTTTATTGACATACTGAAAAACTGGTTGTAAATTTCTTTGTTTTATTATAGATAAATTAGTTGTAGTGGACAACAGCTCTGAACAGAAAGCTTGTTTGATTAGCTAGAATATGATTTTCAAAACAGCATTTTGTTATACAGTTTACTTATTATCCTCTTTGTCAATTTTCCTTCTATAATGGCTAAACTTTTTACCTCATGAATATTCATACACCAGTTTTTGACATGATGAATATTCATTTACTGAACTTAAATTGGTGTATGAAACAATGGAATTTCCTTTGCACATTCAGACTGTAATATTTAATGAGCAAACAGAGGCGACCCTGATAAGGCAGTTCTTTTCAGAAGCTGGCTGATCAGGGTCTGCTCAGTTTGCCAATGCACCAAAATAAATCTCTGTAAGCTAAGAGGTTAAAGCATGTTTGAAGTAAGGAATAGCATCTACAGGAATCATCTGAGCTGCCCTGCCTTGATTTACTAAAAGTTCAGCATCTTCCCACACAGCTGAGTCAAGCTGGTGTAGCCAGGGTATTCCTTTCCATTAATATTATCCCTGGGTTTAGCATGTGATAGCTCTGGGTTTAGCATGTGATAACTATTGAGTTTAGCATGTGATAGCCCTAGGGTTAGAATGTGATAGCTCTGGGTTTAGCATGTGATTAGCTGAGTTTAGCATGTGATAGCACTGGGCTTAGCATGTGATAGCCCTGGGTTTAGCATGTGATAGCCATGGGTTTAGCATTATTGAATGAATGATTAATGTTCATTTCATACAGAGTTTAGCATTCTTGAATGAATGATTAATGTTCATTTCATACAGAGATGCTGTAATATTAGTTTTATTTATTTACTTATTATTATTTGCGATCTGTTCCTGTATTTGTATAGGGAAAGGTTTTGTTGATATAGTTTATCATGATTGCTAAACCTTTCGAGTTACAGATGTACAATATGATGTATATAGTGGTATTTTAGGTTATTGCAATAATTATTACAGATTTAACATTTCCACATACATGGCCATTTTTAAACACTACATTGAAATGATGGACATGATATGTCTTCATTTTTAACATAAGAAAAAAATTAAGATATGCAAAGGTTGAAAAAAAGCAAAATTTGTATGTGTGCATTTTATATTTGTATATATTTAAAATTGCTATATAACATTTATTGGAATATGAATGTTGTTTTCATATTTTTTAACTTTTTGTGCTTTTTGTTGGAGATATATTTCCAATTTCATCTTTTGAAAGTCAAAATTATATCATAGAGACTTTTTTCTGAATTAGGAAAAAAATGTTGTAATGCACATGCTAGTCACATTTATTTTGAAGCTTACTTGTTTGTTTTGATACTTAATGAAGTAAACACTTTAGTAGACATGCTGTTTTACACTTTAGCAACATTGTAAAGATTCTTTAACCAAATCTTCTCTCTTAATTTCCAAGATTGTTCTGATACTTTGTTATGAATTTACAACTCAATATTTTGATTAATGAAACAAACTTTCATATGTTGGGACCAAGTGTTTGGGTAGTGTTCTTTCTACAGATCAGTATTAAAGTTTTATTATTACAGGAGTGTGATATTTACGCTTGTCACCCATATTAATAATGGACACTTATGACTAGTAATCTCACTTGCAGACCTGCCACAGATGCCATTACACCAGACAGCTATTTAAATGCTTAATTATATTTAAAGGGAATTGTCAAGCATTACTTGTAAACATTTAGGCTGAAAACACGGATCAGTATCATAGGACCAGTCATTTCATTGTTAAACAATGATTTCTGTTTACCATCATCTACATTGCAAATACTTAATTAAAATTTGGATTTAAATAGTCTAACATTATAAAATCAAAATCTAATTGATGGCATCATAAAAGTTACTTTTCCAAAGATTTTAGCAAATATAAGATATGTTCTGACCAAAAGACCCTAGATTTTTATTTGTTAATTACGTATAGTCCAGTAAATTTAGTCGTATCTTATGATTAAAGTTTTGGCCTAAGTATCTGTTATAATGCATCTATTCTGTATCTAAAAGGATGTCAAAAGATATTATAAGGGGAGGTTATAATGTAACAGCTGTGATTAATTTAGCCATTTACATTTAATATAGCCATTGTAACACCATTTCAATATACAGTTCCTATTTTTCTGTACTGTAACAAAACCTTGCTACACATTTTCAGGATTAGTTTTTAAACTTTTTAAACGTTATAATGTTTTGAAATAATAAATGAACCCCAGGATATGATGTAACACAAACAAAAACCAAGTTGTAAGCTTCAAGATCAAGGTCAAAGCAGTTAGTTGAGTTTAAAATTTGTGTAAGCATTCCTGTCTGGGCTGTATCTTTGTTGTGTATAGTCATATTTTGAAAGAACTTGGTGCAAGGGATCCTTAGGAGTAAAAATGTGTCACAAACAAGTACCAGG
>CM037782.1:17507769-17557769 GCA_021229015.1 Solen grandis
CTCATGCGGAGATATTTCGAACTTTGTCTGCGATAGCCAACACTAAATACATAAAGAAAAATATTGAAGATGTCACAATAGCGAAACAGTGCAGTGGTACAGCGTCTGATTACCATGCTTAATGTTGTAGGGTCAAGTCCTAAGAGAATAACTTTTTTTGACTTGGTTTTTATAAATTTCTTCTGCAATAAAAGACATACATATTTTTTGTCATAATGAAAATCATTATTTTAAGTACATGTGTGTAATTATATAAAAACATTAAGTTACATAAAATTCTCAAATAGAAAGTTTGTTGTTTTCGATTACATACTTATATTATCTTATAAACTGTAGGCTAGAGAAATGGGGAGAGGAAGAGTGGCGACATGTTTATGTTAACAATCCATTGAGACAAATGATGGGTTTATCGCTTTTAACGACCGTTTTCAAGGAAGGTAAAAGTGGGTTTATAACATTTTATTCATTTGCATTTCTTGGAAATATTAAATTTACTTTGAAAAACATAAGAAATGCGACATCATCATATTAAAAATCCTGTTCTCTCAGCGCTATCAGTGCTTTGATTTTCCTTTTTAATCAATGGCATTTCAATAAGCACTGAATTATCATAGTACTTAATAAAAAAATAATGAAGTCAAAGAACTCACTAAGTTCCATATCCTTTTAAAGCTCGGAAAAATGTTGCAGTTGGTTTAATCGTTTTTCGAAGCTAAATTTCTCCATAAAAAGAACATGCCTTGTTGAGTTTACATTCATGTATATAAAAGCGACGTACATAATAATCATTACATTTCTGATACCACTAAGTTTACATTCTTGGAAAGACAATTTCATCATTGTAATGTTTTGATGAAAATAGTTATCAGTACTTTTTATTTTGAATATTTGATAATGTATCAGTCTATGAGTTTTTATACGCCGCCGGATGCGGTCGTATATTGGCGTCATCTTCTCCGTCTGTCCGTCCGTCTGTAAGTCCATATCTTGTGAGCGCAACTCCTCCTTCATTTCTGAATGAATCTTTTCAAAACTTGGTCAATGTAATAACTATAATGGGTAGATGTGCATGAAGTGGCGATTTTCCGGTTCATTGATTTTTACAAGATTTGTGTCCCTTGAAACTTAGTCTCTGTAGCTTAATGATATTGCAGCCTTGTGAACGCAACTCCTCCTACATTTCTGAGTGAATCTTTTCAAAACTTGGTAAATGTCATTACTTTAATGGGTAGATGTGCATGAAGTGCCGATTTTCTGGTTCATTGATTTTTACAAGATTTGTGTCCCTTAAAACTTAGTCTCTGTAGCTTAATGATATTGCAGCTTTGTGAACGCAACTCCTCCTACATTTCGGAATGAATCTTTTCAAAACTTGGTCAATATCATAACTATAATGGGTAGATGTGCATGAAATGGTGATCTTCCGGTTTATTGATTTTACAAGATTTGTGTCCCTTGAAACTTAGTCTCTGTAGCTTAATGATATTGCAGCCTTGTGAGCGCAACTCCTCCTACATTTCTGAATGAATCTTTTCAAAACTTGGTAAATGTCATTACTTTAATGGGTAGATGTACATGAAGTGGCGATTTTACGGTTCATTGATTTTTACAAGATTTGTGTCCCTTAAAACTTAGTCTCTGTAGCTTAATGATATTGCAGCCTTGTGACGCAACTCCTCCTACATTTCTGAATGAATCTTTTCAAAACTTGGTCAATATCATTACTATAATGGGTAGATGTGCATGAAGTGGTGATTTTCCGGTTCATTGATTTTTAGCTCACCTGAGCACAAAGTCCTCAAGGTGAGCTTTTGTGATCGCCCTTCGTCCGGCGTCCGTCGTCGTGCGTCGTCAACAATTTGCTTTTAAACGACATCTCCTCTGAAACCGCTGGACAGAATTTAATGAAACTTGGCATGTTCCTTGTTTGAGGCTCTACAAAAGTTGCTAAAATAAAGTTGATCCATGAAGAACTCTGGTTGCCATGGCTACAAAAAGAAAAATAATTTGAAAACTTTAAAAATCACCTCCTTCAAAACTACTGGCCAGATTTCAAAATAATTTAGTACAGATGTTCCTTGGGTCAACCTCTACCAAAGTTGCTAAAACTATTCCGATATGTAAAAAAACATGGCCGCCAGGGGCGGGGTTTATTTGCCTTATATATATAGAGAGAAACTTTTAAACAACATCTCCTCTGAAACCACTTGACAGAATTTGATTAAACTTGGCAGGGATGATCCTTGGGTCAACCTTCACAAAAGTTGCTAAAATAAACTTGATCCATATAGAACTCTGGTTGCCATGGCAACAAAAAGAAATAAAATGAAAACTTTAAAAATCATCTTCTTCAAAACTACTGGCCAGATTTTAAAATAATTTAGTACAGATGTGCCTTGGGTCAACCTCTACCAAAGTTGCTAAAAAATTTCCGATCCGTAAAAAACATGGCCGCCAGGGGCGGGGCTTATTTGCCTTAAATGTATATAGGGAAAATTTTAATCAACATTTCCTCTGAAACCACCGGACAGAATTTGATTTAACTTGGCAGGAATGATCCTTGGGTCAACCTTCACAAAAGTTCCTAAAAAAAACTTGATCCATATAGAACTCTGGTTGCCATGGCAACAAAAAGAGAGAAAAATATGAAAACTTTAAAAATCATCTTCTTCAAAACTACTGGCCAGATTTGAAAATAAATTGGTACAGATGTTCCTTGGGTCAACCTATTTAGCTCATGTGAGCGATTTAGGGCCATCATGGCACTCTTATTACAAGATTTGTGTCCCTTGAAACTTAGTCTCTGTAGCTTAATGATATTGCAGCCTTGTGAACGCAACTCCTCCTACATTTCTGAATGAATATTTTCAAAACTTGGTCAATGTCATTACTATAATGGGTAGATGTACATGAAGTGGCAATTTTCCGGTTCATTGATTTTTTACAAGATTTATGTCCCTTAAAACTTAGTGTTTTTTTTTGCTGATTGATATTTCAGCCTTGTTTATGCAATTCCTTGTATGTTTCTGACCTAATATTTTCAAAACTTGGTCGGGAAAGCAGGGATTTTGATGTTCATTTATATTTGCAATAGTTATGTCTTTCTAAACATGGTCTCTTGAAAACACAACTCAAGTTTCTAAACTGGTAAAAGTGCATAAAGAAGGGATTTTTTGATACAGTGATTTTTGGAGAATGAAAAAAGGATTTATATTGATACTGCTATTTGACCTACTTTCATATTGGAAGCCTTTTTAGGGTTCTATATCTGTTCAGCTTAATTAATTGGTTTCACAGACTTCATTATGAGCTTATGCTTACAGAAATTCTAAAAGCAGTTAAATAAAAGGACCCTCTTGGTCTTTATATTTTGTGGCGGCGTATATTTTGGCAGCACTGGCACTCTTGTTGCTTGTTATTGTCTTTAACCAGTCGTTGTTATAATTATTTGTGGTATAACCATAGGCTAATTGCAATGCCGGTTTGACAAGTAACTTGAAAACTTGTTTAATTGACCGCACTACATTTCTTTGTTTTATTATTCGAAACAAAAAAGTAAGTGTGGATTTGTTTGAGTGCGCAATAAAAAAATAAAATCATTTAACTTGACGTTGTAAGCGAGTGCCCGAGCGCGCAACTGTAGTGTGACTTAAGGTTCTGGGACTCTAATGCATGGTGTAAAATTCACAAACACAATATTTTATACCGAATTTGTAATATTCAAGGCTTACACAAGTTTTAATGAGTTATACCAGCTGTAAATTAATTTGTTATTTTTTTATATTTTGAATCGCTATGTCCAGCTTGGAGCCGAAAAAAGTACAATTTTATTATTATTATGCCATTCGTAAATTATTTACTTAAACTTGACTTCACAATTCTATTACGTTATACAGAAACAGGACATAGAACGAAAACATATTTGTGATATATTTTTGTTGTTGTTGTTGTACATTTTTTAACTCACTTTAAGATAAATAATGTGTTTATTATGTTCAGTAACATATTAATTGTTTAACCGCATACTGTCTGTAACAAATTGTAGGTACAATTATGGGACATGTTTCAAAATTAGCAGCAATTTATAGTTGAAATCAGTTTGCCATTTGAAGCAATTTTAGTCTCTTTATGGTTACTCTTAAGTTGGAGGTAATGCATTATAGCTGGCCACGTTTTATCTAACATCATATGTCCACTTTTCTCTTAAGTTTTCACGTACGACAATCATAAGATTTCAAAGGTGTAAACAAACCTAAGCTAGGTTACGACATCTCATATGTTTCTCTCGTAAACTTGTGATGGATAGAATGCTCACGTAACCATCTTAAATATCATAAGCATTATGGCCTTGTATATTTTTACATGTGTAACTGTACATATATTTCTAGATTTTACAGTTGTCTATTTAATACAACAGTAAAATTAGCTATTGCCAGCTACTTTTTTTTTCTCCATTGATGATGGTGATGATATAAATAATCATTAACATAAAAAATCATGCCAAATTGATATTGTAACTTTATCATCATTGACCATATGACTATATAGTCACCTTTGATGATACAAGTACTGACCCTAACACTAAAATGTAGACGTGACACAAAAACAAGACGATATATATTTATTATAATCCAGACAATATCTGAGTATAGTACATGTATTATTAACTCCTATTTCCGTGTGTGTGTGTCCCAAATGAAGTAGGTGTCTGCTAGTTGGTATTCATGCATAATTGGAGAACAATAGCCTATCATGGATAAGTGGTGACAGTGCATAAAATGTTTACGAATTAAATTATATTATACATGTACATGTACAATCCGAAAATGTTTAAATTGATATATCACTGCCATGAAGTTATGAAAATGCATCGGCTGAGACGCGCAGTCTGAATAACTTCATATTTGGACTCTGAATACAATTTTTAGATTTATTATCTAAATTGAGACTCTTCCCATAAATGGAGAATTGAAACAGTCAGAATGGAACATATCGAGCGCTGCGATATCATATACAGTTTGTAGAAGTTAAGATATTGAAGATAAGATTCACTTTGTCGAGGTACGTCCTGAATATATATATATCAGTTTTTTGCTTTATGCACACAAAAATGAAATTCATTTTATTAATGTCTTCGTCAAATGAATATGTTATAATTCTAAATCATGGTTTATCAATAAATGAAGTTTGGTCAAACATTCTTTATAACATGATAATTAGTATGTATCTGTATATGTATATTCCAGGTATAGATGCTATTAGAAAGATTTACAATTTATAAACAATTTTTATCTGACAGCTTGGATTGATACGGCCATTTAATTATCTAAATGTTTGTAGAATATGTTAAAATAATGCATAAAACACGCATTATGGTCCTTTTCGTTTATCTTTTATCAAGTTAATGAAGTACTTGAATAAAAATAATACTTTATATTTTTATCATAATAATTTAATATTTCTATCCTCAACTTATTGTTAAAATCCTTCTTTAATTATAAAATAAAATCTTGATTTTACATGGCAAATGATAATATGCATACATGTTTTATGATATTTATGGTGGCATATTTCTGCCAGCCACTTATCCACTTAGCTATGTCGAAACTTTTCTGAAAAAATGTCACATATTCAGTTATTATCTGGCAAGTAGAAAACTTTCGTGTTATCCTCTTAGGTATCTTAACATGACAAATTGCCTGTTAGTGCCCACTACTGCCAGCCATATATTCACTTAAGATAACTGGTTATCTCGCCTTTTTTCAAGTTAGTCAGTTAAATTATGTGGATAACAAGCATTTTTTCACATAATTATCTGGAAAAAGGCATGATATCCAGTTAAAATAAGTGAATATGTGATTGGCAGTAGTGGGCACTAACAGACAGTTAAGTCCTGTTAAGATACCTAAGTAGATAACTTGAAAATTTGCTACTTGCCAGATACTAACTGAATATGTGACAATTTTTCAGAAAAGTTTCAACATAGCTAAGTGGATAAGTGGCTGGCAGAAATATGCCACCATAGATATTTACTTAATTATATTGCAATCGTAGAGGCAATTTTATTGTATCACTACTTTCATAAATGCAATTAGTTTCCTTTCATGTTAATGTCATTATATCAGTTCTTTGGTAAGTTTCCATGGGAACATTCAGGTCGCTCTCTCTTCTCTCTCTCTCTCCTTCTTTCTCTGCTTACCACGTCACCATTCATTCATACACACGTGTGGTGTAAATAAATTTTATCACTGTGGGGAATCACGTGACATTGTTATGATAAGCTCCACGGAAAATGGCCGACCAAAACCACCGGTAAGTACAACGTTTTCAAAGTTTGTGATTAGGTATTACCGAACCTCTTTCGAGACCTAGCCTATCACGTGAAGATAAAAATTCCGCGTCCATTGTTACCATTCTCTTTACACAGTCATTTCTGCAAGTTCTAAAATACTTTCAAATTGTCAATTGATGACAAAATTCTCCGTGATAAGCTTCACGGAATAAACCTAATTTTCGACTTAACCGCCTCTAGAACTAGTACTTCTCACCACAGCTATCTTAGAAGACACACAGTCAATATTTGACAATATCCATGATATGCGCATACATTATTTCCGTCAATTTAATGGTATTTCAATGAAAATAAGAAATGCTAAGCTAAACGGATAAAATAAATGATGTTAAGTTTCACGAAGCGTTTTTGTCATCCATTTCCAGTTTACTATACACATCAGATGTTATTTCTGGTGATAGATTGATCTGGTCAAACCTTATACTGTTTAGTATACGACAGTTTCAGTGACTTTCGTGCTCATCTATATAATCACGTTAGTAAAACATTGATAATGAATAGAAAACGATACAAAAGCAATCTCTGAATTGACCAGACCCATTGAAATGGGAGTTTAATGTTGCTATAATTACTTTTTACATAGAATATATGTAGTGATTAATCCAGTAAAGTTAATGATTTAATTATACCAGATTTTGCATGGAATAATTCTACAAATATCATGGTCTAACCAATTTCGCGGTAATAATAAAATCGATCTCATATTTGCATATCAAATATGATAATTTGGAACTTTTTGTTGAAAAATCATTTTCCTATGTATCTGTAACAGTACTTATCCTTAAAGTTTTTGTACATATGTAATTACAAAGGAACAGCGTTTCTTCCTTATGAAAGTTAACGGTGTAAATATAAAACAAATCTGATCAACTGGAAATGATTTAAGGGCTCCTTTATTTTAAACGAAAACTCCCCAGGTAAAGGCAATGCATACTTCCGATTATTATAAATGTTAAAGCAAAGAAAGGTCGGCAGTAGAATCTCTTTTGGTTTTCTTAATCTTTCATATACATCACTTGAAAAGTGTTTTAAGCCTGTTTGAAGCACACTTTCAATAAATACAATGATCTGTCTTTTGTTTACAATCAGACATTATCATGCAAAAAAAAAATGTAAATGTATAATCCCCGAATTCTTGTTAAACCACGAAGACTAGTTGGTTAACCACAATTATTGTAGAAGAAAAATTTGTTATTTATATTTGTGATTATTTATTTGTAGCACTATGCAGATCTGCAAGCACTGCGGGAAGGCACTACAACATGTATAATCAACATCTGCGATGTCTGACCATGAAAGAAGACATATAGACAAGGCACCGTACAGATGTTGCGGAAAATTATATTTCAGCAAGGCCAACCTACCAGACATAGGTATATCCAATGTCTTATTTTGAAACTCATCCTTTGTATTTAGATACATTTAATTGACATTTCCCTTCATTGAAATACTTGCGATACGAAATATTTAACAACATTCTAACGCTAACAGTAGCATTTTCGTTTTATGATTTGGAAAGTGAAGTACATAATTCTATGAAAAAAGAATACTCGTATCAATTATTATTTGATAGAAAACCTAAAGCAAATTTCCGTAATTTGAGGATTTTTATGTTACATTTGATGCACCAGAAGATTAACAAAGTCGCAAACATTATCCAATAATTTCAGTTAATAAGAACAAGAAAGTCAATGTCCCTACTTTAGAATAGTGTCATCACCCTCTTTTAACCCTTTCCCTCATAGAGGAAACCATGAAAAGACCTATGCGAACAACATAAAACCAGATCAGCCTGCGAGTAACTCGCAGGCTGATCAGGTTTTATGCTGTTCGCTGCTCCTCAGTGGTCTGGAAATAAGGACTTTATAATTAAATTTGGTAAGGTTTAACTGTGGTTTTCTGCAGATCAGGCTTTATGTGGTACCTATTGAGTGCGTGAAAATTAGTCTATATGAGGGAAAGGGTTAATATTGTAAATGTAAAATTTTCAACCGCATCAGGCATGATATTCTGCCTTATGACATTTAACAACATGTCGCCTATCGTGTATTACAACTACGTACATGATTAATTAAAGAGTTAATTATATGTTTTAGAAACGTGAATATTACCTCACAATTAGTATCATAATAACAGCGATTATGAATAAAAATCTTTAATGTATTTTGTTTAAAGATTTTTTTCTAATGAATCCCTTTAACTTTCGTATTATTGCTGTATTATAATTGTTGGCTAGATATGCGACGTTTCGCCTGATAAGTAGTAATATATTATTTTTAGACTCATTCATTGCTAATTTTGAATAATAGCTTCTATAAATGTGATGGTCAGAAATCAACTTTTTCATTGACTGTCAAATTAAACAGCACATTAACATGTATAATTTTCCTAACTTATTATTCTTCTTTAATACTTTTAGATTTTCATATCATGGTGAAAAGGGCCAATTCACCTGTGAGAAGTGCGGGAAAACCTTTCCTCTGCAGACGGATATTCGATCTCATATGGAAACGCACCAAGATGGGAAGTTCAGGTGTGATGAATGTAAAGCCATCATTAAGAAACAGTGTCAATATTTAGACCACATTTCTATGCATAATGTTAAAGGAGAAAAAGGGCATATTTGTGTGTTTTTAAAAACAACAACAACAACATAAAAAAACAGGTAATATAAGCTGATAACGCCTTTATCATTACTATTTTTAAAGGAATACTGCTCAATATTTTTGTAATACTGTTTATTTATTTTGACGGTTATACAGAGCAGTGCTCAGGACATTTTTATCTTTGATTTTTATTTACTCTTATTTTACCAACTGTGATGATTATATACGCAAGGTCATAAGTTGTGCTCCGTTTTACGACATTTTTATGTCATTTACCGACGTGATGATTATATACTAAAGGTATCCTAAAACCCTTCCTGTGTCTTTTACCTGTAAGAACAGACTAAACAAGAAATATCTTTTAAAAAAGATACTCGGCCGTGGTAACCTGCTTGATGATTAGTATCTGAATGGTTTAACCGTAATAGATTTTGTTGTTGGTTAATAGTTGTGTAATTCTTGTGTCAGTGCATCTCTTGAAAAACAAATGTACCACGGATCCAAATAATTTTTACAATCTTGGTAGACACTTCCAGCCTTAAAACATCTGCGCGTTAGACTTCGTTTCGCGGGCTACAAAACGAAACCGGATGTTACGTTTTTGTTGAATATAGGATCTGTCAGGGTCGATCAATTCCGAAATCTATGTGTCTCACATTTTTTAGCGTTCTACTCTTTCAGTTTACCTTAAAAAGTTCAGTGTCTTACTATTCGGGACAAATCGTTCGCAGGGGAAGAAAACTTCCAACTTTTAAAACAGAGATCTAAAGAACTCGTTTCCGCAACTCCTTTCTTTTCATTTGACTAATTTTACAATGACCAGTGGGAATATAGCAAAGTATATAATAACCAATGAAAAGCCTAATTTCATTCCGCTTCATTACTGAGTGTTTCACAGGATGTCAAGGTAAAAATAAACGGCCTAACGGTCGAAAAAAATGATTTCAGGCTAGGGAGTACAGCAAGTCATTCAAAAAGTTCAACTATCATATTTATAATGTACCCTTTGAATTTACACAAATTTATATATCTATTTTTAAAATTATATTCAAAAAAACGAATTGCGCATTATTTTTATCGTCCTATAATTTGCAGGACTTTTGGCTCTCAGTATTATTAATGATTGTGATATGAATCCGATTTGAATAAGAACAATAATATTATTTGTGCAATAATAATGATAATAAAGTTCTGTGAATATTACAAACTATTCTTTATTCTTTTTACTGACCTCTTGCTAAACAAAAAGTCATACATTTGTTTTATTGTTTACAAATTTTCAATTCCCATTTTGTCAGAGGCATTTTCGATTCGTTTCTTTGGGCTCTCTCTCATCTGACACATAATGAGCCAAGCTTGCGTGGATGTTCGAGACAAGAAGACCGTGTCCATCTTCTTCCTTCCCTTAAGTAGCTTCCTCTCTTCAGTGTCAAAACTATGATTTCTGAAATTAAATAATTTTCAAGGTTGTTATGTTTATTTTTTAAATTGATTTCAACAAGAAATAAACGTTAATACTGAAAAAGTAATTATAGCAACATTAAAATCCCTTTTCTATGGGTCTGGTCAATTCAGGGTTAGAGTGAAACCGTCATGCTTTTGTATCGTTTTCTATTCATTATCAATGTTTAACAAACTTTGAAAACGTACGTTGTACTTACCGGTGGTTTTGGTCGGCCATTTTCCGTGGAACTTATCATAACAATGTCACGTGATTCCCCACAGTGAGTAGTTTTACTTTAAGTTTGTCAACACAATACCATGCTCAGCTTCATGTTTTCTCGTCGTTTTTAGGTATATTTGATATATATATTTTTACTTTTTGCTTAATTGTTACGCACGTAAGTGCGCTAGCTACGCCCATTGCATGGGTTTCACAAGTAAGCAAATAACTGACATGTGAATATATACGTATACAGTTTCCATCCTGCTAGTTAAAAATAATGGTATCTTGTGCGGAGTGCCGATGTTCGCCTCCCTATCACTCGTGATTTTAGCTGTGTTTCAGCATGTTTTTATCTCTTTCGGCTTCTTTGATATTTTAAACAGCTAACTTTGATCTGTTACGTGTGGTGGATTAAAAGCGCACAGATCAAATAGCTTTGCAAGTAGCATCATAAAAGTTGCACAGCTTTAGCTAACAACAAATGAACAAAGTCAGAATATATGTATGTATCGTATACGGGGACCCATGATGATGTTTTCATGAAAACTAAATACATTTTCATATCCTCTTAATCTTATCGAGAGATAAAACACAATGTGTGGAATTAACACACGATAAATAAGGGAAAACGTAATAGTAAGACATGAGCGATTAGAAAAAGAAATCTATATTTAAGCGGCTTGTTTACAGATGATCATTGACTAAGAATTTGCTTTTTAATTATTGTCCATTACACTAAAAATAATTACACCCATCTACAGATGGCTGGTCACCCAAATGCAATTTTCCATGATTAATATAATGTGTAGTTTCTCCATTACAGACAAAAGCTCTACGAGTTGGTATTGGACTAATATCTACAATTAATCTTAAACATTACATTTAGACTTGCTTTTTTCGTGAAATGTCTTATTACGAGGGTCATCCGAAAATGAATGAGAGTTAGTTTGTAACTTTTGATTGAAACAACATAGCCACAAAACATGCCACGTAACTAAATTAAAATTTTGCGCGTAAGCGCACGTGTTAATAAGCATCGTGACGTTACGTCAATTTTGGTGACTTCATATCAAACAACGCAATGGCGGACGATGCGTTCGCGCTGACGCGAGAAGAAATTTATGCGAATATCAAGATAGAGAGTAGGCGCGGAAAGAAAGCGACTGAAATATCTAATGCACTCCAGGAGGTTGACCCGACATGTACAGTTGGATTTAGTACTACATGTATTTGTAGGTGGGTGAAGGCTTTCAATAATGGACGGCAAGAGTCTTACAAGAAGCCCTCCTCCGGTAGGCCGGTGACAGTTACAGACGCCGATAACACCGAAATTGTTGCTCAACTTCTCAACTCTGATAGACGATTTACACGCGAGGAAATTGCGTAAGAATCGGGGATACGTAAGAGTTCCGTTCATGTTATTCTGACGCAGAATTTAGGCACGAGAAGATCGCCGCGCGGTGGGTGCCGCACGCACTCTCAAAAACTGAAAAAGACAAACATGTTCAAATTTTCACTGAATTGTTGAAAAGATAATCAGAGGAAGGTGAAATGATGCTGGATAAAGTGGTTGCTATCGACGAAACATGGATCCGGTCATTTGAGCCAGAATTGAAACGCCAAAGCTCTGACTGGCATACTCCAAACTCGCAAAGACCTGTGAAATATCGCCGCAGTATGAAATGTCCAAAGATGTTAATGATATTCGCTTACGATATTTACGGCGTTTTGACAATACACAGAGTTCCACATGGAAGCAAGTTAATAATGAGTACTATGGGTGGCATAGATCCATTTTGTACATGGTAAAATAGATCGATCTTTATGACATTTTTCATAGAAAAAGTAGGTTTCATGACTGTTAAATTCTGTGATGCTCTCTGCAAAATTTATTTGCTGTTGAAAGAGACAGGATTATTAGGTGCGTTTTACACGGTTATTTATTTTATATACACGTACAAAATATAGTGCAATTATCACTAACGGGACCATTATCGTATGTCGGATTACAGGTAAGACCAAAAGTTGGATAATACAAGATGTCGTTATGAACAGGTGTCGTTATGGACAGTTTACACTGTATTTGCATTAGAATAAGAGGTATCAGTTGAAATCACTAACTCTCTTTGATGTTACTCCAGGAAATGACTAAAAGCCATTATCAAAGCATCGTTACAAGTCCGTATGGAGTATATATTCCATAGGTTAAGTGCCAAACATTTCAAATGCAATCTGCTAAATCTAAAAGAACTAAATATACAGACACGTTTTATGCAGATGAACGTCACTTGTAGGCATTAGTTGAAACAGAATAATATGCTTTCATGTACGAATGCATGTGCATTTGGGACACAAAAAGAAGCCATCCTAAATGTGTGGCCAATCCGAGTCTCTGAATATTTATATTTATCAGAGACTCTTTGAACAGGATATCTTTCTATTTTCTATTTTACCATGTACAAAATAGATCGACCTTTATGACAAATCAAATGTTTGCTACAAACTTAGGGTGACTCTTTAGTCAGACAGAACTCTCCAGACAACAGAACCTTAAGCTAAGCTCGCTTTGGCCTTCTATTGTTTATGGAAATGCTTAAGAGAATATATCCTGTACTATGCAATGTAAACAGTTGCAAGTTGTTTAAATTATTTACATCTTAAATAACATGAGTATACTTGCGATAAGTTCCGTAATGCGTGTGAATGCATACTTCATACGTGCAAATTGGGCTCATATCATATTTGTAAGTATTGATTCGTTGGTTTTACCAGATCACTTAATTTCAGTATGTTCATGAATTATTTCTTTATATATCGAAACAAGAAAGAAACAACGATTTGTTTGTACACACCCCAAATCTCACAAAAACATCGGCTTTGACATCGACAACGACGTCATTTCAAAGGTATATATGATTCCACCTTAAAGTATCACAATGATTATAATTACCCTTTCTATAAATTATTCTGCTTCATCACCTGTTGCAAATGCTTTCTAAACCCGGCAGGGTCATTCGGCTTTTCATGTGAGGAAGCCTTCCAGCTAGCTTGCGGTAGGTCGGTGGTTCTACCCGGATGCCTCCGTGCATTTGGGGTCTTCCTCCACTTGTAATTTGCTGGACGTCGCTATATGACTGAAATACTGTCGAAGCGACGGTAAACTCAAATAGTCGAGTCAAGTCAAATGAATTTAATCCTCTGAAGTAAATATAAATTTATAAACGAATAAAACTGTTGAAATTCAATCGTAAATGATCTGTCAGTTTTAATAAGATAAAATTATTGCTACAAACATCCACTATGTTATAATGTATACTTGTCGGCGTGTGTGTTGAGAACCCTGATTAAAGCAGGGTGTCCTCATACTTGTATAAAGAGAGACCCTGATTAAAGCAGGGTGTCCTCATACTTGTATATACAGAGACCCTGATTAAAGCAGGGTGTCCTCATACTTGTATATACAGAGACCCTGATTAAAGCAGGGTGTCCTCATACTTGTATATACAGAGACCCTAATTAAAGCAGGGTGCCTTCATACTTGTATATACAGAGACCCTGATTAAAGCAGGGTGTCTTCATACTTGTATATACAGAGACCCTAATTAAAGCAGGGTGTCCTCATACTTGTATATAGAGAGACCCTGATTAAAGCAGGGTGTCCTCATACGTGTATATACAGAGACCCTGATTAAAGCAGGGTGTCCTCATACTTGTATATACAGAGACCCTGATTAAAGCAGGGTGTCCTCATACTTGTATATACAGAGACCCTAATTAAAGCAGGGTGTCCTCATACTTGTATATACAGAGACCCTAATTAAAGCAGGGTGTCCTCATACTTGTATATACAGAGACCCTAATTAAAGCAGGGTGTCCTCATACTTGTATATACAGAGACCCTGATTAAAGCAGGGTGTCCTCATACTTGTATATACAGAGACCCTGATTAAAGCAGAGTGTCCTCATACTTGTATATACAGAGACCCTGATTAAAGCAGGGTGTCTTCATACTTGTATATACAGAGACCCTGATTAAAGCAGGGTGTCCTCATACTTGTATATACAGAGACCCTGATTAAAGCAGGGTGTCTCATACTTGTATATACAGAGACCCTGATTAAAGCAGGGTGCCTTCATACTTGTATATACAGAGACCCTGATTAAAGCAGGGTGTCCTCATACTTGTATATACAGAGACCCTGATTAAAGCAGGGTGTCCTCATACTTGTATATACAGAGACCCTGATTAAAGCAGGGTGTCCTCATACTTGTATATACAGAGACCCTGATTAAAGCAGGGTGCCTTCATACTTGTATATACAGAGACCCTGATTAAAGCAGGGTGTCTTCATACTTGTATATACAGAGACCCTAATTAAAGCAGGGTGTCCTCATACTTGTATATACAGAGACCCTGATTAAAGCAGGGTGTCTTCATACTTGTATATACAGAGACCCTGATTAAAGCAGAGTGTCATCATACTTGTATATACAGAGACCCTAATTAAAGCAGGGTGTCTTCATACTTGTATATACAGAGACCCTAATTAAAGCAGGGTGTCTTCAAACTTGTATATACAGAGACCCTGATTAAAGCAGGGTGTCTTCATACTTGTATATACAGAGACCCTGATTAAAGCAGGGTGCCTTCATACTTGTATATACAGAGACCCTGATTAAAGCAGGGTGTCCTCATACTTGTATATACAGAGACCCTGATTAAAGCAGGGTGCCTTCATACTTGTATATACAGAGACCCTGATTAAAGCAGGGTGTCCTCATACTTGTATATACAGAGACCCTGATTAAAGCAGGGTGTCTTCATACTTGTATATACAGAGACCCTAATTAAAGCAGGGTGTCTTCATACTTGTATATACAGAGACCCTGATTAAAGCAGGGTGTCCTCATACTTGTATATACAGAGACCCTAATTAAAGCAGGGTGTCTTCATACTTGTATATACAGAGACCCTGATTAAAGCAGGGCCCTTAAAGCAGGGTGTCCTCATACTTGTATATAGAGAGACCCTGATTAAAGCAGGGTGTCTTCATACTTGTATATACAGAGACCCTGATTAAACCAATCTCACTGAAATCAGATTCAGTATGCTAACTGGATCTGACCACATCGTATAGAGGGTTCGTCTCAGATTGACCTTTGTATAAGCCAATCAAATCGGCGGCTACAAAATCGTACTGTCAGAGATGTGAATACCTAGATTTTAGCTCCGTGGTTATGTATAACCAGAGGAAGTAACCGCATCAATTTCACACTAGGGTAGTAAGATGTGTAAGCGGTAGGGTAGCTCTTTCGGTAGGTAGAGCATTCGCTCTGTAGGCAAAGGGTCCGGGTTCAAATCCCGGTGCAACTGTACATTTTTCTCACCATGTGACATTTTTTTTACTTAAGTCAGTTAGAAACGCTCTATTCAATTGGTTTAAAATCGAGCACTTGTTTATTAAAAAAAAAATACTTAAAATGTCAATCTGACGTGATCCCTTCCTAATCGCGAATAGTAGAGGAGCGCAGATTAGAATATGATTTTAATGAGACTGTGATTAAAGGTGCGTGAAGATATAAATGTCGCAGGGTCAGTTTGACCGCGGATATTCTTTAAAGAAACCCCATATAGTGATATTCATTCATTTTCATAACCTCATTACATATAGTCATATTCATTCATTTTCATAACCTCATTACATATAGTCATATTCATTCATTTTCATAACCCCATTACATATAGTCATATTCATTCATTTTCATAACCTCATTACATATAGTCACATTCATTCATTTTCATAACCTCATTACATATAGTCATATTCATTCATTTTCATAACCCCATTACATATAGTCATATTCATTCATTTTCATAACCTCATTACATATAGTCACATTCATTCATTTTCATAACCTCATTACATATAGTCACATTCATTCATTTTCATAACCTCATTACATATAGTCATATTCATTCATTTTCATAACCTCATTACATATAGTCACATTCATTCATTTTCATAACCTCATTACATATAGTCACATTCATTCATTTCCATAACCTCATTACATATAGTCACATTCATTCATTGTCATAACCTCATTACATATAGTCATATTCATTCATTTTCATAACCTCATTACATATAGTCACATTCATTCATTTTCTTAACCTCATTACATATAGTCACATTCATTCATTTCCATAACCTCATTACATATAGTCACATTCATTCATGTATTTTCAGGCTAAACCCGACTATCACAGCCCAGCCGAGAGCTGAACCCGAATATGTTTTTTGTTAAGAAACCTGGCAATTTCACTTCGCAACATAAACGTGTGAAAAATTAAAGGGAATGTGCTAAATCTATCTTTATGAATCAGTTAATTAGAAGAGATGAATAGAAACCGCTGTTTTCACGGTTTACTTTCGATGCATCTTATATTCGAAACCGCTGTTTTCACGGTTTACTTTCGATGCATCTTATATTCAAATTCAAATTCATAACATTTAACAGTAATGGATTAATGAGGTTTTAACAACTATGACACATAAAGAGGCTCTGACAAACAAACAAGTAAGTTGAGTAGTCACACAATGTATAAAATTTGTTTCACAAATAGCACAGATTAATTCAAAATCTTGAAACAAATCAGAGAGTCATTGTTTCGCATTTGTCAATCGAAGCGATCAACATGTAGTCAGGTTACCTTCTTAAGCAAATGTCCGAGCATACCATTACCTTATATATATTCTTTATTTCATCATTTCTGAGATTATACATTTATAAATAATATGATGAAAAAGTGAACACAAATAAACAACATGTAATTACAAAACAACAATTATGACATAATAGAAAAAGTGAAGAAAGAGCGTGTGAGAGAGCGAGATTTTAGAATAGTGGAGAGACAAAAGTTAAGTGTGGGTTAAGCAGATAAAGTAAATATAGTATATAAACATATTCATGAATAAGGAGCAATGTAGACTGTAACACATGTAGATGCGGAAAAAAGTAACATATATACACACGATGCCTTTTACGAATTTGTATGTTTAGACCTTAGTTACAAAGTAATTACAAGTGTATACATCCCATACAACAAAGAAAATAGGTATTCGTTAAATTTCTTTAGAGCTAAGGCAGTTTTAAGGCATGTCTTTAATACCACAAATGCATTTTGAAACAAAATCAATTGCTAATCTTAGGAATTGCTTGTGAGCCTGTTTTGTTCGTAATTGCTCTAATGCGCTTCCCAATTAAGATTTGTAGCTTCGTTTCGCTGTTTGATTGAGAATATTCATTTATGATTAAAGTTCCGAAGATTTTTTTCAATATTTTCATAAAATGAGTTTCTTTCGTGACAAATTTTAAAACAATCTAGTATTAAATGATGTATGGTATCATAATACAGCATGCCGCATTCATGACATAAAATTGGATCTATGTTAGCAACCCTTTTCTTAGTCCACAGTTTGCTAACAATTACCGCATTGTGCAAACTGAGTCGGTCAGTGGCACATTCACAGATCAGCGCTGGGCGGATAGAGGTGTGTATATTTCGAAAGCGCTCGAAATCGGTATCCGATCGCATGCGTAGTTGCCATGAATGGTGTTCAAAATCTTTGATATTATTTTTGCAGATTCGTTTCCATGATGGATATGGGGTAAAATATCCAGAGATTATGTAATTTATGAGATGAGTAGTCAAATTGTATTTTTCTTAGACTTTAACCACACCTGGAATGAACCCATTTTGTTTTTCTCGTGATCTACAGACGAACATTTTAAGACGTGCATTAAAAATATTTTTACTTAGAACACTGCATAGCATGTTACATAATCTGTCCATAAAGAGTAGTTTACGTAAATCAATTTGAGACTGCACAGAGTTCCAGCCTAACATACTTAGACAGTTTCAGGGCGTGTACAGACTGGGAAGCCTTGAACACGTTTGGCAGCGATAATGTCCAGCATCTTTTGGAGGTTCTGGGGGAGAGGGCAGAGAGAACTATGTCATCTGCAAGTGTTGTGTTACCGGTATTGTTACTTAATACTGTTGTACCAAGGCCACTTTTCTCAAGGTCATTTAAAAGGTCATCAAGGAAGAGATTGTAGATCCAAGTGGATAACACACACCCTTGCCTAATACCTTGGTTAACTGGAAAGAAACGGGATTTTATGCCATTTGCTGCTGTACAACTAGACATGTTGGAATGTGCATTTACAAGTAAGGTCCACATTTTGCCCTTAATACCCAGTTTGAAAAGCTTATAAAATACTCCTGAGAGCCAGACCACATCAGATGCCTGTTTGGTGTCTAAGGTTGATACATACACTTTACTTCGTAATTCTGTGTTGTGGTATATAGACTCTTGTAGATTAAATGATCGGTAATGGCCCCAATGTGTTTCTGATAGGCATTTTGCTACTTATTAGGCTATTGAAGTCCATTTGGTTAGAGTTTCGTGGAGAATTTTCCCTAGCAGCTTGTATATAACGGGAAGGAGAGTAATAGGCCTATAATTTTTCGGATCTGTTCGACTTTTCCCATTTTCCTTATATACTGGGATTATCATGCCCACTTTACACATTTTGGGAAAATCTCCATTTTTAATAATTAAATTAAATAATTCAACCAAGGCCGAACATAATGGGATGCCGCCAAGCTTTATATGCTCATTGTGTATGTTATCATACGAGGCCTCTTTTCCATTTTTAAGAGTTGTTAATGTCCATGAAGTTGGCAGCTCAGCAGCACAGCAGCCTGGCAGCGTGAACTTGACAGCCAGCAGCGCAGCAGCCTGGCAGCGTGAAGTTGACAACTTAGCAGCACAGCAGCCGGGCAGCGTGTAGTTGGCAGCCCAGCAGCGCAGCAAGCTAGCTAATGACTGCAAGAAGTCCAATCCCAGGAATGCAAAACGAAGAAAAAAATCGATCCCGCTTATATTTAAATGAAAAATGCATGTGTACTCATTCTTGAGAGCAAAAAAGAGCAGATTTCTTTTAATTTCAGAAATCATTTTAGCTTATTTATGAAAAAAGACGCGAGATATATACAGGAGCGGAGCTGGGAGAAAAATTAAACTCTCAAAATGCATTTAAATTCACTGCAGAAGACTAAATCTAACATATTGATATTATTTTCAGACTTCATTTTCGTTCATTTGAAGAATGAGAACTTCGCGCTGCTGACAGCGGAAAGAAATAGCCCCAGCAGCGCAGCAGCGCGAAGCAGAGAGAAAATTCGATCTCGCTTAAACTCTCAAAATGCATTTTGGAGCTATTTCTTCTCACTGTCAGCAGCGCGAAGTTCGTATTCTTCAGATAAACGAAAAAGAAGTCTGAAAATGATATAAATATGCATGATTTAACCTTCTGAAGTGATTTTAATGCATTTAGAGAGTTTAATCGAGATCGATTTTTCTCTATATGCTTCGCGCTGCTGGGGCTATTTCTTCCCGCTGTCAGCAGCCCGAAGTTTTCATTCTTCAAATAAACGAAAATGAAGTCTGAAAATAATATCAATATGTTAGATTTAGCCTTCTGCAGTGATTTTAAATGCATTTAGAAAGTTTAAGCGAGATCGATTTTTATCACATACTCGCGCTGCTGGAGCTATTTCTTCTCACTTACAGCAGCGCGAAGTTCTTATTCTCCAGATAAACGAAAATGAAGTCTGAAAATATTATAAATATGTATCGTTTAGACTTCTGAATTGATTTAAATGCATGTTTGAGAGTTTAAGCGAAATTGATTTTTCTCCCAGCTTCGCTCCTGGATATGTCTCGCGTCTTTTTTCATAAATAAGCTAAAATGATTTCTGAAATTGACAGAAATCTGCTCTTTTTTGCTCTCAAGAATGAGTACAAATGCATTTTTTAAATTTAAGCGGGATCGATTTTTTTTTCGTTTTGCATTCCTGGGATTGGACTTCTTGCAGTCATTAGCTAGCTTGCTGCGCTGCTGAGCTGCCAACTTAACGCTGCCACGCTGCTGCGCTGCCAACTTCATGGACATGAGTTGTTAATATACTTGCGTAAGGTATCATTTGTGAAATTTGCTTGTATATCTGGAAGGCTAGGAATGCATTCGTTTCACCATAGTCAATAAGGACGAGGTTTCGGTAGCACAATTTTCATTTTGTTTATTGTCATGCACATGATTTGTTTGCTGTTGTTTTTTTGCTTTATGTTTATTAATAGCTATAAGCATTTTGGCCGTAGCCGTTCCAGGAATAGTCATTGCTGGTCGTATATTCGTCTTTCTCTCCCCACTGTTTCGAATTCATGTGTTCATAACTGTCTCTCTGGCGAAATTGATTATGTCTGAAATTTGTCCTTGACATCCAACGACGACATGTTATAAAACTTGGCCAAAAATCTATCTCCTCTAGGAAATGACCTTGATAAGCACTTTAAATATCTAGTTGAGTTTTTTATCAAATAATCTTTAAAACCGAATTTAGTCTTTAATATTCTATAAAATGAATTGTTTCAACTTTATTAACATTTTTTCCTAATATTTTCTTGGGACATTAGTTTTTAAATTTTCTCAAACTTTGAATACTTTTGTTTCTTGATTTCATACAGTTTGTTAATTATAGATTTGTAAATTTTAACTTTTGATTTTAAATTGTTTTTATTAGAAACGGGTTTTTTTCCGTAGTTTATAAAAATATTTTGCCCCATGAAAGTTCTTACTTTTTGTATTAAATTTTGAGATAGAACTGACAATGGAATCGACATCATTTGTATTAAAAGAATTATTGCCCTCGTAACTTATCAATTTTTACAATAGATTATTAATGACATTAATATCTAAAAAATATTTGACTTGTTTTTATCCAATAATTTCACTTTTGGATTTTTATGATTGTTATTGCTCTGTGTTTGTCTTAGCGAAAGCACAGGATTATTTCATATACATACATATATATAGTGTGTGTGTGTGTGTGTTAAAAACTCTCGTTAGGAACCAGGAAAGGGGTTTCCTTCTGACCGCTATTAGCGAGTGAGCGAGTACACTATAAACACAGATTTTAATACAAGATAACGGAGAGAAGTCGGGACCTAGCGGAAGTGCTCTATATAACCGAGTGTTCACGAGTTCGCTATACGTGTATATTCTCTTTATCTTATATTTAAGTAGTGGTGAGCTTTTGAATACAACCCTATTTCATAGTGTTTTTATATGCTGTAAGATAGTGTTTTATTGTTTATCTGTGATTTGATTTGCCATAGACGAGTGGCATGATACCACATAATTATCGACTGAGATATATGTCGCCTCTATGGATAAAATCCACGACATTCAAGCCATAACTATTTTAGCTTGATCGGTTGTTACTAGCAATTATATGTAATTCAGAGTTTTATTTATTCAGTATATAAAAGAGCTATACAATTTCAAACGGATCGTTAAAAGAAAAAAAAATGTTAAAGAATCCCATTAACAATACAGCTTTATATAAATACATTCATTGTGTATAATCATGCAAATATAAAGATCGATTGGTAAACATCAGATTTATAGGAAATGTCATAAAAGGGTCAATGATATCTATTTTCCCTTGTCATGAAAAGAGTGGAAGTTGAATTTAGGACTTATATGTTTGTTGTTGGTTTTTTAATCTGGTAAAAAAATGCCCCTATATATATATATATATGTGTGTGTTAATTAAAATAAAAACATACATATTCAGTTTTTTTCTGTCTTTTTTTTTTTACATTTTACACACGTGTTATTATATTACGGAAATTTCGATACATTACTGGACCCGTATAATGCTGTAGTCACTCACGACTGTCCCACTGTAAACTAATGTCATCCGTGCAATCTGATCATGGTCTGCACTGTTCGCTATTCAGTCAATAACTTTTCAGGAATCACCCCATATACAGATAATGATACAGTCCAAAATGAAGGAGGGACGAGCCCAATTAAGAAGTTTAGCATGGTAAGGATAAAATAAAACATTCAAGAGAAGTATATGTGGTCATTATAGACGGTCAATAACTCAGAGACATAGAACATTCATTAAAACATGAAAACAAATATATCAATACAATAATATACATGTTGAATATGTTTTATTCACTCATAAAAATGCCGATCACCGCAAGGAGAAAACAAGTCATAATATACATTTATGCATTGTAAAAATATTTCCAAATATAATATTAAAATAGAATCAGAATTGAGTCGAGTGAACTTCATGCTTTATTTAGGTAAAAATATGAGTACATGCACTATTTAATACAAAATTTACAGCAAGATGATAAAAAAGTATCATCTGATTTATCAATGAAAAAACTGTTGTACAAAAGAATTGTTCAGTAGTTTACATTCCCGTTACATTATGAGATTGCACGGTCCCTATACGAGTGTCTCTCGTCCAACAGGTTGAAAAAGCCCAGCAACCGCAATTCGAAGATTTTCGAATTCTGTTCCCGCCGGTTTCTTCCATTTCAGTTTTCCCCCCGGTGTGTGTGAAGCCAAGTTCTTCCATCAGTTCGCTGTGGTTTGCAACCATTTCAAAGATGAATACTTCGTCAATTTCTTTCACTCCAGCACAGTTGATATTTCTTGCATCTAAGGCATTTAAATATAAAACTTAACAGGAATAGAAAATACAATGATCTCAAGCATTCGTAATGGTAACCATTTCAACTTTGAAATGAGTAACTTAACACAAAATGAAAGTGTAAGTATCGAATAATTCTTTTATTTTTATTGCAAATTAATTAAATGTAACCGTCTTGAATACGAAATCGAATTTAAATATACCTGTTCACACAAACGTTTGGCAGTATCGTCGTCGATACATTTTAAAGAAGTAAAACATGCTGGTCGAATTGCTGCAAAAAGAACAATGGGAACATTAAACTATACAAACGGTCTCTAAAATCATACATGTTCATCAACTGCATGTTATTGTCTCATTTAGATGAAATAGTACAATGTGTTATTAACATGCATTCATTTGCATGCATTATACTATGGTGATACTTTCACGTGGTAAAAAAAGCATGCCACTCTGACATCTTTTGTTATAACCATGCACGTTTATCTCTAACCGTTATTTATCTTTCAGATAATCCTGAATTTTACTGATTATAAATAAATATGATCCATTTTAGAATCACAATACACAAAGAAAACACATTATTTAACCAATTTACAACGTCAAATTAAAAACATAACATTATCAAACTCGAATTCCACAATCACGCTTAGCGTTAAATACTACTTACTAAATATACTTAGTGGCGACCAACTTTACCCAACTTTTTTACGTTCTACATTGTTATTTAGTTATGGAGTAATGGAGGAATGCGTTTCTATCTATTTTAGGAACCTATGCATGACTTGGCGCTAAGCATTGATGGTAGAATTCGAGCCCGGGTTTCTTATATATCTACTTAGACATGTTAGAATAACTTAAAAAGACATAGCATAATAAAAAGTGTGATTTTGACTTAAAAGAGAAGGCTGTATTTTATATCAACTGTCTGGACTATAGATTAATTTAAAAAAAATCCATCATATGAAAAACGTTACCAAGCAATGCTTTCATCAATTCCTGGAACCCCGTCAAGACCTCCATGTCTGTTTTTCCGATGTTAACACACACCATGTTGAAATCTGTGACGGTATCAGGAGCGGTCGTTTCTAGTAGAAGGCCGTGAAGTATGGACATCCAGTCACTACACCGGAGGCTCTTAGGTGCCATGGTAACGTCGATATAGACATCCCCACCTCTGTTGTTCTGCGCAAACGTTGACATGGCAGCCTCGGTCTGGGAGAAAATAAGACAAATTAATCGAGTACCATACCCTGGGTCATATCATAGCGTTAGACATTGACCGCTTTATCAATTTTCAACGGGATCACTTTTATATTTTTGTTTTAATGTTACATGGCAGTAGCTACCTACGGCGAAAATAATGGACAGAATTTTGTGTTCATTTCGCTAATCATGAATTGTGTTAAAAAGAAAATATTCCAATAGAAAGATTCATTGGTATCCGTTGATTAAAAAAAATGAAGGTATGCACTAGATATACGCACTGACAGGAACCGTACAAAGAAACAAGTTTACCTGTGAGGAGGGCGATATAAAAGTACCCATCGCTAGATGATGAGGACAAGTTTACCAGTGAGGAGGGCGATATTAACGTACCCATCCCTAGATGATGAGGACAAGTTTACCAGTGAGGAGGGCGATATAAAAGTACCCATCGCTAGATGATGAGGACAAGTTTACCAGTGAGGAGGGCGATATAAACGTACCCATCGCTAGATAATAAGGACAAGTTTACAAGTGAGGAGCGTGATATAAACGTACCATCGTCGCAAGATGATAAGGAAGAGGTAAGAAATAATCCTTCTTTGCATTGATAAACATTTCTAAAGCCCATACTAAAGGCCAAATTGACCAATATAATCGCCTTCAGAAAATGTCAAAACATTGTGAACTTTATCAAACATAATTGTTTGCCCCACATATTTGGTCAATAAATAGTTATTTTTCAGTCAAAATTAAAAAATATTCCGCATTTTCGCATTTTGCCTAGGTTATGTGTCACATGCTAGTCGCACCGACTTCAAAAAATGCGATTGTGTCCTACTTTACAAATGAGACTTATAATAAGTAAATTATATTTCTTAAATATAGAACTTTACCCATCTTTCATGTGACAAAAAGGTGATAAAATATGCAATTATAATGGACAAGTAACTTAAGAAAGTGTAATTATTTTATATTAATTTATAAAATTACATACACAATATTTCAAGAAAGAACAAAGTTTCGGTATCTCCTTCTCTAAACTGCAGTCATCTATAGCATATCTCACCCATTTACGAAAAGCAGTTGTCTTCCGGGTAAGACGGTCGATCTTTGTTTCATTTTCTGAAAATGAAACCGTTTAAAAATAAGAAAAAATGTTTGAAGTGCTCTAAGAGCCAAACCTTCGTTAAAGATGCTTAGCTTTTTCAGGCATGTTCGATAGTGACAAGATGGTGTGTCTATTTCTGAGTGTGGTATCATCCATACGGTGTGATACCGTAGTGAAGCAACATTGACACCGTCACAAGCTAGGATATCGCACCAGGACTCCCTAGTATCCAGCTACTGTCTCTTCCGATATTGTCTTTTTAGCAATAAACAGGGCCCACACGTGCGAAATCTTTGACCGTAAGGTCGAAAATATGGCCTTAATATTAAGAAAATGATTGCAAGAAAGAAAGAAAAGAAGAAATATCTGGTTTCAAACGTCATGAAATTCTGTAAGTGGCCTTAAAAAGGTAAGAAATATTTATAGATCAATTAACACTGAAATGCAATACGGATTTATGTTTGTTCACGTAATTGCAAACCCGTATTGCGAACCGAGCACATGTCCAAATATATATCCGTAATGTACACTTCACTGTAAAGGTGGATGACTTGTTAATTCTTTTTTTTTTCAATCAAGCCTTAAGTAACATATATACATATTTTCTGTTAATTATCTATAACTATTAAACAATACAGATCTTTTTCAAAAACGCTTCAACTGACGTCATAAAATGACGACCTTTTTCATCAATATGTTGTGCGAAATGTTGCGATTGTTGTCCTATAAGTATAGGTTAACGTTTGTTATCGAGGGTTTAACAAATTAAACTGCCCAAGCTCGGCGCAGCGAGCGATTTAACTTGTTAAACCCCCGATAACAAACATTAACCTACTTAATGTATGGAATTGTGTTTTGACGTTATTATCCAAGTCCATCTCTACACGCATGCGCACAAAGATTGGTGGTATATACTAGGTTACCCATTAAACCAAGTGGTTTAACGAGTTAAACCGATCGAAAATTTGAAAAATACTGCAATCTCATTGGTCAAAATATAATTCCATACATTAATGTAATATAATTGGACAATATACTGTCTAATAACAAAATCTATTGGACGGTCATGTGGTATAGATGTACTCCGTCGATTAGCTGAGAGATTTGGATATGGAAAAATTAGATGGTACATGTATTTCATTTTCACACGTGTTATATCAATTAAACACTCCATAAGATTTTTAAATGATAAGTTTAATATAACAAAATATATATGTAATTATATACCAATGAAGAAGGAAATGAAGTGTGTGTGTGTGTGTGTGTGTGTGTGTGATTGTGCTCGCGCGCGCGTGTTTGTCTGTCTGTGGAAAAACAGAGCAAAAAAAAAAACCAAAACAAAACAAAAAAACAAACGGAATGGATCCTATAATATATAATAAAGTAATAATTAAAATGTTACAGTACATACCGGATTCCTGGTTATTGTTGGAAGACATTTTTGATATTTCTGAAAAGTAAAACGTAATTAATTAGATAACTGCCATTGTCCACATGGAACGGATGTCTTCTTATTTCTGAGATCAAATCGGGACGAAGACAAGGCATATTTATACAAGAGGTGATTCTTTGAACACATGTACCACCTGCTGAAAAAAAAAAGTGACAGAGAAAATAGTATATTTAAGACAAATGCAGACGGCGGAAAAGTGACCCCTATATATCACCTGGTGACACAAAAACAGAGTAACTGTACGGTGGCATATATCTGCAAGCCACTTATCCACTTAGCTATGTAGAAACTTTTCTGATAAATTGTCACATATTCAATTATTATCAAGCAAGTAGAAGATGTTCAAGTTATCCACTTAGGTATCTTAACAGGACTAAACTGTTTGTTAGTGCCCAATACTGCCAAACACATATTCACTTAGGTTATCTGGATATCACGCATTTTTCCAGATAATTATGCCTGTTTCCCACATAATTAAACTGACTAACTTGAAAAATATGGAGGCTATTCGTTGCCAAAAATCCAGCCTTGTTGATCTGAGTTGAACAGTTTATTTTCCGACAAAATGCACAATTCATTTGAATTTCTTAGTATTTAAACTCCAGAGATACATTCTTGGACTGAATTTGCCGATGCAACATTGTAAATACGTATTTCAACAAAATGCATTTTGATAAACTACAAAACGCCTTCTTACTTTAACGCTCGCAACTTTACATTGTCCGACCATCATGATTCGGCTCAGCTTAATCCAGGTTTACACGTTTGCAATGTTGATAAATAAGCTGCGCCCATTTCCCCGCCCACTGCATCATCGTAAATAAACGTAATTGTCCGCTCACTTTCGGTATTTTCCGACAACGACTGGCAAATCTCCACGCAGTTATCTCCCATGTACGAATAAGGGAAGTGTTGCAGCGTGTAGGTCTACACATTGAGGGTAAATGCATTATGAGAATTAAACAGTATCACAATTATTTACTAAGCATCATGTGTTTCAGTTGCATGAGTGCCATTGTATGCAGGTATTGAATCAACATCAGAAGATATAAAAAAGATTAGTTTTTGAAACGTACCTCATCTACATTGTAAAGCCAGCAATATAAGCGCAGCATGCCGTAAATTTATATTTAGATTTTTATATCCCTGACCAGGATTTTAACTTTGACGTTTTTTAGTCGAGCCACCAAAGCCACATGATATGAGAAACCACTTCACCACAATTGAGCTTTTTTCAAAATTTAATATCTAGCCACTGCCATTACTGGTGTTGTGAATTCGCGCTCAATGCCACTTTCATAAAAAAAGTCGATTTTTTTATTCACAATATTCAGAAAAAAAACAATGCATAATTTTCACAAACAGAGTTGAGGTGTACCGGACTCAATTTTTTGAATAACAATTCAAGAACACATCCAAAATTAAGGTGCCTTAAGTAGTCAATATTGACTATTGGCAGTATAAAGTTCAAGTTGAAGTATTCATTATGTCTTTAATCAGGAGATGTTCTATAAAGATATAAGATATCTCCTGCTTTAATGAAGATTGATCCTTTGATTGTCACCTAATATATTAATGTTTTAAATGCAAAAAAAGTGTTTGACTTCCAACATTATTTTGAATCTCTGTGTTTGTTCATATACACCATTTTTTTCTTTAAGAAAATACACAAAAGTTACATGCCATCAACTGTCTGTGTCTTACTCCAACTCTTAATGTTTTTTTTATCCCAGACAGTAAAAATTACTGCTTGACTATAAATCAAGATTTTTTTTATGCAAAACAAATATATTTATAGAAGGAATAAGTCAAATTGATATTTAAGGTTCAGTTAAGTTGCTGCTTTACTATTGTCCAATTTTCAAGTCAAAACAGATGGAAGATTTGCTACAGATAGATCTATACAATAATTTTTACAGGCCAAATTCTGGCTGCTGCCTTTCCCAGTAATATTAAGTAACATTTAATTACTATATCACAAATATAACCTTAATACTAGGGTATGACTGGATAAGAAAACAGAGAAAAAAAATCTATGCAGTTTCTATTGTAAAGCTTTCATTTCTTAATATTCACTTATTACGTTAGTAAAATTAAAACCAAAGTTATGACGCTTAAATGTCTGTACATAGCAACTTCCCTTTCATAGAGCTACATAACATTTTTTCAACCATATTTTTTTTCGTTTTTATTTTACCATGTATATATGAAAAGAGTCCAAAGGTAAGTATAATGATTAACAATTGATGTATATAAAATTATTGTATCTACAAAGTATCATTTTCAGACTCAGGTTAATACGAAATCTTTCTGTATTTACCGATTTATCATGGTGTAAGAGTTACCTCTCTTTATTTTCCGCTCGTGAAATTTGGCTCCGCCTTTAAATCTTCGCCTATTTCCGTGATACTGCCATATATAGAAGTTGCAAAATCGTCTATAAATGTTAATCGCGTAGAAATGTAAAAGTCAAGTATGCAGTTGTAAACCTGAGAGTGTTATCTGATGCGGCTCCATTCTCGAACGTCGTGATGTACGGCGTAAAACGTGTCGTGTATGTCGTTGTACATTTCGTATATTTGAGTTTGAAAAATTATAAATATTATTTGCATTTTATCTTAGCTGCATGTTACCAAATTACATTCTAGAAGTAAAAACGTTACTAGTTAAATCGAGATAATCAACTCGCACAATACGAGCACAATATGTACCTCTCCGATAAACGTTTATACTTTTACAAATCTGTTTAGTTGAACCGAAGTATAAATTGTCATGATTACAAGGCTGGATTTTTGGCAACGAATAGCCTCCATAGAAAAAAGGCAAGATATCCAGTTATTCCAAGTGAATATATGGCTGGCAGTAGTAGACACTAACAGGCAGTTTTGTCCCGTTAAGATACCTAAGAGAATAACACGAAAGTTTTCTACTTGCCAGATAATAACTGAATACGTGACAATTTTTCAGAAAAGTTTCGACATAGCTAAGTGGATAAGTGGCTGACAGAAATATGCCACCATATGCCATCATATAACTACATATTTCTTGAACACTTACACCCATCGCACACGTGTAAACCAACCTACTTTTATCTCCGGAGAAATATATTCAACCAATAAAGGCATAAATGAAAGTCCACACACGACAGGTACTACACATATTAAGTCTGGACCTATTTGAAATAAACATAAATTCTTACCTTTAGCGTCCCGCTTAAGCAAATCTGCGAAAAGAATGAAATGCATTTAAAATGCACGCTTATATATACATCATATATATTACGTCATTTGTTGTAAACCATTTTGTGGGATTTTAAATTCCTTAAAGAAATATGTTTCATGGCAAGTTGGATTCCACACGCGCTTGTTTCAATTACAAACAGAAGCTCTGAAGTATTTTATTGGATAATCCTTGTACCGTATACAGTGCATTTTTATCTGGTGTAAAACGCATGTTCTATTTATAGTGTTTTATATTTGGACAGTGATATTGCATCATCATACACCTTTGGATTGTATGACCTGGTTCGAATTTAATCAAACAAATTTAGCACCAAGTAATACTTAGATTCCCAGAGGTGTTTTCCATTATATTTATTCTCTAACTGAAATACCCAAATAATTCATTTCTTGAAAAAAGTAAGCAATTTATCAATAATTGTCATTGAATAGTTCGTAAAATAATTATTTGTAATGTGTACCTAATGGTGGCATATTCTCGCCACCACTAACCACTTAGTTTTCAAGAATTTATCTGATAACGTGAAAATATATGCAGTTTCATGATACCTGATAATAGTAAAAGGAATTTTGGTGGCATATTTCTGCCAGCCACTTATCCGCTTAGCTATGTCGAAATTTCTCTGACAATTGTCACATATTCAGTTATTATCTGAAAAGATTTTTTTTTCAAATAACACATTTAGGTATCTTAACAAGACAAAACTGTAAATGTAGTTTTCACGAAACTGCTTCCTGTTTAAAAAAAAAAAAAAAAAAAAAACAACGTCCCCGGAGACCGAGTGGTTACAGCGTCTGCCTCGGGAGCGGGAGGTCGTGGGTTCGATCCCCTGACACGACATATCAAAGTCTGGCGTGCGTTCAGTATGCCGAACCGTATGCAACCGTACGCTTACAGTCAGCTATGATCCCGTCTTAGTGCCATAAACCACGATGTCCACATCTACCTACACTGACCCAAAATGAAAACTTTACACCTGTTTTAAATATCGATATATCAATATGCATTTCATATAGAAATTTGATGTTAGCTAATTGTGAAAGCTAAATGTATCGGTAATGTATCAGTGGAAGAAAGATTTTGAAATGTGGACATTTTCCTTGTTTTTGTCATCAGTTAAGAGGAAAGGGGTGAAACTGAAGAATACATACATGACAGAATTCCATTGCCGCTGCGTAAAGCGCAGATGACGTTGTGCCCATTGAAGTCGGATGGCTTGATGATGGCGTGTCAAAATTTGACCAGTATAAGGTCGTCGGGTGCGAATCGGGACCTGGTTTTGCCTTAAACGATTTATGATGGTCTGAGCATGAACCCCATAACGTCGGGCAGTGACGGTTGCAGGTAAAAATCGATTACGCAAATGCGTTAACGTAATTGCGCGATCAGTACGTTGCGTTGTTGCACGTGCGCGACCGGGCCTATGTCGATCATGGACAGATCCAGTTGCAACATACCGACTTTGTAAGTTTTGAATAGTCTGCCTAGAACAGCCAAAATGAGCTGAGACAGCTACTGCTGTTGAACCCGCCAATAACATACCAATAGCTTGGTTTCTTTCATTTTCAGAAAGGCGTGGCATTGCTAATTATCAATAATTTTCCTTATTAAATGTGTTTTTTCAAATTTCTGGTAAAGACTGAATGAGTCTGTGCCAATAACAAATTTGTAAGTGAGCCACGTGGTGCTGTGCACGTGCAAAGTGTGAAAACAGTTAATCCGCTCTATATCGTGAAATACTCGGGGCAAACATTATTCTGTTACATAACCTTGAAGTGTGTTGATTGCCTCATAATACTGTATAACTGTCAAAATGGAAAGTTGATTGTTAAAGAAAATATTTATGAATAAAAAGTGTAAAGTTTTCATTTTGGGTCAGTGTATGTACTGCATAAGATGCACGTGAATAGCATGGTATATGGCCATAAAACAACTCAATAGCTGACTGTAAGCGACCGGTTGCATACGGTTTGGCATACTGAACGCACGCCTGGCGTGCGTTCAGCATGCCGAACCGAATGCAACCATACGCTTACAGTCAGCTATTGAGCTGTCTCAATGCCATAAACCACGATGACCACGTCTACCTATGTACTGCATAATAAACACGTGAACAGCATGCTATATGGTCATCAGACAACTCCGTAGCTGACTGTTAGCGACCGGTTGCTTACGGTTTGGCATACTGAACGCATGCCAGTTCTTTGTCTTTGAGTATAGTTTACCGCGCTTTGTGAGTAAATCACGATGGCGGTCAGTTTGTGGTCAGTCGTCGGTTGGAAGAGACGAATTTATATGTCTTATACATCTTGACATTTGCAGATCTTTTTGTAAACGCATAACTTAGGTATGGTTTTAGTCATTACGTTAGAGACATTAACTGTAATTTCACCATTGCTCTTATATTTGTATCGAATAACTTTTGGTGTAACATCCACAAAGTCTGGTAATGCTAAGTCATCAGTTTCCTGAATGTTTATAGGATTTAACGTCCCACCGACAGTGTTTCAGTCATTTGGAGACGGTGTCTACTTGAGACAGATATAGTGGTGCCACACTGCAGTATCACGCCGTAGACATGATACCACACCCAGTCACATTATCCTGACACCGGGCCAACCAGTCCTCGAACTACCCTTATATGCTGAGCGCCATGCAAGGGTACTATAACAGTACTTTTTTTACGACTTTGATATGTCGCGGAGGGATCGAACCCACGACCTCCCGCTCTCGAGACATATGCTATAACCACTCGGCAACCGGGGACGGTATTTATTATTTGGCATGTTTATCAATGCAACATGATAATAACGAGGAAATCCCATATTAACAATTAGTCGCTCAGTATACATGTAATTGACTTGGTAAGCGTCCCGACAATAGTTAGCATGTGATAGAGCATTAAATAGATCGGGTAAGCGTCCCACGAACAGTGTCAATCATTTTGGTAACTTGTATATTAAACAGATGGAGATCCTCCCTGCTGTCTCACACCTTAGATAGTCTAATAATACCATACCCAATCACTTTATCCTGACACCGGGTCAGCTAGTTCTACAACTATCCTTATATGCTGAGCACTAAGCAAGGGAGCTATACCAGTACCATTTTTGACGACTTTGGTTTGTCGCGGTCGTGGATCGACCTCATTATTCCGGATCGGACGCTCTTAGCACTCGGTCCTGTGAGGACCTGTACGAGTCTTTGAAGTAAATGTATAGTGTCTAGAATCATTTCGTAAAAATGTAACGAAATACAATTAACAGTTCATACTTTTATTTGAAAAAGAAAATAAGCATTTTAAAAAACCTCCGCGGATGCACATTGAATTAAAGTAAACAAAACTCTAAAATTCTTGTTTTTTCTTCCGTTTGTTTGTGCATTTCTAATTTGGTTGGGAAAGGTGGTGATAGATTGAGGAAGTTTTATTTCATTTATTTCCTTTCTTTTCATTACTACAATAGTCTTCCATAAACCACCCATCTGACTGGCCACTGTCTCTCTTTGTTTAAATAAGGAAACCCAACTTCAATTTCTCATAAGAAGACAATATAACCGGTGCAATACAAAGATTTTAAAGTGCATTTGCTCAGGGCCTTTTAGTTTACCTATTAAAGCCAGGGGATACCAAAGATGAAGGAATATTTACCATAATGTAACGACAAGAAGTAACTGATTGATTAGACTTATTTAAACCAATGAAATATAAATATATAGATCTAGTGAACATTCTTAGATGAAAATACGCCGGACAAAAATCGCAGTATAGGTACTTTATTTTGTATCCATGACATTTCTTTTATTAAAACCTTAACGTTAAAACTGTAAAAGAGTCAAGTTTACAAAGTTGATGTATGAACTTAGCTTAGCTGTATTGACAAAATATCCTTTGCACTTGAACTTAACGCTTATCGGCACAAACCGATTAAGTTTAAATTTAAATCGGAATAGACATGTTGCAATAAAAAGATGAAGTAAATGCACATAATGAGACAATTTAATTGAAGATGTCAATTATCATATCAATGTTTGGAAAAATATAGGAAGCTATAAAAGTTTCCAAATCTAACTACCAAAATTTCATATCGGATAAATGAAAAACACATTATATATATATGCTTAGCAAATTAAGTGACAAATATGTTACATAAATCGATGTACTTGGTGTATGAAAAGAGACTTTACACAATGAACAAACACACAAATGTAAGCAGTATATCTTTCAATATTTATGAAAAACAGAGTTACCCTATCCTATTTACCAAATAAATTATGTATAAATCAACAAAACAGAACATTTACAGTCCTATACGCCACCTAGTATCACATATAACATGATAATAACAATGATACACAATAATATCATATATTATTGAATACACCAAATAAAATCATCACTGAATTTGATCAATACCCCGCATACCGCTTTGACACAGAAAAGGGGCCATGACTCTTACAAAATCATTGACACAGTTATTTGCACGTGTTTGTTGACTGTTTTTTAACGATAAATCATTTTCTATTATTATTAACAACAGTTATCAGTCTATGCAGGGTCTCTGTATATACAAGAGACCCTGGTCTATGTAATGTGAGTGCTTATGTGAAGCGGGGTTTAACACTAGTTTTATAAGACGATAGAAAACGCAGAATCACCAAAATGCTTGTGAACAAACCTGTCAACCTTTAAAACTTTTTCTGAGTTTCCGCTAGGGAGGCGCTGTATAAAGAATTATTAACTTCGATCAAATATAATACCATTTTTGTTTTAACAAGAAAAGATTAAAACAAAATGTTTTAATGGACGGCATAAAATAAGCATACTGCCCCCCTCTCTTTCTTTTTTCTACTGTTTTGACCTTATAATCTAACCTGTCTATGCACAGGCCTGACATTTAGTCAAAAATAAATAAATGAATTTGGCCTCTCTATATATCATTTATATAAAAAGAATTCGATTTTTTCTTGAACGTTTTTCTATTTTTCTGAATATCAGGGTTCTGCAGGGTCTATGATTTAAATAACAAAGAAGCAAATACAATGCAAAATAATAAATGTATAAAAACTAGCATTTAAAACATAGATCTACTATTCAAATGTAATCAAGCAACGTCCGAAAAGAATTGAAAACTGCAATAAAACTCTCGACCCCTTGCAGGAAAACAATACTGATCGGGCACTACCGTAAGCCAACTGAGCAAGCACTCTTACCTCCACTACCGTAAGCCTATGGGTCAAATAAAGTTATTTATAGAACTGAATCTCAACAGCACTAAACAGGTCGACAGTCCACTAATTTACTGCATTAACTGCACCAAACGTTCTTCATATTACGGTTGCATATTTATAAGATAAACTTTAAATATAACTTATCCCACACACCATGTAATGATTAATTACAAACACAATACAGAAGACATGAAATGTGCTACAATCGAAGCGATAAGTGTACAAACATCATTAAAATACAAATATCTACTGACTTATAGCTTATTAAATATGGTCAATCACACCGGAAACTATTTAAAACAAACACAAATCACGTATTGATACCCCCAAACAATCACATAGAAAAATATCGGTCACTTAAAATAATTACAATTTGCACATGCGCCAACGGAAGTGTAAACCCATTTTAATTGGACATACTTACATATATATACAGTACTTACAGTAATATATATACAGTACTGAATACCGTCCAGAAAAATAAATTCAGTACTCTACTTACATACATGTACATTCCATGTTATTTTTATCCAAGATATAACTTATCTCAGTTTAAAAAATGAATGAATGAATGAATGAATGAATGAATGAATGAAATAATTAATTAATACTGTAATCAATATGTTTTCGTTTCTCTGTTGATCAAGACCTATGTAGTTTATAATAACTTATTACGGCCAATGTCTAGTTCAACCCAGTACTGGATATTCAATCAAGTGCAATTTTTGGTCTGAATTCAAGCGCTTATTTAATAAACCTAATATTTCAGACATTTACTTAGGATGTCATATACTCGTACTCATGACTAAATACTTAAAAATGACTAGATATAAACTTTGATTTATGAGACAGAATAAAATAAAAATAAATTGATATGTATTGCTGAATATACAAAGTTATATTACAAGAAATATCTTTAAAAAAGATATTCGGCGTAGGATGAAAGAAAAACGAGATTTCCAGTCTTCTAGAACATTCCGAGGAAAAGCGCGCGAAAGACCGACGCACAACAAATTTAGTACGCTCTAGAAATAGTTCAGTATTTTTTCTATGAAATATACTTATTTATAGACGGTAATACAAAAAATTATATCTGTAAATAGGCTTGTTTGATATTTGTTCATATCATTATTGCATATGACAATTATGATATAAAAGCGTTATTAGTTGTTTTGGTTTTGGCGAATTAATTTTCAATGAGAGCATCTCGGCAGGCTGGAAGAATTCAATATACATAGTAATTAAGGGGTTTCATGTCATAACACGGTGGATTCTTTTTTTGTTGTTTTAAATCATTTTCACAAGTAGCATTCCTCAATTGATGGAAAAGGATTGTATTTAACTTACTGAAATCACTTTCATGTTTACATCAAAAAGAAAAGTAATAACACCAAGCTGAATGATATATACAAGCTGCACCCCTTATTTACAGTAATTTTATAGTCCATAACGATGCGTTAACCAATAACAGGAGTCCTTTTATTCAGCTTAGAATTATTTACCGCTGTTAGCGTACATTTGATTGGTTTAAGATGCGAGTTGAAATCGAAATTATACAGCTACGCCGAATAAACGGTAACAAACTTATATTGAAGTTTGGAAGTTTTCTGTCGAACCGAATAAACCTAGAAGTGAACAGTACAGATTCTGGAATTCTTTGCGTTTTATTTCGTCCATTATAATCTCCCACTGAAGTCTTTCCTCTGAGCCTTGTTTGAAGCCAAGTGACGTCATCAAATATGGATACCGAGATTCAAGATGGCCAAGCATTTCTCTGTAATGGTCATCTATGCCACATCCCTCACACAGGCCGTACAACTAAAATCATGATAAGATTTAATTATTCATAGATAATGCTTTTAAACTTAAATATTTTTTTAACTTTAAGTCTCCATTTATAAAAATGTAATGAAGCTTTACCACCTCGCATGCGCATGTTTTTGTGTATCTTTCAATATATTTTCATAAGGCATAACAAAATCATCGCCAGAATAATCAACTAAATCTCATAAAACACATTATAATCGTTTACAAATTGTTGCTTATTTAGTAACTTGGCCAACTAGATGTTATATTTGCTTTGATTGAACTTTTTTTAAATTTCAGACATTTGTAAAACTTTCAACTACAGAAGTTCAGTAATGCTGTTTCAATTTTTTATGTCCAAATGTGAAAATGGGACATAACAAGTAAAACAGTCCATTATTGATAACAAATAAATAAATAAATAAATAAATAGATAAATATAGTTCAAAATTATACAATGTAGAAATGTTAACAAGTGCTATGGAGACTCAATAATCCTTTCCTGGTGTTTAGGCCTTAAAAAGTGTAGAGGTTCGAGACTAAAAAAAATCTTAATAAGCTAAATCTTTACTGACACTTTAAATATGTAAAAATAAAACTCATATAAAATTAAATCTTATATGTTTTCCTCAAATTTCGTAAAATTTCACAGCAATGAAAATAACCCATCATACGGTATACTACATCTGCAGTACATCATACAGACGACAAACTGGTACTCATATCATATATAGCTACTATGAAATATCGAGAATAATAGGGTGTTAACTTATAACAGTTTTACCCCATTTCATAAATAGGAAAAAAATTATACCAGCAAGTTTTTTTATCGTTTTATCTTTTAAATTTTATGGATTTATCGCAGCGTTTCGCTTTACGTCGTTTGCGATCAATTCCATACAATTTAAAAGATAAACGATAACTTATCCAGAACACAATTCCTACTGATGAAGAGGAAGATAAACATACTTACGTTATCAAACAACTGTCTCCCTTCCTCATCTTGTAGCTGAGATAAAGTTGACAGGTTCGTCCAGGACAATCCTGGAAAATAGATACAGAAACTTGACATCAACATAGAGCCTCGTGTTAAGATAGCAATCGTACAAGAAGGAAATTAACAACAGAAAGATTCAGCCTGTCTGGTCTACTCATATTGGCTAAACAAGATGCATATATAAGAGCATATCTTGGGGGACTGTTTTTGAAACTAACCGATTCATGTAAAGTTTGAAGTTCGTATGCTTAAACATTGATTTTATAAAAACGTTTTAACAAAAAGGAGCAGTTTGGACAAGGGACAAACACACAGTAGATCTAATAATAAATAGATTTATACCTTTTGAAACGAATGACAAATTAAATTTGTTTCCTATATCAATTTTTATGATAAATGTTTTATGGTACATAAAGTTCAATCACTCTGAGTTTGAGTAAAACACTTCGAGAGAATAATCAACTATTGGCAATATTAACCTGAGACATCTAAATATTCAGTGACCTTTCTTCGGCAATTACTCGACTGCATAAAGGATTAAAAGAATACAGATAAAAATACACCAGAAAAACAACATATTATCCACCCATCCACTCAAACTGAAATTAATTAAAAGATAAATTTAATAAATGAAAAAAGTGAATTAAAAGGTATTTTTGTGCATCGAGGATTCGAACCTGCCATTGCATGATTACACATCCGCTGAACTTACCACGAGTCCATCTGGACTTACCGGTATGTAAAGTAACAAGCATAGTAAACCATACTAGCATTGAAAACAACTGATTGGATCGTAATAATTCAGGGAAACTTACGAAGAACAACCCGGATATTGATCAAACTCGGGTAAATATGACATCGGTTGGTCGATATAAATTAGTAATCGTTTATACTTTAAATTTTATGGAATTTATCGCAAGCAACACGAAGCGGGGCGCTGAGATAAATCCATAAAATTTGAAATATAAACGATAACATATTTACAGTTTGTCATAGAGGCCATACAGCTTTGCCTTTGACTGACAGCACACGTGGTGCTTTAAGTACGGTTCAAAGTCAATGGTACCGAGTACATTATATTTTGAGCTAACAAAACATAACGTAATCATTCGCCACCGCATGTTGGTCTTTGGTCCAAACTCCGCGCATCGGTTACGTCACGCTACGCTACTTTAACCACTGCCACCACACAAGTCACGTGAAAATAGTTAAAATCATGTGACCAACACTCATAATTTTATAAATTAATGTTATTTGATTTGATTTTTTTTACTTTTTTTCATAATCATAAATGTTGTTTTCATGAAATATAACGAAACTGATATGATATATTCAAATTAAAGTCAAAAGTGAAACAAGTAAATCCGGCCTATATCAGCCGAAATCTACTTGTGATGGCAGTGGTTATCGACAAATGTAAGGGGAGGTAATTACTGCGGTGGAGTTTGTCTTTCGTCACGTAGGCACCATATTTTCTCCATATCAAGGTGTCACGGTTCATTTTATGCAATATATTTTTCGAATTTTGAACGAAATACAAGCATTTTATTGGATGATCAAGTAGGACAGACTGTAAGGTTCAATGTTTCACTTTAAACCTTTACCTCATGAATATTCATGGTCAAATTTATGACTTTATGAATATTAATGAACTGAACTTAAAATGGTATATGGAATCAAGAATTCTTTTTTGCCACACAGACTGTGTAGAAATTGGGCTTAAGTATTGTATAAGCAAACAAAAGACTCTGATCAGACAGCTCCTTTGGGAGTTTTGGTCTGATTGTGTACCAATGTGTCAAAATGAGTCTATATGAAGTAACTTTAAATCAGTTTACTGTAACTGAGTTACGTCCCTTGCTGATACAGAAATATGCCCGCTATTTGTCGCTACTCCACTTTTCTTACATTGCAAACATCATACGTGAAGTACACAATGAAACTATTGGGAAAACCCATGGCATAAAAAAAAACAACTTGTGCCAAAATCATTTGTAAACTTGATATAGTTTATCATCTGTATATTCGTTTTGTTTTGTTTATCATTATCAATGTTAACCGTGCTTCTGTTTTAGATCATGGCATCTAGTTGTGACTTCATGGATCAATTTCAAAGTACATCGAACGTATTAGATAAAACATTTATAGCTTTTGTTTGACTTGAATAACATAATTATCTTCTGTTTATCAATTAAATTGGTTACCGGCTTTGAACACGTGATGAAATACTTCTACTACAAACATTATATTAGGTAGTTAAATTAGACCGGGTTAAATCAACTTTCTATCATGAAAGATATCTACTGTTTTAGTCAACCTAAAATCTTCCATGCTTTTAATTCTGAATTTTATTTTTTTCCACAAAAATGGTAAGTAAGACCGAAAAACAAGTATATATCTTAACTGTTATATGTAGCAATACCTTCAACTAACCATTGCAGCATAATGAAAACAAGCTTGCATTTTCATCGATATTGATGACAATTACCTAGTACAGACTTTAAGAGACAAAGGAACCCCTGCAACACAATGCTGTCTGTTCTGTTTCCCACAGAAACGTCAACATCTCGAATGTCACGAACTGATCCAGGACAAGTTGTCTCAAATTCAAGGCCCTCTATTACACCGAGCCAATCAGCGCATGCCAGACAGGATGGGGCGGAATTTGCCTCGATTTGAATTGACGTGGAAATAGTACCTCCTGACACAGCTGTTTCTCCAGTTTGAACCTGAAATGACCATACGATATACAGAAAATGGACATAGTTTGTGTTATCATACATACATACATACATACATACATACATTATACATACACATAAGTTATTGAAATACATGAATTTACAATTTGTCTCGTGGCAATAAATTTGATTCAATTTGTGATGATGATAATAATAAGATATTAATTTTCCTATGTCCTTTACGATTTTAGATTTCCTACATCCAACATATAGGAATTATTACTCGATATGCATTTTTTTTATTTAGTCCCTACAAGCCTTATATTTAATATATCTATTTACATAACACGCGTTAGAATGCAAGGGAGACAAATGTTAAATACAGCACATAATATAATACCTACAATTATCCCCCTGGATTTAGATGGTATGATACGTTTTGGGATTATTTGTACTTTGTAATGTATTCATATTGAATATGTTAGGAGAAACTAAAGATGACAGATCCTAATGTATCATGAACACCTTCATATATCTAGGTTTTGATTCAACAAGAAGCCAATTAAATCGAATTCATATGGAAATACATACACACATATAAATAAAATGTAAAGACTTCCGAATATTGTCTTCCGATTTGCCACTGCACATGACCATCTTTAATGATGTCCGCCATTTTGAACAAGGTGATGTTCTTTTCAGAAGTTCAAAAATCAGCTCTTTTGGTTCGTGGCTTTCTTGATTTACCTGGAAAAGAAGCTGTCTTTAATATTTGAAAACGTTGATAAATCTTCATGGAAAATAACAATGGCAAATAGGTTTTTTTTTTTTTTTTTAGTTTTCAAATAAACATTAATCCCACTGTCATGCGTTAGTTATATCAACCGTTTCTAGTACTTTGCTGTTCTTTAAATTATAATATGTACTACCATTAAGATATTATGTTCAAAATGTAACTATAGATATGTCATTAAAATAGTAATATAATAATCAACATGGTCCTGTACCCGTACTTACGATGTTGCTACAGGGGGCGGGGGACTTTGCTAATCATTAAGAAATACTCTTAGAATCATTTCTCTAACACGTGATCTCTCATTCACACCAATGACTTTAAAGTATGACAAACCACCTTCGAAAGGAAACATTTAACAAAAAAGAAAAATGGTCCACATAGAATGTATACATACAATATGAAATACAATATACGGAATCAAGTCATTTCCGGGCATTGTGTACCCTCGAAATTCGCGATAGGCTATTTCACCAAGGTTCGGCAATACTCGGTATAATTCGCTGATTTAAACGGACCAATCAGTGACTGGGAAAAATTCATGTCATTTATAAAATAAATCTGCAATGCACCTACCGACTGTCGTACCCCAGTCCTTTATCTCAAACTCCCGTGGCTTATAAGTTCCTTTTCGCTACAACAAAATCAAACAAATTGAAAAACATTATGATTTATCCAATGTCCATTTCAGTTATTACTGTTTTCTTTATATTCCTCGTACCGTTTATCTAAAACCTATCGTTTAGTGTTTGAAGATAACATCTGTGTCAATGTTTCAATGTTGCAGGGTGAAAACATGATTTAAAATAAAATGACTGCATGTTATTTTCACATCGTCTTATCAAAAGCTATCAATAAAGCTAAAACCCCTAGCGAAGTTCATTTGCCGTATACCTTCCTGTAATATTTCAAGAAACCAAATGAAATAATTAGGGAGATATGTGTGCAACAAAGTTTGAACACACTCGAAGAACTGTCCATTACTGAACGTCAGCGGACTTATAAACCCACTCACCCAGCGCACAGGTCTACATACAGATATACATAATGTAAACAATTAAAGACCATAATTTAAATACTGTGGAAGGTAATCTCGGCACAAGATGTCGTGAGAGGTACCAAAAGTTTCGAGAACATGCCCATAACTCTGATGTTGCCGGGAAACAGAACGCTCCCTTCAATCTTTGTCAGAATGGGGAGAAAGGTCAAATAATTATATAGTGGTTACAAAAGTGTTTACTTTCTCCTTTTCTGCTTTTCCATTGTCTCCCAAACAATAATGACGACGACTATAAGAAATTCAATGCTCTAACTTATATTGTATATACAACCCCGAAAAATTGTGAAATTTTTGCGATCTCAACAAATATGGTAAATTTTATTAGATTTCATCTTATAATTCTAACTCGACTCGCGTCTCTCTCTATAAGGAGAAAAGTGTTAAAATAAACTTGTCAGAGCGTGTGTCGCATCCCCCCCCCCCCACCCCTTTTTAAAAATTTAATCAATAAACATAATATGTTGAAAATGTAAACATTGTAGCAATAATGACTTCATTACAATGTAAAATAAAATGGTCGCAATACACCTCACCTTTGTGCTCATTTTGAAAGTTAGTAACAGTAATTATATAAAATAAATTAATAGACACACACATAACCATGCGTATACATGTTCAATACGAGGTCACCAAATCTATCAATTAATTGGTATTTAGGTTCCGCGTTTTAAGAAAAAATAACAAATTTCGGGCAAGGATCAAAATAACTAAGGTTTATCTGTATGTTGTATATTTAGCCGCAGGTTCCTCGTTCCAGTGCGAATAATGATATTGTTTGCCATACCGATACAATAATATGTACCTAATCTCCAAACCTGTGGTTAAATGAAACACAAAACGGCAACAATTGATGCTGATTGTTTCTTAAATCAAAGACAATATACAGGACACAGAAGATGCTGTAACTATCCGGACGTCTAGCTTTAAGTATACAAAAAGATAATTAGTTTACTTCGGTCGATATGGAAATGACTTGAAGCTGTTTTGCTGAAATCCATTGAAAGCAGTTAGGTGTGTAGCATTTCGATGCATTATGCTACTAAATATTCGTCCCAGAGAGTGGTTGATAAATAAGAAAACTACATAATTTACAGTGCAACTTAGTTAATACAGATTAAGTTGCAAGGATTATATTTTAATTAAAAAAAAGATCAGGTTGCATTCTTTACTTAAGCAGTTTAAAATCTACGGCTGGGTCCAATGTGGATACTTCCGGTTAACCGATCCTAGTTAATGGCCACACATTAGCAAAACATCACATCATACATGTTAACATGAAAATATAAAGTTACTGTTTATAAGTGTGTTTATGAAAAAGCATTCATACAGACTTGTAAAAGGATCGGGCCATCTCCTTATAAATAACAAAATGAATATTTTATCAAAGTGGTTATTTTTTGTACTGTACATGTATTTCTTTATCCATCAACCATGGGAGGAAACATTTTTTTACAAACCATTATTTATTGTCTACGAAAAAAAGAGGATAAAAAAAGTGCAATAACATAAAAATATATGAAAAAAAAAAGAGAAAATGAACAGAAATATTAACCGACAGATGTTTTAATATTTAAAAAGAGAGGAACAGAACAATTGTTAAATTAAAAAATATCTACTGAATTCTAAAATGTTTCAGTCGTTGTGTGAAATGACTCCATTCCGAAAGGTGTGGGTTGAACCCCGCTGAGGGCAAGAGTGTTTAGGAGTCTTCAGAGGCAAACTATAAGACAGGGCAAGACTACAACATACAAAAATAACACAGGACCCGACTACAACATACAAATATAAGACAGGACCTGACTAAACCATAGAAATATAACACAGGACCCGAATACAACATACAAATATAACCCAGGACCCGAATACAACATACAAATATAAGATAGGACCTGACTAAACCATACAAATAAAGAGTGTTTAGGGATTACAACATACAAATATAACACAGGACCCGAATACAACATACAAATATAACCCAGGATCCGACTACAATATAGAAATATAACACAGGACCCGAATAAAACATACAAATATAACCCAGGACCCGAATACAACATACAAATATAAGATAGGACCTGACTAAACCATACAAATATAACCCAGGACCCGAATACAACATACAAATATAACCCAGGACCCGACTACAACATACAAATATAACCCAGGACCCGACTACAACATACAAATATAACCCAGGGCCCGACTACAACATACAAATATAACCCAGGGCCCGACTACAACATACAAATATAACCCAGGGCCCGACTATAACATACAAATATAACCCAGGGCCCGACTACAACATACAAATATAACCTAGGACCCGACTACAACATACAAATATAACCCAGGGCCCGAATACAACATACAAATATAACCCAGGACCCGACTACAACATACAAATATAACCCAGGGCCCGACTACAACATACAAATATAACCCAGGACCCGACTACAACATGCAATTATAACCCAGGGCCCGACTACAACATACAATTATAACCCAGGGCCCGACTACAACATACAAATATAACCCAGGGCCCGACTACAACATACAAATATAACCCAGGGCCCGACTACAATATACAATTATAACCCAGGGCCCGACTACAACATACAATTATAACCCAGGACCCGACTACAACATACAAATATAACCCAGGGCCCGACTACAACATACAAATATAACCCAGGGCCCGACTACAACATACAAATATAAAACAGGACCCGACTACAACATACAAATATATCCCAGGACCCGACTACAACATACAAATATAACCCAGGACCCGACTACAATATATAAATATAACCCAGGATCCGACTACAACATACAAATATAACCCAGGGCCCGACTACAACATACAAATATAACCCAGGGCCCGACTACAACATACAAATATAACCCAGGACCCGACTACAACATACAAATATAACCCAGGACCCGACTACAACATACAAATATAACCCAGGACCCGACTACAATATACAAATATAACACAGGACCCGACTACAATATACAAATATAACCCAGGATCCGACTACAATATACAAATATAACCCAGGACCCGACTACAATATAAAAATATAACCCAGGGCCCGACTACAACATACAAATATAACACAGGACCCGACTACAATATACAAATATAACCCAGGATCCGACTACAATAACAAATATAACCCAGGATCCGACTACAATATACAAATATAACCCAGGACCCGACTACAATAACAAATATAACCCAGGACCCGACTACAACATACAAATATAACACAGGACTCGACTTCAAAATGCAAATATATCCCAGGATCCTACTACAGCATACAAATATAACCCAGGCTCGACCACAATATACAAATATAACCCAGGACTCGAGTACAACATGCAAATATAACCGAGGACCCAACTATTATATACAAATATAACCCAGGACCCGACTACAGTTAAAATATAACCAAGGACCCGACTACAGCATACAAGTATTATGCTATTGGAGAAAAAAAACATCTTTGTGAAATGTTTCGGTATTGCGTCTCTAAATGTTAAATATATTCAACTTGAACCATCTGTAAACACGACCAGATTGACAAAATACCAGTAGTTCAGCATTCCAGAGTATTGTACAAATATGTTTTATCGACATATGCATCGCTGATCACAACATACTGATATGTATAGAGGGAATACACTTATACACTACTTTATACATGAAAATGAAATTTCAAGCTCGTTTCATTACATACGTAGTTCAGTATTCATACTGGACGAAACAAATAGACCGTTGAGAATTCTTTGAGAACTCTTTGACCTCAAGTGTGGTACGATTTCTATCCCGGCCCAAGGCCTGTTTATCTACTTCAACTAAATAAGCTAGTATATTTAACATTCCGGTAGTAACTGAATTAAATAATCATCAAAATGAATTATGAGATTAAAAATGTGAAAAGGATACGTGTTTTTTTTTTCTGATGGATTGATGAACGTGTGGACAGAGGGCAGATCGACTGATCGACTGACAGACAGATAATGTAAAATGAAGAGTGAATATTATTGAGAGACGGTTTAGGATTAATGTCTTCAAAATATTGATCTGCCGTGAATATTTAGGTTGTGAATTAAGTGAAATTATCTGCATTTTGGATGCGATAGGGCGTTAAAGAATAATATACTCGTATATGTATACTTGTAGAGACATCGTTAACAAATCATTGTATTTCCTGGCATATTAATTGTACTTAAAGTAGGTAGACTACATAGTACCTGGTGACCGCTAACACGAGTTTTATCTGAATATCTGAGACAAAATCAAGTGATTGTCTACAGAATCCAGAATTTTGGAAATTTGGATATTTCGGATTTTTATGAAAAAGACGAGTTGTTGATGGTCAATGTTTAGTCTATAAGACAGCGTAGTATGTATTTGTTTATTTGCTGACGGACATTTTTTCATTCATTTGGAGGCTTTGTCTTCTTGAGACACATACAGTGTCTGTCAAGGATCACACCCACGACTTCTGGCTCCACAGTCGGAAGCTCTAACAACTCAGCCACCGGGGAGTGTTCCATAAAAATTATCGAATATTATTATAAAACCAATCGTAGAATTAGTATTTCAAAATGAATAATCCATTTACATATATAATGTGATTATTTTAGTATATATTTTGCAATTATAAAATCATTTTTAAAAGAATTAATATATTTTAGGAAAGTCTATGTCACGGAACGACTCAGATTTAAGTATAGTTAGCAAAAATTCACCAGGGATAGGTGCAGGATAAACAGGAAAACTTACTGTTTTAAAAAATCCATCTGGTTCGTCACCTTCTGTAATTTCCGGTGCTATTTCTCCACCATCTTTCCCGCTGTCGTCTTTTTCTGACGTCATTATCTAAAGGGAGGTGTCCTTCAGAAACTTAGAAAATTGTTGAAATATATATATTGCGTTCCCAAAATCAAAACAAAAATGTAAAAACCATTAGCTTAAAGTCACTCGAGAAGCAATTATTCAATTTTATTTTCAATCAATGTATTTTTTAAACATTTCACATATCACTTTTTTCCTATCCCTGCTAAGTAGTTAAAATCAATATAGTCTTTGCAAAAAATGTCCTTGTTGGCTAACCTTTTTAAAAAAAATCTAAAAATACAACTCGCCGTCCTACTCTGTCTATTATGACAGCACAATGAATGTCCCAAATATGTTTATAATGTTTGTAACGTGATATCAACATGGCCGGGGCTGTGTATTCAACAAATATTTGTACTGAACTCAGAGTTGGTCATATGACTATGGTAGATATACCCGGAGTTTTGGTTTATCTATATATAACGATATGGAAAATACACTTGCTAGGGTAAAGACAGATAATCCTCACGTGAGGTTCGGTCTCCGAGTAGTGAACTTTTTCTCTATTTTTACAATAGAGAATAGCCTCAACTAATACCATATGGGCAATTGTTATATCGATATGAATCTGGTTCTAAATATTAGTTAATATTCATTCGCACAGTTATGAAATGGTAGAAGAAAGATGTTAAAAGGAATGAAGGAAACTACCGTGGATAAAATATTAAATAAAAAAAATTATAGGCAATGGCCGATTCTTTAGATCTTCATGCAGTTCTTACAAAGCGTCCCTGCAATGGCCAAATGTGGCATAGTTGTGTATGTTATGGAGGCTGTTTGTGCAATTATTGCATATTTTATTTTTCTACCGGTCTACATATGTTAGTATTGATTGCAAAAAAAAGTTGTACTAATAGCCTGGCTTTATGGTGGTGTTGTGCAAACTTTTCCGCTGCTGGGACAGTATGTAAGTTATGTAGTGACGTCCAGCTAATTACAAGTGGAGGAGGATCACCGACCTACCGCAAGCCAACTGGAAGGCTTCCTCGCATGAAAAACCTGAATGACCCTACCGGGACTCGAACATACAACGGTGCGAGGCTAAGTGATAGTAAATTAATTAGAGATTAAATATAGCATTCAGTCGCGGACGACCCCCAAAGCTTTGTACAACAGCAACAATGAAACTGGTGACAGTTATCGTAGTAGTAGAATAGCAACAGCATTGGTTGTGGGTAAGGTCGTCATGGTGACAAAGTGTTATATTAGAGAAACTTGGTCCCGGTGGCTGAGTGGTTATACAACTATCCCGTTACCTGGAGGGTGTGGGTTCGAACTCAGGCCACGAAATGTATACCTGACCTGATATAGCATCATAGGTTGGCGCTTGGTATACAAGGGGAGATCAAGGACCGGTTGGCCTGGTATCAGGGTAATTTGGCGAATTTGGTATCATACCAGTTGTCCTCGGCGTGATTATCTCTGTGTGGCAGCTCTTATATACATGTAGTCCCCAAAATGGCTGAAATACTGTCAGCGGGACATTAAATAAAAAAAAAAAAAAAAATATATATATATATATATTTTATTGTGCTAGTCCAATCTTTAAGTTTAAGTCTTCACAGTCGTTCTTATAAGTTTGACTATCTATTGCAGATATTATATAACTGGCTTGTTGTGATGAAATTTCAATCGACAAAGAAAAAGTATCGTTCAAATAGATCGGCTTAAAGTGTACACATTTCTAGAATTCAAAAACAGATGTAGATGAAATTTTGCAAAATTTTGAAATATTGATGTTTTTCCTCCACACTTTTCGGCAAATCGGTAACATACGTTGCCACTCTAGCAAAATAGACATATTAAGGCTTATTCTACTGTAATGTACTGTATACCTACACAACTACAAGATTTAAGAAACATGATAAACTAAAAAAACTACTGAATCTTTTTTTTTTTTTCGAACAAATTCACAATACATAGAAATAAACTTATTTTGTATGCTACAGGAAATCCGTCATTTTCCATATGTCATGACTAAGTATAACCGTATTAGATACCTTGAGCCGGAAATAATCGCCCATTTCATTATAAGTCCTGACCCTGATTCTCCTCTATACACACACATTGAAATAATCGCTAATTATTACTTTAGAGCATATACGAAGATCAGAGCAAAAATCCATTGAATTTTAGTACAGGACTAAAAATATACACTGAATGCGTATATGAATTATTTAGGGATCCTCAAATGTCTACAGCCTCTATTAATGCCAGCAAAAAAAAATAAATAAATACCACAAAAGACTATCCGAAAAGTGTGGAAGAGTATTTGGCTAGTATTTGTGTTCAACCT
>CM037782.1:17557869-17607869 GCA_021229015.1 Solen grandis
CACTATTTCTAAATTATGTACTCCATTTCAGGGTGTAGAGGAATCATTTTGCTAATTTTAGCATTCTTGGTCAAGGACATATTCTCTACGTTATAAAAGGGAGGTAATTAGTCTTTAGTGCATTGATTTTAATGAATACTTTTTTTTTAAAACAACCCATAAGTACCTAGTATTTTCATTGGTAGAATTGCAGTCACATCGTATGTACATATCTCTATGTAGGGTCAGTAGAAGTCCATATAGGGTCAGTATGTACAAAATGAAAAAAGTACATATATATGACTAAGTGGTCGATGAAACAAATCTATTATTGGGTTTTGTACTGATCCTACATGCTCCAATATTTTCGTGTTGAGTCAGTGCCAAGCCCAGGTATTAACATTATAAGTCAAGTGTTTATAGGTTAACATATACTTTCATGGGCAGGGGCGTAGATTAAGTTAATTAAATATGCATGTCGAATTTTAGGGGGCGCCTCCCCCTACACACACACACTGCTCTGGATTGTCGGAGGAGCGTTTTGGCGTATATTTAATACAAATAAATATAATTATAGGATTGTTAGTAATTGCAGGTAGACAAGTAAATCATCGCACATAAATGATATATTCACATTATGCCTTCTTGGTATTGTTATTTTTCTTTCGGCCACAGCCAGAAGCTACGCCCCTGATGGGTGCAAACCATGTCTGCGTATACTTGTATCATAGTTCATATTCTGTGTTTGATAGTCAGAAATGCATCTATACTTTGGGTCTCTAAAGTTTGTTAGTATTAAATGATTTAATAAAATAAAGGAGTCTCCTTTTTTAAATTTTTTCTGTCCTCTTTTTGTCCTTGAGAGTGAAAGTGAAAATGGAGTTAGTTAGTCTCTCTTATGCTAACTGATGAGATAACGTGTTCTGTCAATGAGATGATATCCACATCTGAGTGAGTGATACAGACCTACTTGAACAACCGGTACTGTTTCGGTGTAGCTGTCTATCCTCATTTTTACCTACTTTTTAAAAGGGTGATGACGTAAGACAGTGCGTAATGAATATCTTAACGTTTTTCATTGATTGTTATTCCTATACTTACAGAAATCAAAGCGCCCAATGCGCTGAGAGACGGCGGCGGGATTAACATGAACTAGTTTTAAATCTAAACCCAGCGTTTCAGTAGTGATTGAAACAATAGAGGCAAAGGTCATATACCGACAAAAACTCCACACGCTTTCCTGTAACTGTAGTTGCCACAGAGCCAGTTGAAATCGCTCTCTGTTTGTTACATATTAATCTGAAGTAATGTTCATGAACCTGATTTCATTCATAAGTTGCATACCGAAGTGGTACACATTCCATTTTTTGTTGAGTATGTGTAAAAATTGACAAGGTACTAGTATTTGATTATTTAAAATACTTGAATATTTGACTTTCTATTTCAAAGTTAAGAAATGCTCGTGGGGGAACCAATCTCGCCATCATGCAAAATTACGTGTGGACTACTTTAGGTTAATTACATACATTGGAGTTTCTAATGCGGAGCGCTACTTTTTTCTTTTTTACAGGAGAAGATCTTCATGTATGTAAAATGAGTTGCTGTTCTGATTAATAAAACGTCACGGATATTTTGTCCGCCCTTAAAATGGATGTTTCTAGCGCAAAACAATGGTAAAAGAAAACATGTGAACAAACAATAACACATTAAAAGCTGTTACCGTTATGTTTAAAACGTCTGTGTAACATAATCCACTGGTATTTGTTGGTGCAGAATCGCATTGCATGGATACGCACAAAGCGCGAAGAGGTACAGTTAAATTTACTGTGGAAAATATGCAAATCAGCAAGGCCTGTTTTATATATCCAGCTTCTAAAGTCGTCTGGCCGCTAAAAAGGTTGCGAACAATTGTTTGTTAACATGACAACTAGCTAGCTAAAATTTAAAATTCGTATTCACGAAGTATAAATAACGTATTCTTATTGTATTATAGTCCTTTGATAAATATACAGTTTTATCAAAATATTCCTCTTAGATGCACAATGAGACCGATTTCAACCTGGAAATTCAAACGGCGTTGAAAAGGGATGTGGATTCGAGTCACAGCCTGAGATCAAGTTTTGCAAACTTATATATGCGATAAGCGATAAGCTTATTGTCAGCTATAAATTGAGACAAATGTGTTCATCTTTTTTTTAACGACCGTGTCCAAGTAAAGTTAAAGCGGGTTTAAAACATTGGGTTTTATTGGCATCGCTTGAAAATTTGATCCTCGTTTATTAAATTTACTTTGATTAACATAAGAAATGCGACATCATCATAATAAAGACCCTGTTCTCTCAGCGCTATCAGCGCTTTGATTTACATGTTCTTGTAAAGTTGATGTAAATGGTTGGGTAGCATTACAGTATTCACCCCCCCCCCCCCGCACACTTTGTTTACCTTTACATTGATTCATCCGCGTGTGAACAGGATGTAGTACACAAAATAGTTGCTTTCATTATCATTCGGCATAAAATAAAAAAAGAATGTTTGTTTTGAGTGGATAATATATCTCACTTATATCTCTTCTCGATGAGGGATATATTCCATATTAACTCAATACAAACAGATATCCTCTATACAGACTCCAGTAATATTCATGCATATTTATGTTAAAATGGTTTATTGTCCGTTCGGAACTTTATCAATATGTGATAGAGATGGCAGTGTGCGGAGTCACACCGTGACATCATTATATATCACTTTGTCATATTATCATGACACCGGGCCACTGGAACCCTCGACATCCCACGCTAGAGGTGGACAATTACACATGTTTTTCCTATTTAAAGCATATTAGATACAAGAACCTTACTATATCATTAGCTGATAATGATATCTACAATCCCAATAATTTTAAATCAGGAAGCAGTATTCGCGAAAACCCATTACCTTTAGACTTTATATATTATTTTTTTAATAAGCATGCGATTATATTTACACAAATCTTATATATCATGACACGAATTAGAGCGCATATCGCCATGATTGAGACAGGAAATCAGGTTACAGGGAGGAAACTTACACATGGGCTGGTGAAGATCCACTTTATTCTCAACGCACGTGAGTGGAGGAGAGGGGAGGGGGCCCTCCGTGGCCGACGGGGTATAGTCGCTGACTTTAACACTCACTCAGCCCCTCACCGCGTGGGTTCGAATCCCGGCAGGGTCATTCGAATTTTTATGTGAGGAATCCTTCCAGCTAGCTTGCGGTTGGTCGATGGTTCTACCCGGATGCCTCCGTGCATTCGGGATCTTCCTCCACCTGTATTAAGCTGGACGTCACTATATAACTGAAATACTATCGAAGCGACGGTAAACTCAAATAGTCAAGTCATGTCACGTGAGTGGGCGTGTAACCTGGTAGGCATTGAACTACTATGTCATTGAGACACACCTGGTGGTAAATCGTCCAGACATTCATTAAAATCTCTTTATAATTTTGGAATACATAAATCATCGAACCGGTCCTGATGACCGAGTGGGTCAACGTCCGCCCAGAAATCCGGAGGTCATGGGTTCGATCCGAATTTGCAACAAATCAAAGTTGTTAAAAATGGTACTGGTATAGCTCTCTTGCTTGGCGCTTAGTATAAGGGTGGTTCAAGGACTGGTTGGCCCGGTGTCTGGATAATGTGATTGGGTGTGGTATCACGTTACATGTCTACGGCGTGATACTGCAGTGTGGCAGCAAGTAGAAAATGCATCCAAATGACTGAAATACTGTCGACGGGACGTAAAACACAATAAACAAACATGAATTATCGAAAGGATTCGTTTCAATTGTGTTTAGTACAATTAAGTTTATAATTTTGCGTAAGTAAATCAGATGTATTTATGAAAGTGGTTCGAGAAAGAATGTCAATTCAAGTTTCGACAAATTTATTGATATCACAATGCAATATCATTTTGTGGCAAACTGGCGTGTCTTGCTGTCCACACGAACGCATTTTTCTTCTGGTTAGAAGAAAAATGCGCGCGCATTTTTCTCATTTTGCTGCGTGTAAAAATGCGATTGTGTGTTCGCCTGGGGCTGTAGGTACGAACGCATTTTTTCTGATACGAAAATACGAGTAGGATAATTTGTTTGATTATTATTCTCTTTTAATATGTTAATGCTGTAAACATTATTGTAAACAAAGTTTGGTCTGAAATTACTCTCTCCGCCAAGGTTTAATGATACCAGTGATCGAATATTTCTACTACAACGACCAAGTACTACTACGCCTCTTTTTTGCTGCTACTACAATTTCTTCTACTACTACTACTACAACTGCTTCTACTACTACTTCTATAACTAATTCTACTAATACTAATTCTTCTTCTTCTTCTACTACTACTTTTACAACTACTACCACTACTACTAATTTTCTTCAACTCTGCTTATAATGATAATAATGATATTTCCTCTTTCTGCTACTCTCACACATCTCAAGTAACCACAACTGATAAACGGCTAGTGTAGTGGTGTGCCGTAAATTTAGCTGAGGATTAGCAGTCTAAACTGATCACGGGTTTTAACAGTGAAAACAGAACAATAAAAAAATATTTCGTTTTAAACTGAGACACCGATATCAATTAATCTAGTAGCAAAAAATCTGAGATGCTATGTATTTTCTGAATAAATACTTGAAATAATTCGACGATAACCGTTTCATATTTATATACTCGTATCTTACATAACGAAACCAAACTTCGTGTTTGCACTATTTGACGATTTTAATTTGTCCATAATCCACGATAGTGTGCTTTACGATGACAAAAACGACAAATAACATAATTTCTTTGCAATTTATGCTTATTTGTTTATTTTTATTTTAAAGATAAAGCACAAACTTTAGAAATTTGTATAAAATAAATTCTAATTAATACCAACAATATAATACTAACAATATTTATAGTTCAGAGTCTAAAGTTGGAATTAGTGAGGGATACATGAAACGGTCTGATACCAGAAGGATCTAAGCCACACAACAAAATTAGACGCGATTCTTGCTAAAATAAGTACTACTTCTGAAGAAAAGTGTGATCATAGATTATAAAAGATATACTAGAATGAATACCAGAGGCAATTTTGAAATGATTTATACATCTTTAAAGTTTTTGCTCACTGTTTGATATGACAACTCAATTTTTATAGACATGAGGTCTAGTTCTCTTTGACTTCAGATCACCCTATTGTTAAATAATGAGAGGTGATCGTGTGGCGGTAGTAGGCATGTATGATTTCAACAAATATGCATCTAACTTCAGCCATATGTTACCATTAGAGAGAAAATATATAAATAAATAAATACTCTTTATTTTACAAAAGTGACTCAATAAGTCAAAGGCTTGTCTTCTTTGAGGCCTTTGATTAGCAATAACTATAAAATATACAATAAATTATCAACATACATTTGTACATAATTAAATGCACAACATATCAAATAAAAAACTTTTAGTAACCGCTGAAACCCAATTCACACACACGCGCATGCGCACATAGATTTACACAATAATAGTACAAAAATGTGAATATTAACGCACAAAAGGGAAAATAATCTTAAACAAATTAATGAAGGATAACTTTGAGTCTTTAGAAGGATCACCAAACATAAACTCCCACTCACAAGAGTGAGACAACATGTAATTATCAGTGGATAGATATACATACAGTAGTTCTTCAATTTACTTTGATACGCTGCTATATATGTTCATTCAATATTACTAATATTATGTTTTGTAGCATAATAACTCGAAACCCATAAGCCTAAAAGAACACAAATTCGAATGACAAATACTTTTTTGTATGAGACTTTTTTCGTGATGACAGCCTTGTCAGTTTTCCTTAAATTTACTATTGTTGTTTTGTAATAAAATGCAGTAGTACTTAAGTTAAGCTCCGTGAAATGATATAACTGTTGTGTGGTACAACGACTGACTTTTCCGTCCTGGATTTAAGCAATAACGTTAACCTTAAAACAAGCATATCATGATATTACTGTTAGAACAACAACAAACAAAACGACATGTTAATAGCATAACTGACATTCTTCACCCGGTATCATAAATATTGAACATAATTACACGCATAAACCCTTTTAGTTCAGGTACAGCCGACTTTCTCAGGAATAACGAATTGCATCTAGCTACTGCTAACAAAGATTAGATAAGTGATACTTTATATTATCCTTCTATCTGTTTCATTGCCAGTTATGCAACAATATCACATTGTGATCTATGAGAGATAAACATTAATGTATCGGCGAAGGTGTTATAAGATATTTAACCGTTTATATAATTCCCTTGATCAAGTCAACAATGCGACACAATGACACAAAAACAGCAACACGTTTTTACCATTTTACCAAAAAGTTATCAACTTAAATTTCATATTAGGTATACAATGCGAGGAGGCTGGGTTGAAGTTGGAGATGGACTTAACGTCGAAAAACTTGCGACTTACAAGCAAATATAACGAATTTCAACGTTTCAAACAAGTGAGAAAATTGCGTTCCGATGCTAGGTCCCACCATGTGGTCCGAACGCAATATTCTTACTTTGTTTTAGTAATTTTTTGCGCGCATTTTTTATTAGATTAGAAGAATACGGTCGTGAGAAATCTGCCGCTCAGAAGACCTTCCATAACATTTTTTTTTAGTTATATTCAGGCGGGTTGAGGGCTGCTACTCACAAGACCTGATTATTTGACTTTCACAGGAATCTGTTCTACTGAAAATATACCAAGATTAATAGTTTTAAGCAACTTTTTCAAGTTCTAAGGCCCGAAATATTTTGTTTGCCGCTCGTTCGTTTCGTTTTTCTTCTGTACGCCTTTCTTAAGTTTGTGTTCTGAATTCACTTCCAAACCCCACGTTGTGGTCAGTGACCATCAGCTGTATATAATTGTACATTTCAAGTTTTATTTAGGATTTATGTTAACGTTTCCTGCTGGAACCTCGTAAATTCGATATGAAGTGCATTGACCTAGAACTTACGAGTAATTGAGGGGTTCGGCATCTCTTTGGATGTCAACAGTTTTAAGACTAAACATGCAAACGTGTAATTAAGTGGAGAATGCGAATCAAAAAGTGGTCGTTATGGCAACAAGTACCTTGGAATTTCTGACAAATTTAACGTTGTTGGGTTAAGTAATTTTTAAACACATACTGTTAATATATGCTGTATTAGTGAAAGGAAAAAAATGTCCTCCCACAGCTTGCAGAAAATGAGTTTTAGTTGTAGGCTAACGAGGATATGAAAAGGTGCATTAAACTGTTACTTCAATAGATCAAAGCACGAAACGTCGAAATTACAATTTCATTTCCTTATTTCACTAAGTGTAGTTATCTCGTGTAAGAGCACTTAGTTCTCAGGTTGTCATAGTGACACTGTATTGTACGCCAGTGCTATAATATTTAGCGGTCATCTTTGCGAAACAGTCGCTCTGCCTAAATTGTTTGTTTGTTGTGTTTAACGTCCCACCGACAGTATTCAGGGCATTTGGAGACCACCTATTTGAGATAGATATAGTACTGCCACACTGAAGTACATGTATTACGCCACAGACATGTGACATGAACCACACCCAGTCACCGGGGCACCCAGTCCTGGAACTGACCTGTATATAAAATAATGCCGAGGTCCAAATTCCATTCTTAACGACTCTGGTATTTCATTGTTGGGGATCGAAACAACGTCCTACCGCTCCCGAGACGGTCGCTCTATTCATTCGACCACTGGGGCCATTTTAACAAAAGTTTCCTTTATTTTAATTGGGTCAGAAAAAAAGTTGCGTCCCTTGATTTAATGGAGGCATACACTATTCCAAATTTTATGGGTAGGTATATATTTCTCTTTAGGCGTAGTTTTGCACAAATTTAAATAGTTCCTTGGTATTACTGGTTGACATAATTCAGAAAGTAGTCTTATATACTTCTATATCTCTACAGATTCATTCATTCTAATATGTAAATCTGCACTTTTTATTTCGTATTGAGAATCATTGTTATAAGTTATTGCCAAGGTCTCACAGGTACTTGAGGACAGGACCCTAGCTGTGACCCTTCCCCCTCCACCCACACACACACACACACACACGCACACACACACAGACACACACACACACACGAAACGCTTTGAATATAGCGGTTTTCAACTTTAATTCGCCATTTACATTGAGTTTATGTCTCAAAATATTCACATCCAAATAAATCTAACATTTACTATCCATGTCTTTATAAATAAAAAAAAATCACTATATATAAAACAACAAGGTAACCAACTTCAGCAGGATACTGAAGAGCACCCATCAGGAATTGGTGTCAAAAGATCTATGAAAAATGTGCCCAACGGTAATATTGGCGAGTTCCCACTGTCAACGGATAATTTTCCTACATAACTGTTCAAAAGAAATACAAATATAATTATTTCTAATGTCTAAAATGTCAAGATTTCGAGTGGGGATTTAGTGATTTAACTCCATTCGAACCTCGATCAACGGAAGTGAGGTCAGCTCTGCGATTTGTTTATGTACAGAAGGGAACGGTAAGAGTATTCCGAAGTTATTTTGTTTGGTGTCACACCACTATGAAAGTACTTCCGGGTCGTAGGGTGCTGAAGTAGTACCTAATGAAAAATGAAAGGGTGGACATCAAAGTCATATTTTCCCCAGAAAACACTGAATAACTGCAACACATTTAGCCTGTGTGGTGAGATACATGTATTTTTGACCATTAACTTGCATTTAATAGTTGTATTAAGGGATTACTTTCCTACAGGATGTTGGGAGAGCTGCAGAGGTAATGCGGCTCAGAGGTCATGTTTGTTTTGGAAATTTTGACAGGTAGCCGGGAAATGTGAAATTTGTGAAACGCCAATTCCTTAATGATATATTTTTTTGTGCCTAAATCTGTTGATTTATGAATGGTCTACATGAAACTAGACCAGAAATATTCCAACGAACATTTGGAAAGTAGGAACAGGCCTCGAAAGTCGGCCAAGTTACTATAGATTATATATATGAATAGAAAATGAAAGTAGAAGAAATTGAATTACGGAGCCATTTTTCAATGGATTGACATCAAATTTGGACAACATGTACATTGAATACATGGAAATTGGATAATATGTTTAAAAAATAGGTATGTTTATTTTTTTTAAATTATTAATATTTTAATATTTTTATATATGAAATTGGGCTAATTTTAGATTTCTGCATCTTAACTTGGAGGAAAATTACACGAATAACAACAGAAAGCGTTGTTTTGAACTGGGGGTGTGTTCCGGTCACATAAACGGGAGTGGTGGGCGTGAGCCTGAGTGCCTTGTGCACCTCGGCTGGGAGTGATTTTAGAGGGTTATTGTTTAAAAATGAAGTAGGGGTTATGTTTTTATGTTGGTTACTTGGTGTTGATACTCACGTATAAATATCTTCTTTAATTATCTTTAATTTTGATTTTGAACCCTGTCTCTCTCTCCCCCCCCCCCCCCTGAATTTTCCAAACAGATATTGATACATGAGTTTATATAGCACTGTTTCGGTCAGCATCAGACCTCATCAGTGGTGCTGCTATGCACCAGACAGAGCTTTTTTTTTTTCTTTATGTTTTTTTGTTGTTTTTTTTTCTGCTGTGCTCTGTTCTGTAGGGCAGGCTGCTGCTACTGGTTTGTTGCAGAAGTTAAGGCGTAGGAGTGCAGATTGCTGTCAAGCAGTCCCTTTACATAATCAGGCTCCTTTGGTGGTGGGTTTCTTGAGTCTGCCGGTGTTCGAACTCCATCTGGGCCCTTTGAGCTCTTCGCTTTGCCTTATACCTTCTTGTTGTCTTGTACGACTTATGGTAGCTTGCCTTCCTTGATATGTGAAGAAGGCGCTTTCTTGAAGCTGCAGATAGACAAGTCCTTGTGAGGCGGCCCACCTTCATCCTCACTGCTGAGTAAACTGAGTTGTTCGCTCTCAGGGTTTGAAGAGCTAGCCGAGCCTCAAATGACCTGGGGTAGTTCTGGGACTTCGGCATGGTGGCTAAAGTTGCTCGGTTGAAGGCCTCACACTTCTGTGTTGATGTTCTAGATGACACCTTGTAGACCGCCTCTTCACTCAATCTCATTTTTAGTATCACAGCAAGCAGTGACTTGTCATTTTCGTTCATCTTCAGGTGCGTGATGTCATTTGGGCCCAGGATCATGGACTTGTACCACCAGGAGTTGTGACCTTCACCGGAGCAGACCAGGGCTGATTGATGACAGAAGCTGCAGTTCCCGGCATAGCATTCAATGGTGGCCCGCTGGATGTCAGGTAAGCGTGATATAAATTTCGTAATATCTCCTCCTCCCAATCTTGCCATCTCTTCTATAACAGCATTGCATCTGGCCTTGACGTCACGTGACAGAGCTGCCTGTGCCTTCTTTCGCCCAAGTTTAGTGGTCTGAGGGAACATTCCTTTGCTAAATTCTGCAGATCTCATTTTTCTCTCTTGCGTCACCGCCAGATGATTTGGATCTGCCTGCCTTGAAACTTCCCAGGCTGCGTCTAGCTTCTGGTAGAAGTCCTGCATCCCAAGGTAAGATTTGGTGTCGCCGTCAGTCGTCAGGGTTCGGACAAAGTACCCTTCCATGGACAGGTCTTCAGCAAGCTCATAGGCCATTCTCCTTTCTGAGTGGGGGGTGAAGTAGGCTAGGTTGGCTGTGCATCCGGCATGTCCACCAGGGCAGGTGACGGTCAAACCTTTATTCCTTAGCACAGCACCAGTCCAGCAGAGCTTGTTTTCCACAGCCAGGCCCACGATGTACTTCTTGTCAGTGTGGTTCTCTACAGCTACTGTGTAGGCTTGGGAAGCGCTCTGCCCAGGTTTGTATGATGACGTCATCCGAGAACTGTTGTACCGGGCGTCAATGGAGAGGTCGAGCTGTTTTGGGTCTCTGGCACTGGCTGCAAGTGCATGGCGTTCCACAAGGCGCCGCTTCTCGGACATGTCTTCTTTATTTAATTTGACGACCTCACTGCTGACAGTTGATGTTAGCCGTTGAAGATGACTTGTAGCTGGGAACGGTAAGTCCATCTGGGTAAACAGCTGCTCAGCCCGAGAGATGCCCATAGGAGTGTCCATTATGGCTGACGCCAAGGAAGTGTTGATGACGGCCTTCTTTGTCCCTGCTATCTCGTCATAGGTTTTCATTCTCTTTGAAATGTAAGTGCAAGATTTGCACTTGAAAATGAACTTGCTTCCCAGCCCATACTTCTGCTCCTGGTACAGGTCCACTTCTAGTTGTCTGCAGCCTGTGTCTTCATGGTTGCTGTAAACTGCATTCATCATGGAGAGGAGCCGTGGAAGGTGTATGACGCGGTTTCCTGAAATGAAGTTATCTTCCATTTGCAGATTACGTCGTAGCCTGTATGGATGGTGGTCTTCTTCATCGTCTGGGTGGTGGCCTGTAGATGCTGTGCTGTAGGCGTCTCCTTCAGATCCTGCCTCAGAAGGTAATTTCTTCTTAAATGGGCTCAGTTGGTTGTTCTTCTGGAAGAAAATCCCAGCAGCTCTGCGTTTCCTCTCGCCTAGGACCATAGTTGTAGAAATTGGCAGTCAGTCTTCTCTGGTGCATTCAGATATGATTTGGGTTAACTCAGTACCACCCCCTGTATAAGGTCAAGGTCCAGACAGTAGCCACACCTACTGATTTAATTCTGCCCAACCAGTAGCTGACCCTGGGGGGCTCCTTGAGGGGTAGGGGAGACATCCTCCCCAGCCCCGGCTAGACGTGCCTGTAGACCTATACACAGGTCCTTTGATGTTGCTTAAGTACAACTACCTAGGTAACCCCTGTATATGTCCTGATGCAGTTACATGTCTGGGATTGATTTTGGCCCACTTTCAAATAAAAAAAAATTAGAAAAAAAAAAAAGAGAAATAATTAAATAGTATTTTTTTCTTATTTTAGCCCTAAAAAAATCCATTTTTGTCTGCTTTTCTAATTTTTGGGGTATTTCCCTTCAATCAGGTGATCAATAATGGGGTTTAAATGATAAAATATGATGTTTGAAACAGAGTGCACTTTATTTCATCAAAATCCATTGGTTATTAATTAAAATATGACTGATTTTGAAAGTATACCCTGCATGATTAGAATGCATTTAAAATGACCAAATACAGTGCACAATCTGCCACTCTCTAAAACAGTTTAATGTGACCTTAGACTTGACTGAGAAATCTGATCAGGGTTTTATTTTGTTGCAAATATAATAAATAAGTTATTTGGGCATAATTTTCATGTATATTTCAAATTTGGGTTCTATATAGGTGTCACACCACTATGAAAGTACTTCCGGGTCGTAGGGTGCTGAAGTAGTACCTAATGAAAAATGAAAGGGTGGACATCAAAGTCATATTTTCCCCAGAAAACACTGAATAACTGCAACACATTTAGCCTGTGTGGTGAGATACATGTATTTTTGACCATTAACTTGCATTTAATAGTTGTATTAAGGGATTACTTTCCTACAGGATGTTGGGAGAGCTGCAGAGGTAATGCGGCTCAGAGGTCATGTTTGTTTTGGAAATTTTGACAGGTAGCCGGGAAATGTGAAATTTGTGAAACGCCAATTCCTTAATGATATATTTTTTTGTGCCTAAATCTGTTGATTTATGAATGGTCTACATGAAACTAGACCAGAAATATTCCAACGAACATTTGGAAAGTAGGAACAGGCCTCGAAAGTCGGCCAAGTTACTATAGATTATATAGGGACAAAAAGTAGTGGTGTGACACCGTTTACAAATATTTTCGGAACACTCTTACTTTCCCGTTCTTTATTATATACAATCGCAACATCTTTTTCTCAGTCTGAGTTGACCTTCGTGGGCGATGACGTCATGGATGTCATTTTGGGTTCACTTCCGTTGATCGAGGTTCCAATCGGTTAAAATAGTCAAATTTCGAGTAGAAATTAAGAAATTTCAGGCATTTAAAATGATAATATCTGTATTTTATGTGAACAGTTATGAAGGAAAATTATCCGCAAACAGTGGGAATTCCCCAATATTATCGATGGGCGCATTTTCATTGATTTGTTGACACTTATTCCCGATGGGTGCCCTCCAGCATCCTGCTGAAGTTGGTAACCTTGTTGTTTATTATGTATAGACTATCGTGATTTTTTTTTTATTGATAAAGACAGGGTCCTGTCCTCAAGTACCTGTGTTTAAATTCATATAGTCATAGTATCCAGTGTGTGTGTGTGTGTGTGTGTGTGAGGGCGGGGAGGGGGCATCCGTGTCCAGTGGAAACTAATGTTAGACTTCAGAGTCCTTTTCATGGAATTTACTTTAAACAATTATCTACTGTGACATTCTGAGAGGCATTTTAGTTTGATTACACGCTGCGTACCCGTATTGATAGTTTCAATATCCGTCTCATTTTTATACATTTGTGTCTTGTTATATAAGTTCAAGAGCTAATTGGAAAAAAAACCGTTTACTAGCTTGATCCCTGGGAGGCATAGTTTTTAAAGATCAAATTTTATTTCAGGAATGATGTTACTAGACCATAAAAAATAATTTGCGCAAAATAAAACTGATTTCTGAGTTTTTTTAAAAGGAAAATATTTTTTATTGCTTTTAAAGATTGTGTAAGGAAACAATCCTGTTCCGCAAGAGCTTCGAATTGTCTTAGAGTATTTATGGTAAATGTCCATAAAGTGATCATATGCATTAAACAAAATTAATTCTGGCCGTCGTTTTCAAGGAAGAAGAACATGGTTAAATAAGGAAGCACGCCGACCCATCCGGGAGCCTCATCATTTATCGTGGGTTATAATAATGGAAATGGGGTGAAATTAGTAAGCTATCTTGAGTAGCTCATTTTTTATATAAATGTTTTAGATGAACTTTCATTAGAGCAATGTAGGAAAATCTAAGATTCTGGTCAGGTATTTGACAAAATGTTTTGAATCAAAGGGATGCCCCTTATATGGCACCTCAAGGTAAGTGGGCGAGTTCTACGATTGCATATTGTTCATGTTAACGTTACTTAGCTGCATCATTTTGTTTCGACTTTGACTGTTACATTTGAACTGAAACTGTATATGTTAGCAATGTACATTTATATCGTTAAAATGTAAAATAATACACGTATGTGTACGTACATAGGAAGGGCCTCATGCTTGGTTACATAATATGGTTACGTTCGCTAAATGAATTTCAGGTATCAACACATGAATTGAAAACATAAAACCCAAAGAAGGATTTGGAGCGGAAATTGTGATTTCGACCACAGGTAGAAGATGTGACCCCACCCCAACCCCCCTCTACAACTTAAAAAAAATCTATTTTTTTCTTTGTTGGAAAAAATGGGATGTCGGTGTAGATTTATTTTTACTTTTTCTTTTAAGTTGTAGAGTGGTTTCGACCGATAAAAACTGACATCAGAGGTCTCGTGTTATGAACTACCGCAGAATGTATCAGAGTCAGTTTTGTGTTGCGTGTATGACGCAGTATTTCTTTTATATCATCGTTCCTTCCCATGGGAAGGAACATCTATAGTCGTTCCTCGCTACTTGCCAGATATAAAATTAGCACCTGATGAGATGTTTGCTTGCTCAGTATTATGTGTGTTTTGTGATTCTTATGATGAGACGGGATCCGGTCTGAAGTCAGGTGATATTAACTATCAGCGTGATATCACGTGATGTCAACCATTTATCCGCCATTTCATCGGCCATTTGGATTTTAGTCAGTTCTAGCAGGTGCGCGTAGGTTTAAATTACGGCTTCATGTTGTCCCGATTAAGAAAACACGATGTCAGCCTAAACTGAACTTAATCCTATCAAAGTCCTTGAATTTCTTGTTTCATTTCCTGTGCTACCATGATTTAAAGAAAGAAAGAAAGAAAAAAAAAGAAGAAAGTTTTGACTTGGAGAGAAGTTTTCAACCACTAATACAATTTGTCCTTTTCGTATTCTAAGGTTATCCCTTCCATATGCAAATACTGAAAAACAGCTTTAACTTTATACTTTATAGTTTAGAAATGCCGGAAGGAACTTTTGGTAGGCTAAAACTTGTTTTACCTTTCCCAACACGCCATTCAATCCCTACATTTCAGTTTTTGGCCCACGTGACTAGATCTATATCTAATTTGAGAAATTTCACTTCCTGTAAACTGTAGCACCGACTGTCACTGGCATGACAAAAAAAGAGAGATAACTATTTCTAAACCTAACATTTTTCTGTCCTCTACAGTATTCACTGACTATTCAGATGGGAAACTTGAGTCACAATGTTCATGATTAACATGTTAAAAACAAAAAAACAAATTATGCCCTTTATTCAGGAATGTAATTTGCGAAGGCCATTCAATGGAGAAGCTATTGTAAATTTGAAGAAAACGCCAATAATATTTGACATTGTTTGAAAATGTAGCTTTTGTCAAGTTGTCTATTGTAAAACCCTCAATAGAAATATATGTATAGAGGAGTAATGAGTGGGCAGATTGTTATACATACCTGCATTATGTTACGAGTGTTATATCCCCATGAGAAACTTAAGTGATATATGAAAAACATTCACCGAGGTTTTGCTAACATGAAAAAGACATGTTGAAAATCGGGTATGATTATAAATCTGATCTGAGTGATACAGAAATAATGGCCACAGAGAAAAGAAAATGACAGCAGTTAAAAGTAATTCTAGCATATATATCTGGGCAATATATCTATAATGTATATATATCTAAGGTAATCCATCCATTATTAAATTATAATCATGGTTCTTCAAATGCTTAAAAAGACTTCAGTGTAGAAGCAAACATCCATTGGTTTGGAGTCATAGACTTTTTACTCTAAGTCTATAAAGGCTTGCATTTGCTGTGATATTCCAATGATAATTTGATGGGCCATATTCACAAATTAATGATGGATAGATTACCTCCTTTCACAGATGATCATTGATTAAGAATTTGATTTTTAACTATATGTGTGTACTGCGTCTATCAATACCCGTTTACAGATGCGTGATCACCCAATGCAACCATGCATGATTGTAAAAAAAAAAGAGGCTCGTTTCTTCATCACAGGCAATACCGTCACGGACGGTATTAAAACTATATTTAGAATTATAAAACCTTTATTTAGATTTTATATTTTCGTTTGCCGTCACTTGGCTGATAACACTCACTCTTCACGCATTTGATAACTTCATAGGCTGAATTACGAAATCGCTACCCTGAACGTCATGCAAGCACATGCTTTCGCCGAAAATGCGTTTATGAAAATAGCGTTTTCCCGGGCAATGTGACCTTCACCTGCCGAGTTTGTTTGTCAGGAAACTAAAACTTCATCAACATAGACGAGGGTGAGTAGAAAATTATTTTTTAATTCCTACAGATCATTTGTGAACGAGCTGCTTTAAAGCTTCTGTGCATAGCCTTAAACACATTAGAAACTTGCTTTTTTATGATCTTAAAGCACAACAGCAATATCTACGAAAATATTAATGAAAAGGTTTCTATTCATTATAATATTTTTGACTATTTATTATAGTGTTATGAAATTATATGTGCATTTACAACAACAACAACCGTCGAAATAATATAAGATGAGTCGTGTATATTTAAAATCGGTTTCTTTTGAAATTTATTGCTTAACGTTGTTTTAATTTGAAATTGAGTTAAGCCATGCGCAAAATTTTCATTTATATTAATTAAAATTACCGTAGTTGTCATTCTAAAACATCTTAAGATATATCAACATCACACCACCACCATCATCAACACCATCATCATCAGATTCGGAGACCATCGGAAAATACGTAATGTGCATCATCATTTGGATAACAGGTCATCGAATGAAATAAAAAAGGCAAATTGTTTGCTTCCGTAAACGGACTATATCTGAAAACAATACAACTATGTCTGTAACAGTTTAAAAAGTTTCAATGCAATTTAGAGTTATGTCAGATCTAATAGACGATTAACTATGTTAGAAAAAAATCTTTCTTTTCCTTTATTGAATGTCCTAAAATAACCGTTCAGCTCTCAAACTAAACATAAAGGGTCTCATTGAGTCTCTACCACGCAAATAGTGGTTTAAACACCGGGACCCGACTCCGTGACGAGGTATCATAGTGAAGCCTGATTGAATGTCACTAAAAATGAAGTGTTCGTGTAGTCTCCTTATGAAGCACTGTCTCAATTTCGAAAATTAGGGATTATTGTGTATTGGATTGTAAAAACGTGTAATGACATGGGACATACAAAAAAGACCTAATCATGTTGAAGGTAAGTGCTTCTTTAGTTGTTTTACATATGTCATATTTTGTGGTCGTGTTGAGAGAGGGTGATTTTGGCTTGTTTTTAATTTTTGATTCAAAAATCAAATAACGAATTTTTTAAGAATGATGATAAAATATACAGTGACGAAGTGACACGTTCTGGTTCTGTAAATAAATGAAATTTATAAGACTTAAAGATGTGTAAACTGATTTGACATCATTTTAAGCTACTTATAGATGACCCTAAACTAATTGATATATTGTCATACGTTCGAAATAATTTCTTAACATTTTGCTTCACGGGGATATTCATTTTTGTTGTTGGTCGAAAATCCACCTATATATTTAACTTTTGGTCGATTCTTTCGTTTTTGTACTTTTTTTTTTTTATCCCTTTTATTTATTAAATGAGCCCCCTTTTCCATTATTTTTCTAATTTAAATCTTAGTCAAGATAAAAAAAATAATTCTGTGCTTTGACAGGTTGTGTGTGTGTGTGTGTGTGTAAACGAATACACAAATTGCCGTAGATGACAGAATAATCAACAATAACCATATATAAATTTAAATACCATGTACCGTTTTATAAAGCGGTTCTCATAATTATTATTTTAAGTAATAAATACCGTAAAGTAGATATTGCAAAATGTACATAGTGTAAATTGAATATTGTTTAAACAGTATAAAATATAAGAGCATATCACAATATAATAGTATAGATATAAAAATAATTATATAATAGTATAAATTCATGTAAATAATATATATTGTAAAAAGTATATACTTTAAATAGTATATAGTGTAAAAGTATATAGTTTAATAGTATTTAATGTATAAATACCATATATTGTAAATAGTAAATAATGTAAATGGTATATATTGTAAATAATCTATATTGTAAAAAGTATATACTGTTAATAGTATATAGTGTAAAAAGTATATAGTATAAATAGTATATAGTGTAAATAGTATATAATGTATAAATACCATATATTGACACTAGTATATAGTGTAAATAGTATATAGTGTAAATAGTATATAGTGTAAATATATAGTGTAAATAGTATATAGTGTAAATAGTATATAGTGTAAATAGTATATAATGTATAAATACCATATATTGACACTAGTATATAGTATAAATAGTATATAGTGTAAATAGTATATAGTGTATAAATACCATATATTGACACTAGTATATAGTGTAAATAGTATATAGTGTAAATAGTATATAGTGTATAAATACCATATATTGACACTAGTATATAGTGTAAATAGTATATAGTGTAAATAGTATATAGTGTAAATAGTATATAGTGTATAAATACCATATATTGACACTAGTATATAGTGTAAATAGTATATAGTGTAAATAGTATATAGTGTATAAATACCATATATTGACACTAGTATATAGTGTATAAATACCATATATTGACACTAGTATATAGTGTAAATAGTATATAGTGTAAATAGTATATAGTGTATAAATACCATATATTGACACTAGTATATAGTGTAAATAGTATATAGTGTAAATAGTATATAGTGTAAATAGTATATAATACTCTCCATGCCAGGTGGTAGATTTTGGACAATACACACCGGAGATAAATTGTGCGAAAATCGAAACTGATACGTTTGCTAAATATTGAAATATTTAAATAAATTTTAATCTCGGTATTATTTTTTTTTCCGATTATATTGAGGTAAATATCATTTTACTATTTGTTGGTATAATCAATTTTGATAAATAGGACGGTCTGTTATTATTATTTTTACTCACTTCACTGTTAGTCTCTAGCCGTATCATATAGTTTTCGTTTTAATACCCTCTCACTTGTATCATATCTCTGGTATGTATTATACATCATTTGAAATAATATCTATTATTTTACTCTAATCCACAGCAGTGACATGGTAAGTGCCATTAAGTAAGAGACAATAACCACTCGCCCACGGAGGCCCATAAGTTTTATATTCTCCCATTTTTTTTATTCAAAGTGTGTGAATATTCATATCTATGAGTTTGCTACGCCCCTTCAGTGGATTAATTATTGTATCACAATATAGAAAAAATAATAAATTGAAAACTTGAAGTTTATCTGGATTTATACACAAATTTCAAAAAAATAAATAAAAAATAAATAAAAAATCATACAGTGGCCAATAGTCTAATTATAGGTCTCTTCGTGCCAGGGAAGGATAATTTGAAAAGTTTATGGGTTTGGTGCCCTTTCATGTAGAAATAAACACACCTGTGGGAAGTGGTGAAAGGTAAACACACTAGCGTTTATGATGCTGGCCGGTTGATAGTCAGTACCAGCATTATACCGGGTATCATGTGATCAAGATGACAATAGCTGACCATATCGAGTTTGACATTACACCATAGTTTTTGTCTTTATCTTTAAGAATACCCAGAAACTGTCCATGCGTAACTACATTTGCAGAAAGGATACTTGCATCCTTGATTGTCACATGACCCCTTCTAGTCACAAAGTCGCGGTTTTACAGCCGTGTTTGCCTATTCAGATGACTGTGTGGGTGTGGAGTTTCAAACTGCTATTTTATTACCGTTTTGTAGATGTTAAAAGGTAATCCGTGTATTTAAATATGAGCCCTTCCCTACGCCGAGCAAGCATGTCGCATGTCTTGCCCGATATTGTAAAGCAAAACACCAAAACACAATAACACTCAACCCAAAACAACAACAACAAATAAAAAAGAACAATACTCCCAAAACAACAAAACAACAACAACAAAACAACAACAACAACAACAACAAAACAACAGCAAACAAACAACCTTGCTTTGAATATGGCTAAAGTTATGTGATGTAGGAGGGGCCGGACAATATTCCAATTTACTCGTAGCCCTCACTTCTGTGAATCTGGGGTGTTGCGAATTTTGAAACATGTTAGTGAATGGTTGAACAAGAGTTTAAAAACAACATGAATACACAGTGACTATAATATCAAATACAGAGAAATGTAACATCAGCATACATCCTTCAATACTGAAGATCTACATGGTAGGAGGGGCCTCCGTGGCCGAGAGGGTAAAGTCGCTGACTTTAGAACTCACTCAGCCCCTCACCGCGTGGGATCGAAACCCGGCAGGGTCATTCGGATTTTCATGTGAGGAAGCCTTCCCAGCTGGCTTGCGGTAGGTCGGTGGTTCTACCCGGATGCATCCGTGCATTCGGGGTCTTCTTCCACCTGTAATTAGCTGGACGTCGCTATATGACTAAAATACTGTCGAAGCGACGGTAAACTTAAATAGTCAATAGTCAAGTCATTGTAGGAATGATACAACTGACTCATTTCAAGTTAAGTTAAAATCCCTTTGGTATTTGTAGGAGAAATAATTTGTATTAGATTCTGTTTTCTAGTAAGTAAGTAAGTAAGTAAGTAAGTAAGTAAATACTTACTTATAGCAAACAATTGCCAAAAATCACGGTTACTTGATGAGATCAGTATTGTTAATGAATGTTATAATCCAATTTTTGACCAGTTAATGCATACTTCAAGAATGTATGAAGTATATGTAACCATATAAATTATATGTAGCCATGTAAATTGTATGTAGCCATGTAAATTGTATTTAACCATGTAAATTGTATGTAGTCATATAAATTGTATTTAACCATGTAAATTGTATGTAAATTGTATGTAGCCAAGTAAATTGTATGTAGCCATGTACATTTAATTTTGAAATTGTTTTTTCTTCCATATGCTTATGCATAGTATACCATGCACTTGTATTGAAATATGGCTCATTGGCAGTTTCAAAAATAGAGAGGCTATGCCGAAAAATGTACGGTAGACATTAACTACAGCGTTATATTTTGTTCATGGCATAAATATATAACACCATTACAATGACATCACGAAATATATTTTTAACGATTTAGCACTTGTTGAAAATGTCAAAATTTGAAAAATTAAAAAAAAAAGTTTCAGTGGTGAAAATTCATGAATATTTAATATAACAATGTCTACTGTTTGTTTATCAATTCTGCATTGATGTATGGGTTGCTGTATCAAAATAATGTGAGAATTTGCTGACTTAGGTACCGGAACATTTGACTGATCACTGAGAAATCTTGAGCTTGAGAGAACATAATATATACATAAAATAACGGACTTGTAAAAGTCTAAATAAATTCCACATTTAAGCCTGTCAATGTATATACATGTACAGCACAATCGTTTTCCAGTTCTCAATCCTCTCCATTATAGTAAGGATTATTCAGGTGTGATTCTGAACCTCGTATTTGTTGAAAGGTAGACAACAATCTCAATGTCTAGTCTGATGAGATTAAATCTCCATTGTCTCGACAGTTGCTAATGAATTTGAACTGAAAGATATCGACACCCAATCAGTCAGTGGCCATTTTATTTGGTCATTGTTTTGGATGGCGTTATATGACAATGCATAGTTAGTATATTGTTCTTGCGTGGAGTGTTCACTGAAATAAGATAACGAAATGAATGAATATGAAGTTTGAAGGGTCAAAGTATGATACCTCTCGTATGAAGATGATTTATGGAGCATAGATTCAAAGTTGACAGTGGCTTGGCTTCGAAGACTAGATGTGTTTTGGCGAGGGTTTTATGAAAATCACTTCACATATGTTCTAATGCACAGTATCTCACAAGTGCACATTTTAAGCTTCACTCTCAAGACAAACACTTACTATAACTAAATGTTGTACACACTTAATGAATATTTTAGTGACAATATTTATCTGATTTTTACAGAAGAAGCAAATAACATTTATAGTTAAACTATAACGGACCATGAGGAGGAATCCTAAGCCTGAATGTAGTACTAGTATATAGATGTAGAAGAATCTAAAGCATAATAAAAAGAGTTTAAAACATAGACACATACATGTAAATGGTCAAACTATAGACTTATGATATAGTAAAAATTAGGGATCTGCTTTCGTCGGAGTTAAAAATCAAGAAATGGCGATGAATGAGGTGTGCGATGAATTTGCATTCACAGGATGGGGTGGGGGTGGATATAGAAGTGAATAAATATCAGACAAGGACGGATATATAACATCATGTCCCTGGTGCATGAAAAAAAATCAATATTTTTGATGAGGACGTTGTTTTCAAAGGCACAGTCTTTGTTTGATCTTGTGAACACAAAATATTCGACTATTTTTTGTAGGAATGAAATTATTTCCATGATCATTTTTACATGTTCTTTTAGTAAACCAGAACAGATGACTTATAAAGGAATATTTATATAAATTATTAAGTAATAAATATCAAAGCAAGAAATTTGCATTTAATATAAACTTTTATCAAACAAGATTTAGAAAGTCGAGCAATATTGCCATTATCTGATATTTGTATGTATACATATTTAAAGTCGGTAACTTAAAGGGTCTAAAATCAGCAGTACCAAAAAGCACTTACGGGTAGGGTAGATCGACCTACAGGGTAGGGGTAAGGGTCGTTTGTAACCTTTCTTGCTAACACACACACACACACACACACACACACACACACACACACACATTTTACCACTGTGTAATTAAACCACATCATTTAAATGTAAACTTAACCACAGTAAGTAGACCGTATACATTAATATTTCTATGTCACTACAATTTATGAAAAGGGGGCATTGTGTACTTTTGTACGTTCGTACGTATATGCATTCGAGTCATCTCTCCTGGACTACATGCCCTAATGTACTATATTTTGTGTCATGAAGCGGATGTCTCTTCAGTGCATCTCATCTTCAAAGCTCTGTGACCTTGACCCTTCTTATCTTACAAAACATGTTTTGACTGCCTCTGCCATATATAATCATTTAGATATTCCGGATTTTTGCGTGCGTCCATCTTCCCAATAAATATTGCTACATACCCTTATCTTATACATATAATTTGACATTGACCTCTGTCTTCAATCATTTAAAAAATAAATGTTTATTGAGTATTAAATCTCTGAAACAAGTATACTATGACTATGGAATTTCACAAACTCATTCAGTGAAGGAATATGGCTTTTATCGAAGTATGTACTCCTGAATTCACAGAGGCTTTACATAAATGATGATGGCAATTAGGGAACTATATATAGGAAGGCAACAGGGAGGGCATCCTTGTCTATGCTCTATAGAGATCACAAACTCTATATCTTGGTCATTTGCATACACAAACAGATGATATTATTGCATCTGAAACAAACAAGTCATGTAGTTAATTTGTATATAAGAGTTTTGTTAAAGTGTTTTCGAAGTACTAAACATCAGATATTGGATATAAATTATTTAACCATTATTAGGCTGTTGGCACCTGAGGACGCTCGATCGTATATTGGAACATCAGCAACAGAATGCATTAGCTTTCAACCATAATTATATACTTTACACGAATCTTTATTCCCCTTTAACTGCAATTCCACTGTGTGAAGGGAAATGCTTACAAAGATCAGTTTTTTCTTGATTATATTGTATTGTGTCATAAGTACAACATATGAAAATTTGATTTTTTTTCTTCCAGATCATCAGACGGCATCATTTGGAATACCTTTGTATTTTCCTGACATTTCTCTTGTGTGTGCTTTTTGTTCAGGATGAACTTCTACGCAGGGACAGACTAATTTTTAAGAAGAGAGAAATACTTTATTTCATTGACAAAGTGAACCTTTCAAAAGAAGAATCAAAACATGGGATTAGCCATCCCAAAGTTGTAAATGAAAAGGATGGTATCATCGATGAAGGGGAAACGGATTCTACTAAAGATGGGGAAGAAATGAATGAGGTGAAATCAGACAGTCCATATATTGAGAAATTTGATTACTTTACATTGCGAAAGAATAAGCTCTGGAAATTCGACCACAGACTGACGATTACAGGAAATGCAATATGTCCGAAGGGGAAGCCAATACCTCTAATGATTCTATGCCTGTCCGAATATTACCATATAGAGGAAAGGGAAGTAATTCGTGCAACTTGGGGAAGTGTTGTGAAAACTCACAAGTGGCCGGTCGTGAAATGGCGATACGGGGATGTAAAGTTGGTTTTTATCTTTGGAAGTAGCAATAACACTATAGCCGGTCACGCTATTGCACAGGACGAAAGCCAAAGACATAATGACATCATCCAAGCGGACTTTGTGGACAATTACAAGAATCTTACTATGAAAGTTTTAGCAGGACTAAAATGGGTGAGGGATTATTGTCCGCAGGCAGAATACGTATTGAAAGTAGATGAAGACACTTTTGTCAATCTTAAAAACTTAATGATGGTTTTAGAGCACGTGCCGAGGAAGGGCATAATGCTTGGACATTTACAAAACAACGCCACCACGTTCAGACTAGGGCGTTGGGGAGTTTCCACGGAGACTTATCCATATAGGGCATACCCGCCGTATTTGTCGGGTAATTCCTACGTCATTTCCGGTAATATAATACCCCAGGTTGTTGTAGCTGCAGAGTATCTACCTTTTCTACACATTGAGGATGCTTTCTTTACAGGTTTGTACCAGTTAATATAATCTTCTATATTTATATATTATATATACGTATTTGAAATATTAACACCCTGTATATCACAATAACACAGGGTGTTAATATTTCAAATAAGTAGCGCATATTTGTGAATTTATTGTATATATATTTTTTTAAAAAAAAGTTTTGTCGGGTGTTGGGGTATTTGATTTGTTTGAATATGGTTAATCAAAATCCATCTAAAATTCGAAATAAAGGGCTTTGTAAATCATCTGTTTACAACAACATACTTCCTGATGAAGAGAACTAAGCTAAATATATCAGAAGTTTATAATACTCTTTGACAGTTATCGAGGTTGTGTAACTTTTGTCAAACCCTCCTTCAATGTCTCTAAGGTTGGCATTGTGACGAGGTACGCTGGAGGAAGGCGTGTCGGAGAGGATATGAGTGACAGTGTACATCCTCAGGGCGACCTCTTTCTACTAGAAACATACCTGATATGTAAGATTCAAGCAATCAACCAACTTCTCATACGGTCGGTTTTTTTTAACCCAAGGACAAATCATTGAGACCAATGTAAACTAATTGCTGGTCATGTTCTGATATATGACACGGGCTTCAGGGCGAACACACATTTACATTATTTTCTGATTATATAGCATCTACATTATTTTTATATTAATTTTTTTTTCTTCAGGTGTTATACGGAAAACTATCGGTGCAGGAATTATAAACGTAGTTGGCTTTACATGGTGGGCTGAGAGGATGCCCAAGATCTGCACTTTTCACAATGACGTGAAGATATCAGCAACAAATACTCCAGCCAAATTAGCCCTCGACATATGGAAGGCACTGTCGAGAAATTACAAAAATTGTTACAAAAGGAAACGCAATTTAACGCATTTTCCGATATTTCATGAACCGGAAATGGATCTTACTCCCGTGAAATAAATTAGATCTATATCTGTGCGTCTTCTCAACTTGCACTTGTTTGAAAGCGGGATATCAAAAAAGGCAATTTCAGACGACTTTCATTGCAATCTTAAGAACCGTTTCATGCAATGTTCCTTACATGTTCCTTGGCACATGTACCATATATACGTGCATTCATGTTCTAGAGGTCTGATCTAAAGAATGTCATTACATGGGCAATAACGCTGGGAAGTTTTCTGAGGTATGTCATAAAGCCACCTATCTGATAGGCCACCGCATCTTCTGCAGACAAGGCAACACAATTTTATTGACTGATGTGAAATCAATATTATCTGCTTATTACGAAGATTTTACAGTCTTTTAGTTTCCTGAGCAAGGCCTTGGGCTAACGAAGATGGTTATAACTGAACGAGAGCTATGCAATGAAATGTACATTTCGATTTACAAGGACATTGGTATTTTACCGTTATCGATTTCAAAGATTTTCCTCGTTTATTTCAGTGCGATCTAAGATATATTTTATCCTCCGGCAGTTGCCTGCACGTTTAAGTCGGTATGTCGGATTGTTAAGACGGGTTTAATTTTACCCACCACGGTAGTTCGAGTTCATAACATGCGGAGGATACATATACGTTTTAGCACATGTCACGATAATAAATAAATAACTTACTTACTTACTTACTTATACGTATTAACAGGTAAATGTGTATTGTTAATTGAGGTCTGCAAGTGTTTATTTATAGTGTGTGTGTGTGTGTGTGTGTGTGTGTGTGTGAGAGAGAGAGAGAGAGAGAGAGAGAGAGATTCTAATTTCTAACTGTTGACGCAACATTTAAAATGTATATTAAGATATAATTTTATAGAACTATTTTAAGTTGTCGAAATGAAAGTCTTTTTTCTATTGTATTTGTTTCAATACCTGTTTCAAACAAAAACACTAAAAGCTAAATATCAGAGAATCATTTACATTGATATTTCAACTACAGCTTTTCATATAGAGTAACTAAAATAAACACTATAAAGGATAAAAGATTGACTTTATTTCAATCAATACTTACACACTAATGCAAAAACATATTACACACAGAAACATTACACATTTACAAATGTTAAGATACATAAAGAACTAGCCAAGAGCTCAAATATACACAACTTCAAATGTAATTTTTTTTGGTGAGAATATACATCTGCGGGACGTCGTTAATGTATTGAAATTTGAAAATAGCACATCTTTTTCCAAAGTTTTGCACAGTTTCTTTAAAACGAGTATAAGATTACAGCGTACGTATCAGGAACTCTCATGCTGAAAGCGGTTTTACACGTCAGGGGCTTTAACTAATGGTGGTAACACAAATTTGTATACAGTGCTTGTTGTTTCCCTTTAATTCTTCAATGTAAATTCATGGATACGTTTACACAAAAAATCGAAGTCATTCCTGAACAATGGGTAGAGTACCCGTGACGCCCACTATACAGAGAAAAGAATTACTCCGGTATTTGGCATTACCGTTTGTTCGACTAGATGGTCCAATAAAATGCTTTCGTTCAAAATTTGAAAAAAAGTTGCTTAAAATGATCTTAAAATAATACATACATATATTAAGGTAGACCAACTGGGTCGCATGTCAAGACCATAAATTAATACAATTCTGAAGTACTCCATTTGATCAACATATGCACTGGCGGATTCAGGGGGGCACCCGGCGCGCGCCCCCTCTAAAACTCCCCGACCATACATAAATGTAGACTCCAAACAATCTCACAAGAATGCGCTATTTTGCAGCTTTAAATTTTAAAAAAATATCGCTGGGGAGTCCCGACCAGAACTACACCCCGTCTTATCCCGGTTCGGAAAACTCCTGAATCCGGCTCTGATATGAGCATATCCTTGCAACACTGTTCTATAGTAGCACACATTTCTGCATCGGACAACATTTCGGGGCTGTATTTAGACATCTATATTTAGATTTTTTTACTACGAGGAGTTAAAGTTTGTGATGATGACGATCGTTATGTTTATTTCATTACGATTGCATTATGGAAGTCGAAACTGAATTAAAATGTAATGATAATCGGTGCTAGAGATAACGTTTTTAATAAAATGTAATAAAAAAGTAATTGCGCAAGCGAGTACAGACATATATTGACCATCACAAGTTGGAATTTTCAGCACCAGGTAACAACTATATTTGACAATTCGTCCCGACGAAAGTGTCGTCCCATTGATCCAATGGGTAGGATAGTTTGGATGTATGACATGCAGGCCTTGTCAGCGAGGGTAGACATATTGATATACATCTTATAAACTGTTGGCAAGTCAGCGACTTTACCCTCTCGGCCACGGAGGCCCCCGTTGGCAAGAGAAATAGGGAGAGTAAGAGAGGCGACGTGCTAATTGTTTGCAGTCCATAAAAACAAATGGTATGTTCATCTTTTCTTGTAACGACCGCATACATGTAAGGTTTAAAACGACCGTATACATGTAAGGTTTAAAACGACCGTATACATGCAAGTGTTAAGCGGGTTTATAACATTGGGTGTATTGGCATCGTTTGAGAATTTGATTCTTGTTTATTAAATTTACTTTGATAAACAAAAGAAATCATCATCACATCATCATATTTAAAACCTTGTTCTTTCAGCTATATCAGCGCTTTGAAGTTCGATCGTAAAATAAGGATTTTCTTTTACTCATCTCAGTAAAATTCTTCCGAGTACAAGTAGGACACTGATACAATGAATGCAGTTTAAATTAGCTTTTGTTGATTTTTTTTTCATCAGTTAACGTTTATGACCCATAGACGATTTTGTTTGCTATAACGGTGTAATTTTCCTGGTTTGGAAGTTGAAAGTAATGGTGTTCTTAAATTTCCAAGGAAAACAACAACAACAACAACAACAAACAAACAAACAAACAAACACCCCATAAAACAAACAAATAAAAACTAAATAAACATCAAAATGTGAACTTAGCTTAACAGTACCCATAATTTGCATTTTCTGATTGTTTAACATAATATATAAAATGATCAATACTTGCAGCGTAGTGTGACAAAAAAGATAAAAATATATAATAAAAGCTGGCTTTTTTTGTGAAATTTGAACCAGCGGCTCTAACATATCACGAAGACGATGGTCATTGATTAAGAATTTGAATTTTAACTACATGAACAAAACTATTCAATGGCTGGAAACGACGTTTAATCCGTTCCTTAAGAATTGATACTTTTACTCGGATAAAGATGGCTTTGAAACACCCATCATACGTGTATGCCCATAACTTACTGTGTTTAGAGTTTAACACATGACCTTGACCTTTGATGTACCGATCCCCTTATCAATACGATCAACCAAGTTTAAGATCTAAGTCGACCGGTCGACACTCGGACACGTGCAATCAAAAATGCCCATCAGAACCAGTCTACCGTGTGATAATTTTCATTTTGGTTCCTTTTCGTTCATTGAGGGTAATTTTATTTCTCTACTGTAGTTTTAACCATTTTGAATTTTCCCCACATTAGTCTTGATTTGGCTAAAAAAATAAATGTTATTACAACTAAAATCTTAAGATATCAAAAGTATATTAAGATAAGTTGCATTTCTCTCACTGGTTGTAGTTTAAATTTCAGCAAATTCAATCATATAAGATAGTAATTTTGAAGTATTTTGTAAATTGTAAATTTGATATATAATCTTATGTTTCACACTCAGGAATATACTTTGGCAAAGACCGAAAAAAGAAAACTCGTATACCCTCGGCGCGACCGCAATATTGCTAGAAATAATAAGGAAAGTAACTACTGCATGGAGTTGTGTTCCGACGCCATTCGAAACTGACAGAAAACTTTCTCAATTAAGGATATGGAATGACTTGTGTGTGTGTGTGTGTGTGTGTGTGTGTGTGTAGTTTATCTCATTATTTAAAGCCCCAGTGCGTTTTAGCTTGGAAAAATATATTTTTCAAAATATCTAATTAGCAAAGCCTCAAATGATGTTTGATTAACCTCTTAATGTTAACTTGAGCCCACATAATGAAATATTCACCCGGAAGCCTTAGTTGTTCACCCAGGGCAAACTAGTGAGAAAAATGGGCGGAGCTTGTTCTGAAACACGCTGTTCAGTAAAACCACGGATGTCTCGGTGTACATGGGGTGTTTCAGAAGTTAATGGACTTTTGCTATAGGCTGGATAAATCTTGAAACACGGAAATAGGGATGTAGGAAGAAAATCTACGAACTTCTGAAAAAAAAACAAAAAAACCCTTGTATGTTAATTTTATGCTGTCATTGTTTTGAGCTAAATATAGAACGAGACAGCCACAATTTGTATTTTTCTAATAGAATCTTTCCTGTAAATTAGGCATTTCTCAAGGTCTTTCAGTGATGAAATTAAAACTGAATTATATATGCTGTAAGTGAGTTCAGATTTTGGTCTAACATTTATAAGATACTGGGACTTTAAGTTAAAGCCCCTATAAGCCCCTATAATGGTTCCGCTACATTCGGACCTCTTGGCCTTTTACGGAGATAACCAATGTCTCCTAATATTTCATTAGGGTTCCTTGGTTATCTTGGTAGAGGTTAAGTGGTCATAGATGTAGCTGTGTTTGTCGACTTTACCGGAAGTGAATTACAGGGCATAAATCTTATTATTATGACTGATGTATCTTCCCTTTTCATTACGAAATTGGCTAAATGAATGAGGTATCGATCATACACATTCAATTCAATTAACAAATTTAATGATTGTTTTCAAATGCATGCTTGTTGTTTTTTTTTAAACTGCGAAAGCGGTTGGTTGTATATTTTTACTCATTTTAATACATGCGACACTGCACGACAAATTAATATTACATAAAATTACAACAACTCAGCGGAGGTTGAGATTTATGTCGATCATGATTTCAGGATTTTCACGTTTACCTCATATTTCATGCCTTGTAATGAAGTCAGTATACGTGAATGTAGCTCATTATTTTGATTTTAATCCATGAGTATCGAATTCTCATCAGCCAAAGAAAGTGAACAAAACACCCCCTCGCCTTTATATTAAATATATCACCGACAAATGTGACAAATTGTCAATGGTAATTGAACAACAACAACAACAACAACAACAACAACAACAACAACAACAACAACAACAACAACAACAACAACGGCGTCTTGAGTTCTCAATATTTTAATATGATACAAAATTGGGAATAAATAATAACTCCTATCAAAAAAGTAATTATCGTTGTTTAACACTGAAGTCTCGTTCTGGCGAGCGCCTCCGAGAATTCGCGCCGGGAATATACGATATTTCGCCGAGTAGCGCATCTCTTGGTTTTAGATTTTGGCTTTGGACTGAAGTTCATGTTTGAGTATGCAGGACATTTAGTATGATAGTGTGCTCTGCAGGGCATTATGGCAAATAGTTGCATCAAGTTGCATCTTACAAACATGATCACCATTAGACCAAATTACTAAAAAAAAAAAGAATATACACGAGGTAAAGGTGTAAGTAATTTCCCTTTAGTGGAGTCCGCCAATCGAATTGAAGTTCACAGTAAAGTAACAGAATCGCACATATCCGAGGTGATTTACGACCTCATTTAGTATTAAGCACCCTTTAAGTACCTTGGTGTTGAAGGATTTCGGTACTTGTCATGTGACGAAGCCATACGTGCACGGGGACTCTCCTTTGGAACTTTTACGACTAAAATCCATGTAAGAAGAACTTGTATGCTCTCATTTTTAGGATTATCAAAATTAAAACTGCTAAAATTGTCCCAAATATTAAAAAAGGTCGGGAAGCAGAAAGCAGATCTTACAGTAGAACTTGATATTTCATCAAATGAAGTACACCCGTCCATTATACAAATATTAGTGTCAACCCCAGAGAGAGAGAGAGAGAGAGAGAGAGAGAGAGAGACGAAAAAGAATACAGAAGAAAGAGATGGAGATAACGATGAAGTAAAATCTAGAAGATAAAGAAAAAAAAAGAAGTAGCACTGTAGTTCGTCATATCCATTAACAATACATTAACAAGCATTTTGCGCAAATATAATGAAATTTGGTATAAGAGATAAAATATTAAATGTATTGAAGAGTATTTATGAAAATGTTAAGTCACGTGTTACGGAAGTTAAATAATATTTATGAATTTTCCTGTGTTTAATAAGTACGCCAGAGAGAGCGTTTATTATTTGGAAGAGGATTTAATATTGAATGGTTTCAAGGGTATTGACTTATACATAACAAAAACTATTTCTTGTTAAATGTTAGAAATTCAAAATATATAAAGATATACATCCATTAAATTTGATAAAACAAGTTAAAAGTAATTTTGATACAGTATATATGATAATGAATCGGTCTTTTGTTTGTATGTTCGTATGTTTTGTATGTTTTATTTGTTTGTATTTAGTTTAATTGTCGTTGTCATAGTTTGTGAATGGCAACAGACGTTTTGTAATGCCGATTTACCAATATACTTGAAACGTGATGACCTAATAAATCGTTCGTAGGTGCCAGTCTCCGCTGCTGTTCGCCTCCGCTGACGGAGGTGTGTTAGACAAATAAAACGACACTGAGCACGTGTAGTCTCCCTACCACGTGGCTGTCTTGGGAGTTTGGTGACAATTCCGGTTTGCTTGTACTGTAATGGTTCTCTTCTGTACATGTATTATATGGGCTACCCTCGCAAAACAAGAATTTGGATGAAAATATTGTTTTTGAAGTAAGTGTTGTAAATAAATGGATTTGTTTGAATATCTACACGAGACGCGCCGCCTTGTAAAAAGACAATTGGCGATTCCTCATTGTTGCGAACACATTCGAGCCATTTCGTATATGCGTGTGTTTAGTGTGTGAGCACATCAACATCACGTGGTATCATGGCGGGATAGACGTGTTTAAAAAATCTCTCCAATATGTTTTGTGAATTTAGGGGTTTTAGGGGTTTTGAGGGTATCTTTCTTCAAGGATATCTTCCTATCATGGAAATGATGCTCGCTGTGTTCATTAACCTGAATGCTTCACACTGGAAAACCGCCAAAATCGAAATTTTTTGAAGAATTGAGGAACGTGTAATCCCAAGTGTGTTTGTGTTTACACAGCGATGTGATTGTTGTTGAACACTTGTGTTGTTAATTAACTATCTTGTTTGTCTCGTTTTGTGACTTCGTTTTGTGATTTTTTTTTGTCGCATTGGTGTATATAAGGATGTATAAAAGGATATAAGGATTTTCCTATATTGAATAAAGGATCATCATGTGTAAGTAACGTTTGCTGTTCGCTCGACTGTCCAATCGTCTAACTGATTTTTATGTGCTTTTTGTGTGCTTCTGTGTTCAATTTCTAACATGGCCACACCAATTTCTACACCAAAAAGGGGGTTATCTTCTAGCAGTACTCCTAGTCCTTCATCGTCGTCGAAAATGCCTACCAAAAAAACAAAAATTACCAGTAGAAACAAAAAACATTACAGATCAATCCCTCATAAGTAACGATTCTGAGCACATTATCCAGTCTGTTATGAGTGTTTTGAATGAACAGATAAAAGAGGTAGTCAGCGAAAATGTGAGCTCTTCTGTGAAAGCAATGGCCCAATCAGTTGCAGACATTATTTCTGAATCCCTTAACGACAGAATGTCTGCATTCGAACTTGAAAATAAGCGTCTTAATGAACAAGTCCATCTTTTAACTGAAAAAATTAATGCATTAGAAGCCAATAAAGTCTCTGTTTCACAGCAAATTGAAAATGCAGAACAGTATTCTAGACGATCATGCCTTCGTATTTCTGGTATAGCTGAAAATCCAAATGAATCTACAGATGTGATCGTCCTAGATATTGCCCGTGTCTGCAATGTGGAGCTAACCATGAACGATTTGGACAGATCACACAGGGTCCGACCTGCTAACAGCTCTGCACAGAAATCTCGTTACCCCCCACCTAACATTATCGCCAAGTTTGTTTCCTTCGCTCCCGTACTACATTCCTAAAGAGTAAACATCACCTGAGGGACAGCACATCTTACAAAGGTGTTTACATAAACGAGGACCTTACACGGCATCGCGCTGCCCTCTTGCGATCCGCTAGACAACATGTCAAGTCCAAGACTTTGCTAAGTGCCTGGTCCTTCGATGGACGCATTTATGTCAAACTTAGTGATGGCTCTCGACGCTTGATCTCTTCACAGGAAGATCTCAACAATTTAGTCTAGCTTCATTGTACAAACTCTTGAAGACTTCTATCCAAGCCACTTATATGTATACGCATATATTTATATAAACATCAAAATTAGTAATTTACTCTACTCACAGCTCCGTTACATATATAGTGTATGTATGTATCTACGTATGAGTATATGTGTGTATATGTATATATATATGTATCTATTTGTGTATATGCTTATGTGTGTGTGTGTGTATGTATATAAAGTATGTATGTATGTATGTATGTATGTATGTATGTATGTATGTATGTATGTATGTATTGTGTTTTGTTTATATATTATGTATGTATGTGTATGCGTGTTTGTGTGTGTCGCAACAACTTCTGCAACCCTAATAGATCCAAAACTAATCTCTAGTAGTATAGACGTCTACAATTCAGGCTGTTTAGAAGTTGATAGTTCTATCAGCGATCATAAAGCTACTTTTATTCATATAAAGTCTATTTTTCCTGAAAAGAAATGTTCAACAAGAAAAGTATGGTTTTACAATAGAGCAGATTTCACTTATTTAAATTCGTTAATAGCTGCATACAATTGGGACTTCATTAATACTTTGTTTGTTGATCAAGCATGTTATAATTTCACTGATATCATACTAGAATTTATGTCAGAATGCATACCATCAAAAGTTATAACTATTCGACCGAACGACAAACCTTGGTATGACTCAGAAATTCGACGCTTTACTAAACACAGAGACAGACAGAGACGTTTAGCTTTAAGCAATCCAACAGATAATAACTGGTCAATATATAATAAACTAAGAAAAAAGAAAAAAAATAGTTAATAATTTCTGGAAATGTATAAAAGGTCTTATGAAAATTTTTAAAACGTCAGAATCTATTCCCATATTAAAAAGAAATCGCAATGGTGTAGAAGAGATATGTTACACTGATGAAGAAAAAGCGGAATGCTTAAATGAATACTTCGTTTCTATATCAAAAGTGGATGATACTAATTCTGTTCTTCCCCCATTTGAAGCCAAATCAACAACAAGTCTTAATAATATAATGATACAAAAATCGGAAATTGAAGATTTAATCAAAGTATTGGAAGTTAATAAAGCTGTTGGTCCTGATTCTATATCTCATAAATTTTTAAAAAATGTAAGATCAACAATTTCCACACCATTATTCATGCTTTTCAACAAATCACTAAAGGAAGGTATATTCCCGTTAAAATGGAAGGCTGCTACTGTTTTGCCTCTTTATAAAAAAGGCGATAAAAACTGTTCAGGTAATTATCGCCCTATTTCTCTCTTAAATTGTCTAGGTAAGCTGATGGAACGTTGCGTGTATAAACATATTTACAATTTTCTCATAAGCAATAATCTCATTTATGAAAAACATTCCGGTTTCTTAAGTGGACATTCGACAGTTTATCAATTAATTGATCTATATCATCAAATTACACAATCCTATGATTCTAAACTTCATACATGCGTTGTTTTCTGTGATATTTCAAAAGCGTTTGATAGAGTTTGGCATAAAGGCTTATTATTTAAACTTGAGCAGTTAGGAATAAAAGGTCAACTTTTAACTTGGATATCTAACTAGTTATCTGATAGACATCAGCGAGTTCTTGTTGGTCAGTCTTACTCTAGTCTTAAATATATTTCTGCCGACGTGCCTCAAGGATCAGTCTTGGGTCCTCTCTTTTTCCTGATCTATGTAAATGACATAACAGATAATTTAAGGAGTATTACGAGATTGTTCGCAGATGACACATCTTTAGCGGCTACATCTTCAAATACTGCAGATTTAGGAGCAATACTGAACCACGATCTAAAAGAAATTTCAAGGTGGTCTAAACAATGGTTGGTGACGTTTAATCCTGAAAAAACTGAAGTTTTATATTTTGGAAATCAGCAACCGCCTATTCTTAATTTTGATGATAATATCCTATCTATCTCAGATACCCACAATCATTTAGGTATTACTTTAAGCAGTGATTGTAAATGGCATGCACATACAAATAATATCATAAAATCTGCATCCAAAATAATTGGTATCATGAGAAAACTAAAATTTACAGTAAAACGTAAAGCGCTAAATAAAATATATGTATCATTCCTACGTCCAATTCTTGAGTACGCTTCCGCTGTATGGGATAACTGCACGGATAAAATGTAAAGTAAAAATATGGAAAAAAAAATGAGAAATTACAAATTGAAGCAGGTAGAATAGTCACTGGTACCACGCGTTCCATCAGTTTGAACAATCTATATAAAGAAACTGGTTGGCTAACTCTAAATGAGAGAAGAACATACCAGAAAATTATGTTAATGTTTAAAATAAATAGCCTCTTTCAAAGAACCGTTGACGAAAGTATTAGTTACAACCTCAGAAGTAATAACGACTTCATATGTATTCAAAGAAGAACAACACTTTTTGAAACGTCTTTTGTTCCTGCATCAATTGATTTATGGAACTCTTCGCGTCATTTATCTGTGTTACACACCAGAATGCGTAATAATTGTAGTGACCTGAATAATGATTTATTCCTTAACCATGTTACTGAAAATAATTTATGTTCATATTGTAATGTACCTGAAAATGCCGAGCACTTTTTTTTTTCGATGTAAAAAATACAATAATGAACGTATCCAATTATTCCAAGAAACAAGACATTTGCATCCTTTAAATTGCAATCTCCTTCTTAACGGAAAGGTAACCATTTCTCAAGAAGACAACATAAGTATAGTAAATGCTGTCCATAAATACATCAAAAACACAAAACGCTTCAGGGAATATTGAGAGACCATCCAGCTATTATATTCCTCTTATTTTCTTCCTTTTCTTTCTTTTCTATTCTTTTTCTACCTTTCTTTTTTAATTACACCTTCAATGTATGTTTTTTTTTTCTCTCTCTCTCTTTTTTTTTGTTGTTGTTAACTTTTACTATAACTACCATAACTATTATTATCATTAGTAGTAGTGTTACCATTATTTCTACATGTATCTGCCAAGAACATATATCTATTCCAGTCATATAAATTTATTTACATGTTATCTCTTGTCAGGGGAGAGTCGAATCTAAGTTTGAGAATTGTGACTTAACCCTTTTGTCTACAATTACAACACATATTCTGTTTAAAAAAAATATAATCTGTACCTATTTTTTTGTATTTGGCAATAAAATTTGTATAAACCAGAGCACATCAACACGATCTCGATTGTCGTTAAAACTGATCTCTGTTTCTATTGAACGAAACGCCTGTGCCTATATTTGGTTTTCAAGGGCTTTCCGCGAAAATTGCCTTCGCATCAACATTGGTGAGAAAGACGCCAGATTGAGTCAATACACATTTTCGATAGAATAATGGTATATATTTTGGAAAATAGATTTTGAAATAGTTAAAAATCGGAGAACTTACAAGTTTGGTTAAACATTTGTATCAAATAATTACTTGAATCAAAATGAGTTTAATGTATACATTATTCAATGCTGATTCCTGGAATGATAAATAAAAAAAATAATAAAAACCACAATTGCTAAAACAATAGTTAAATAAGTATTCATAATAAAATGAATATTAAAGTAGATTTGAAGTACCTTTGGCAAACAAAATTAAATGAAATTCATTAAATAAGCAAAACAACAACAACAAAAACAACAACAACAACAACAACAACAACAACAAACAACAACAACCAAAACAACAACGACAACAAAACAACAATCAACTCACGCATTTGCTTTTTTTCTTGGTCTTTACAAAACTACAATGCATGTCAGCAGTCTGTTGATTTTCTATTTTTTACGTGCGGCATATGAGGCATTCACATTTCTTGTCCTCAAATTGGCTCTTATTGAGCTTTTCTTCTTGCATTTTCATTACTAGCTTTAACATGATATTCGTGCTCATGACATAGTTTTGACAACATCTGTCAATATCAATTTTGCCTTGTACTATTAACTATGAAACTTTTCTATTGAGACCTTCCCGTCTAAAAATACTTTAATTTGGTACACGTAAAAACTGAGTTCACAGTAGAAATTAGTCCTAACAAAAATTCTATCTTTCCCGGTATGTTTGAATATAAAAAGATAGCGAGAAAATGAATAAAAGTTGTGTTTCTTCCAACCTGTCAGTGGTTATCAAATCAAGTGTGTTGCATTATTGTTCTCAAACATTGTCAGAGGGGGGATAATGTAACAGCATAATGTCAGATAGGATTTCGTTACTATCCGCCACTTCGAATTTTAATATATTTAGATTTGATTATTGGACGTAGCGGTCTGGCACAGATACACTTTTTATTATTGTAAGAACCTGTTTTATTGTGGCAGTGGCCATAATGATATCATCACCAATCTCCTGTAGAGAGAAATGTTCACCTTGCGATGAAAATCCCTTATGCTCGCCGCTTATCGACTCTACGTGGTGAAACAGTCAACAGAATAGGAAACAACTTCATGTACCATCTTGTAAAAACTTGCAGTCGTCCTTTTGAAAGCAAATACCAAAATAAATAAAATGTTTTATTTTGTTTGATTTTTTTGTTTGGGTTTATATATATCTTTATTTCCTTCACTTAGGGGATTCCAATCGCACAATATACATACTCATGACAAAATTATATTATGTGAACGAGAGGTGCAACAAGGAAAGGACAAAAAAGAGAATAAAAAGAGTTCAGACATTAGATAATAAGTATCTAAGTACCTTACAGGGACATCATGTAAGAGACCTACAATCACGACTCAACACCGTTAACCCTATAACGAGTCATGATACTACGACGTTGACACGTGGCGTGACACCATACCCAGTTACATTATCCTGACGTTGAATCAACCAGTCATAGAACTACCTTAAAACTGAGTGCCAAGCATGACCACGCAGGTATTCCAACTCACGACCTCTCGCTTCAAATGAGGACGATTTGAACAATCAACCACAGGAACGGGAAGATCTTAGATCTCGCTATCTAGAGTGCATGGTTACATGTCTATATCTAATCTTTACTTGTATTTTTGAAATGCGAACAGTGCTGTTCATTTGACCTTGAATGCACTGGCCAGTAACAGGCGGAATTACACCTGGACAATAGGTTGCAAATGTATAACTCAGATTGTGATCTAACGTATTCTTCATGCATTAAACAGAAAAGAAATACTGTCGTTTTGTCACCAAATAGTAACAAATTGTATCAATACCTGTTTACAGGAATTATATTAATTTCCGATCGTCTTTTGTAAAGATGTGACACGTAGACGGCTTTGTTTCTTTTGCTAATCGCAAAAGCTATTTCCATCTGTAGCCTCCATAAAGCGCTTGGCAATTTCAGATATTGCATTTTACTTTTATTACGGGTTTAACGGTCTTGTTTTGATACTTGATCTATGGCTTTCATCTTTTTTCAAGATTTGTGATTATTGTAATAAGCGGGTTGTTTTATGTGATACATCATTCTCTATGCTTGCTAATCACCCCCTCTTCACTTAGAACGTAGAAAAATCCATTTTGAAAAATGACAATAGAAAAAGCATATGGCATAAAACAAAATAAAAAACAAAGTGAAATGCGCTGGTGCAATTTCTTAATGTAACTAAATGACCTACCATAAAGTTAAAAATCCACATAGTGGTTTTAAAACTACCTTTAAGCGTAATCTCCGAGGGTAATGATTCAGGTCTCAGTATACCATTGGCACTAAATCAAATGGTCAGAGGTGATAATAAACTTGTCATATAGGCCGCTAGAGAGACGCATCAGTGTCAAGAAACGCTCGGTCTCATTTCGAAATTCTCCGTTCAGACGAACAAATCTGGATAAATCCGTTACGGAGCGTCACTTATACTCAGATGGGTATAGTCTAATTAATGATCGAGATAAAAGTAACCGTCGTCTTTCAAATATAATATTTTATTAGAAGTCTACATATTAACCATTTAAAAAATAGGCGTGATTTAATGCCTTGGCAAACAGAGCAGACCCAGATCAGGTAGCTCCTTCCTTCCAGGATATGTCTTATCAGGAACTCCTGTTTTCCAAAAAATAACACTGAAGCTACGGTAAGAAAATCAAATTGCATTATATATTAAATAAAGTTCAGTAAATGAATCTAGTCATAAATTGTTCATGAAATTTCATGAGGAAATGGATTAAATTAAACCCGCATGTGATCGCATCACCATTATTTTTTGCACGATGTGTTTGGCTTGACTACAATTTGCTGAATTTGAAACTTAGATTATTAAATATAGGAATAAAATAATACCGTGTTGCAGTTATAAAACAAGTTTTCTAATACTTAGGGCAATGTGTATTGGTAATGAAAATAAATTTCGGTTGGAAAATACTGTGAGTCCTTTTACATGCTATTATTTTAAGGTAATCCACCCATCATTAAATTAAAACCATGGTCCTTCATATGATTAAAGATATAGGCATCCATTGACTTGGAGTTATAGGATATCTCTCTAAGTCTATAAAGGCTTGCATTTACTATTAGATTCCCATGATCATGATCACAAGTTAATGATGGATAAATAACCTTAAATAAGCATTTCAAACGCTAAGAGTAGGGGGCCGCCGTGGCCGAGCGGTTACAGTCGTGGACTACAAATCTCTCAGCCCCTCACCGCTGTGGGTTCGAATCCCGGTGGGGACTTCGGATTTTTCATGTGAGGAAGCCTTCCAGCTGGCTTGCGGTAGGTCGGTGGTTCTACCCAGGTACCTCTGTGTACTCGGGGTCTTCCTCCACCTGTAATTAGCTGGACGTCGCTATATGATTGAAATACTATCGCAGCGACGGTAAACCCCAATACAACAACAACAACAAACGCTAAGCACTTTAGTTCTTATTTCTACTCGTCCACTTCTTCTGTGTGCGTTTATATGTGTATAAACCACTTTTCACGATGGAATGGTAATATTGATTCATCCGGGATTGATAACATTTTCTTGCTTTTCACATTTGATCGATCTGTTAAGTAAGTCTGTTGGGATAAAGTTACTTTGAAAAAAGAAAGAATGAAAAAATATCAACGACCAAAAAAAGCCTTATATTTATCCCCTAGTGTGCAAATACGTTCAAAAAGAAACATGGCGGCTGCAGTCATTAATTTAAATTGCATAATTTGTAAGATTTTAAATCCCACCGCCATGGCAGAGGGCACCATGAGATAATTTAAAGTTTCCAAGTTTATTTGCAAAACGGCATTACAATATGCCTTTGGCCATTTACAAACACAATGCAAGTAATTACTAAATGTAGCGGTTTGATCAAGGCTACATGAAACTTTTGTGTGCTTCTTGAAAGTCTGGATTTGTTATACCTCTTGTTTTATACTTTCGTAAAACTTTCGCAATTGCAGACTAAGGAATCTCTTCAACTTTATTCAACTTTCATTTATAAACAGATTGATTTCTAGGGTTGTTGATTTTAACAATTAGTTCAAAATCATGATGAACAATGCTTTGCAGATATTGTAGGTAGGAACAGTACAACCCATTCAGCGTTGCCTGTTACATCTGTCAGCCGTGGGATACTTGGCTAGCACTTTATCATTATAAGGATATTCAAAAGAGGTACATCGACCGATCAAATGCTTTTTACACAAATGCGTTCTCTTCAGTCGGAGACCTAAAATCAAGATTTAAGTATGAAATTACTATTAGCCCCAAATAGTTTTTCAAATGATCGATAACGAGCAAATACTTACTAATAATCCCAAGGGCGATGTATGGAGTAACGCAGTGTGCGCTCGTGGATTTCCGACGCTGACATTTCCCCCTTTAAAAATCGACCAAAATGTGCTTTGAATACATTTAAATGATTATATTGCATGTTAATAAAGGGTGATTTAAAACTCCTTGACATATGTAGTTGCTGATATGACTAGGATGTCTGTGAGGAAGCTGATATCTCGATACTGATTGCGATTTAAATAATTACAGGTATAATGTTGGAGATCTAGCCAATATCATACAAGGAAGTTCGTGTAGCTATTTCTCTTTTCAAAACGAATAAAGCATTAGGAGCAGATAGCTTATTATATGAGTATTTTATTGAAACAAGTGATATTTTAAGTGAATACATTACAGAGATTTAAACTTCAATCCTCGCTATGGGTATAATCATTCCGTTACACAAGAAACATGATAAATCCAATGCAAACAATTATAGAGGTTTACATTATTAAGTAATTTTGAAAAACTGTTTAAATGTGTACTTAATAAGCGAATTACGAAATGGTGTGAAGAGGGAGGTCTACATTTTTCTTCACTCAATTAATCAAATATATGTTAACTTGATAAAACACTGTCATATGAAATGTTGTTTTGATTGCGCTATATTTGTGTAAATCTAATAAAGATGGATTAAAATTTCCGTTCAAAAGGAGGGTTTGCCGGCGATAATATCAGAAGGCCTAAGCCAAAGGGGATAATATCGGAAGGCTTAAGCCAAGGGGGGGTATGTTATCAGAAGGTTTAAGCCAGGGGGTGGGGGATAATATCAGAAGGCTTAAGCCAGTGGGTAGGGGAAGATATCAGAAGGCTTAAGCCAGGGGGTGGGGGATAATATCAGAAGGCTTAAGCCAGGGGGTGGGGGATGATATCAGAAGGCTTAAGCAAGGGGTAGGGGAGATATCAGAAGGCTTAAGCCAGGGGGGGGGATTTTAAGCCAGGGGGTAGGGATGAATCAGAAGGCTTAAGGGGGGGGGGGGTAGGGGAAAATATCAGAAGGCTTAAGCCAGGGGGGATATTATCAGGATAAGGGAATTTTACCTAAAAAGTCAACCTGAATTTAATAAAATATTAAAAAAATGTAATATCTACTTTTTATAATTAAAAAAAAAAAAAAAAACTATAACAATATTAGATTAATTTTGTTTCAGCTAAATCGTTTTAAGATTACATGTAAATAGATAACAAGACTTGTAAAAAGTACATGTATTAAAATGAATGGAATCTCAAAGAAACTGCCTTACATGCGAAATTTCACATTTCAATCTGCCACTACCACTGATGAAACGTACTCATGCTTACTACAAATATACACTAGTGGTCCAAACCTTAATGACTACGAATATTTATTATACGAACAGGAATAAATGTTCCTGTATGCATGTATTTAATAAATGAAATGTTTTAGCATTCTGACACCTTTACATGTATATATATTATAATGTTGTTATAAATATTGAAGACTTGCTTCCTTAGCAAGTATACATATTTTTCGTGTGATGCCATAGGCACTGATAAGACACTTTTTGGCAGTAATCTTTAGGGGCATACGGTAATGCAGGCAAAAGGTTGAGAATACTTGTTGTTTTACATCACTACTGTAATTTTATTTTCCAGTCTATCTTGCTGAAATTTATGTCAAATTAAACAGCATAAATTAATCATGTTAAATATGAAAATGATATATTGCTGAATTTTAAGATAAAAATTTATACCCCCAAAAAGTTACACTGTTTATTTTTTGAAGGATGATCCCATATATTTTTCATTTTTACATTGCATTTGATTTTTTTTGTAAGAAATATTTTATCCTAAATATGTGAATTTCAAGAGCTTTTTAATGGTGTATACAATTTAATTTTTGAAGCAGAAATAATGACATAAAAGGAAAATGAACTTTCTGCTTCTATATAATTCATATAAAAATCCCTTAAATTTGCCATTCCAGATGGCCACCAAACGTAGGGATATTCACTGATGTGGAAACTATTTATCATTGTTAGATATACCAAATACTTTGAGGAAATATCTAAACCGGACAGCGAGGGCCGTGGTTTAGAGATTGATAGACTCAGTATTTTGCTTTGTAGTTCAGTTCCATTGGAGCCAATGACTGACAAAAACTGCTTTTCCAAATTCCTACACCTGGACAGGAAATGACGTATATGTTACTAAAAATAGTAGTGCTAGAAAGATACATTTTCGCGCTCTGTCTAGAAATCCTTGTCTGTCACTCATTGTCGCTGTAAAACAAAACATCACAATATCATATGGAACAATCTCATTAATAAAACTTTTATCCGATTGCAAGGTCATCTATATTTAAAAAAATAATCAGTCAAAATCCAACACTGGAGCGTAGACTCAAACCCGGCGTAAAAAGTGGATATATCTTCATCTTTTCACAAAGAACTAGCTTATAACCAATTTAACAAAGGCTGAGTATTAGGTATAGCATTCTGACACCTTTACATGTATATATATTATAACGTTGTTATAAATGTTGAAGACGTCACGTTATCAGATAAATAATGCAAATATTTAATTCATCTGGTTTCCACCACCACCACCATCAACCACAACAAATAAGGACAAGAGAACCAACAAAATATACAAAAGCAGTAGTTTGAAGGTATTTTGAAATACTGATAATTTCCGGAATCAGTGACATTTGGCAGTGGTGCGGTTAAAACATGGTTTCGAGAGATAATGAAATGTCCACATATAAGGGAATTTTTTGGATTTCATTAATTTTATTTCTAGTTACAATTCAGGTTAATTTTTTATGTTTTAAAACGATTTCGGTAGTTGAAGAAGAAAAATTACAAACAACATAGTTACAATTAAACTTTAAAGAAATTTGAAAGAAATACATACATTTTCTTAAATAAAATGACATGAATATAATTTGGTTTACAGTTTGTATAAGAATACAATTTGCCAGTGTTATTGATAGAATGAAAAGGGAAATTCCACATACCAGGTAGATTATTACATTTTCAAGATTTTATTACAATTCAGAATGACTACTCAAATTAAATACAATTGTGTCAGTTGAACAGGAATTTTAATAAACTTGTTACAATTGATTTTTGACGTAACACATGCATTATTCTTAATATCAATACCCTAATGTTAATAAATATTAATAGAAAGTATTTGTATGTACAAGTCGAAATGATATAACAAAACGTGAAATCGCATCGCTTATTTCATTAATCCAGTAAAAAGGATTTTGGCAATTCAAAAGGAATTGTAATAAAACTGTTACAAGCGTTTTTTGACGTACCTTGATATAGATTATCCAGTGGTATTGATACAATAACGTGAACTCGCATCTATATGATTTTGTTACATTTAAAGTATTTAATTAAAATTCAGGTTTACAACACAATTGAAATGTTCGGCAGTTCAAAAGGAATTGTAATAATTTTTTTACCATCGATTTTTGATGTAACACATACACTGTAACTTGCAACCTATTTATCAGTGAGTATAAATGCGTTTTTTTCTTAGTCATGGTGATAGAATGAAACTTTCACACGTATGGGAGTTTGTTACATTTCAAGCATTTTGCATTATTTGTACACCATATGATCAGGTTAGACAAACATACGTGTATAAAATACGTTTTCACAGAGTCAGGCCTAATATGATCAAAGTTATCCAGCTGCTTAAACGGCAAAACAAATCTGAACTATTTATATCAAAGAAATAGAAAGCATATGCGTTTAAGGTAAAGGTGAGATATACTTTATAAACAAATCCATATGTTGTATTTAAAAGAAGTTGCTTTGCATTGATTTGTAGAAATAAAAGTCGTATTTACAGTCATTTTATATGTTAGTAATACACACATTGAGTGCCATATGGGTGCCTTGATAAAACCTGGATACGCGTTTCGCTTCTCACCAATGCGTCCCGGGTTCGAGTACATGAGAGGGTACAGTGGTTGCCCGTCCAGATACGTTTTCTTCGGGTACCCCGGCTGCCTCCCACAGTATTCACCACATGCGCTGCCACCAGGGCCATCGAAAAGATTTAATAAAATACGCTGAGTTAAATGTTAAATAAATAAAGTTTAAACTTTAATTCATTTATTGAAACTTAGTTTCACAAACATATCAGTATGAAGTAATATATTTGTCATATTGATATTGACGATTTACAATGGTACTATTTCCGTAGATATAGATTATATATGTTTAACACACACACACACACACACACACACACACACACACACACTGAAATATGTTCTGTTGGTAATCTCATTAGAAAATTTGCTGTTGCTAAATATAAAGCTTATTTTAAAATTGCATGGCCATTATGATTTGAAAGAAAACATGATAATTTTCTTGATAGAAACATTGTATCTTAATTATCAAAAATCTTATTGAATTTTGATTTTTGCAAATGAGAAAACGGAAGTTATCAAAAAAAATAAATCAATATTTTGTCCAAGAAATTCGCCAAGAATATGCACTCTTATGCGCGATATGATTAAGCCATGAAGAAAAACCCTTATAAAACTGTCATATTGAAAATATAAAAAGCAAAATTAATGCAATACAATTTTGATAATGATCATCTTAATATAATGACATAATTTTATACCTAAAATATTTTTTCCCCCACTTTTTTTTTCAGAGAGTTATTGTGTTGTCTCAGGGAAACATGCACTGTTTGTTCTTTTCGACCACAGTTTCGACCTTAGCAAGTATACATAGATTCCGTGTGATGCCATAGGCACTGATAAGACACTTTTTGGCAGCCATTTTTAGGGGCATAAGTTAATGCAGGCAAAAGGTTGAGAATACTTGTTGTTCTTACATCAACACTGTAATTTTATTTTCCAGTCTATCTTGCTGAAATTTATGTCAAATTAAACAGCATTAATTAATCATGTTAAATATGAAAATGATATATTGCTGAATTTTAAGATAAAACATTTATACCCCCAAAAAGTTACACTGTTTATTTTTTGAAGGATGATCCCATAATTTTTTTCTTTACATTGCATTTGATTTCTTTTTGTAAGAAATATTTTATCCTAAAAATATGAATTTCAAGAGCTTTTTAATGGTGTATACATTTTAATTTTTGAAGCAGAAATAATAACTATTTATTTTTATTTAATAATAAAGGAAAATGAACTTTCTGCTTCTATATTATTCATATAAAAATCCCTTAAATTTGCCATTCAAAATGGCCGCCAAACGTAGGGATATTCACTGATGTGGAAACTATTTATTATTGTTAGATATACCAAATAATTTGAGGAAATATCTAAACGGACAGCGAGGGTCGTGGTTTAGAGATTGATAGACTCAGTATTTTGCTTTGTAGTTCAGTTCCATTGGAGCCAATGACTGACAAAAACTGCTTTTCCAAATTCCTACACCTGGACAGGAAATGACGTATATGTTACTAAAAATAGTAGTGCTAGAAAGATACATTTTCGCGCTCTGTCTAGAAATCCTTGTATGTCACTCACTGTCACTGTAAAACAAAACATCACAATATCATATGGAACAATCTCATTAATAAAACTTTTATCCGATTTCAAGGTCATCTATATTTAAAAAAATAATCAGTCAAAATCCAACACTGGAGCGTAGACTCAAACCCGGCGTAAAAAGTGGATATATCTTCATCTTTTCACAAAGAACTAGCTTATAACCAATTTAACAAAGGCTGAGTATTAGGTATTGTATTGATTGTATTGATTACGAGTTATATGTTTGACAATGTAAGAAGATCCAGAAAAATAAACTATTTTGCATTATACCTATGTATCTTGCAATCTTAACTGTCTCGGCTTTATTCTAATGGTTTCCGCATTTTAAGATGACGTGATTTTGTTTATATCCAATCATGATTTATTGACCAAACACCTAAACAAATTAAGAACAAACCGTCTCGCGTCTCCCGGGTAACGCTCATCCCGAAATCTCATTACTGGCTAATTAAGTTTCAGGAAACGCCTCGGCTGAATGAAAATGGACGCAAACGCAAATGGCTTCCCCGGAAGAAAGGCAGTTTTGCTGCCTTCAAGTCATGGTTCGTTTTGTGAATTTCCTATTACCCAGTGTGCCTTACAATTACCAGTATCCTGATATTTTCATTTATCATGTGCGGTTTTCACGATGTGCATAATTTGAATTTGCCAATAACATTTTTGACCTGACTCGATGTTGAGGGATTAACAAGCCACAGAAACAACAAAAAATGATGACGCCAAAATGTTGATTGCATTTATCCAAAGCTTTGGGTTAACACTCGAGAAATACTTATGAACGATAATGCACACATTTCTCAGAGATAAAACGTTTTAATAATAAAACATTTAATATTGAATTAATCTTAAAGAGTTCTTGACAGTCGATAAAACCGATCCCGCCCCCATGCATCAAATGTCATGAAAATCAGGGGTTGTTTGGTTTTTAGATAAATATACGGTGGCACAAAAGAGTCATGTTGGAAGGTATCTTTGATAACTATAACGATAACTATTCATGTGCGAACGTGATAACTTTAGTTAGATAATCACTGCGTAATTATTGCGCGCGAACGCAGCTGAAACTGATGCTTTTTAACTTGGTTAAACGCCTATTTCTAAGATAAATACATATTCAATGGCGTTGTACATTACATGCATATAATAAAGCACATACGACATATACCACACAACTTGAAATATAACAATGATAAAAAAATCGAAAACGACGTAGGCTATCTTTAAATATGCATATAATAAATAAAAACAACAACAACATATAACAGTCGTGTTTAGATATCAACGTGACACACTAAATCTCTAAAATGACATTGACTATTTTGAAAATTCATAGAACATTTGAAAATATATAATATACTATTTAAATATTTAAATCTGGCCGAAAATCCAAAATAAAGTCAGTATAAACGTAGTATTTATCGCATGCGCGTGCTACCGTATAAATGCCCTGAATACAGGATGTTACTTTGATTGTTGAGTATCCTAATTTTGTCTAGCCATAAGTCACATGATGACGTCCCCTACTTGTTAACAGCATACTCCCACTAAGGATTGGTTCTCAAATACCGATATTTAATCTCTTTACGGATATTCTTCATGACTTAAGCACGTTGACATTAATTATATCCGGCGAAAGCAGTTCACACGAACGGCAAAGACACGTGCGGGGGTTTGCGGAGGGCTTCAAATCGTGGCAAAGAAATGGTGTTTCCAGTTGTACCCTTTATCTATTATGATGCCGACCTTCATAAAATATTTAAGCAAATGTGACCCCCGAGCGTTGTTAGCAATCCAAGACTTTATGACAAAAGCTGTAAGACATGTACATATTCAAGCAACAACGGCTTGTAGCCTGTTTTGACCTACATATCTTCTACGGAATCATACATCTTTCAGGGCAATGAAAGGAAACAGAGGTATTCTGCGAAAATCTGGCGTAAAGTTAAATATTTACGCAGTATTTTAATATTAAAGGTTTCAAATGACTTTCGGATCTCCAGTTTTAAAACAAATCGACATCAAACTATCGCCGAAATTGTAATCTCGATTTTTTCGGTGACATTAAATTTCGTTAAGGCTGTTATAAAGATTGTACTGTGGCAAAATTGAAACCTTGTTGTTATGTTCAGAATTCTGATGAATTACAAGAGTACCTTAATTTAAATTAATAAAATAGGAGCTCACATGTTGAGCAAGAAATTTCTGATATGAAAACTGCAGGTCCGGTGTGGTATGTAGCTCAGAATGTGCCCCTTTTATCGACAGGGGCTCGAAGTTGAATGGTGCGAATTATAGCGTATATAATCGAAACATTAAAAAAAATGGAAGGAAGGAAGGACATTCTTATAAGACAAAAAAGTTGGAAATCGTGTTTTAACATGACTATGACATTGTAAATGGACCAAGTTGTATTAAAAAAAAAAGAAACAAAAACTCCTAAACGTTATTGTATCGGGCTTTCTCTTATAATTATAATATCGTGGTTTTCATGTTCAAATCGAGTTTGACAGCTGCCGGAACTGGCCATTTTCGGTTTTATTCGTAATGAATAAAACGGTAAGATTTCATTGGTCAACCAGAATATAAACAAAGCTCATTTTTCCCCGGGAAAAAGGATTTACAACTTTTAAATATTTTTTTTTACCATGGCACTGGATATCTATCATAATACTGTATACTGTATTTTTTTTTTATCCAGGTTTTCAAATTTTACGCTATAATTTCTAATATTAAATTTAGAAACCTCTTATTAACAAATCTAACCTGAAGAAGTCTATCCCTGCAGCTGCCAAGCAAAATCACATTTTCATCAATTATACGAGTAAAAACAACAAAGAAATAACATGGAGTCTTTATTTTAATTAATTCATTACTGAGCGAAATTT
>CM037782.1:17607969-17657969 GCA_021229015.1 Solen grandis
TTTGATCCGAAAAAATTATGATAAAGTATGTTCTTCTGAATCCACAGAGGCTCTTGCTGAGAAACACAAATTGTTGACAATATGGGAAGTATGTTGCCTATGTCCAAATCATGAATTACCTTTGACCCGAAATCTTCACAAAACATGATATTTCTCTACAACAATATGACTTCATGTCTCAGCATATCATTGCAATCCTTTTTTTTCGCATTTGTTTCTAATTATTGCTGGTTATTTGGAAGTTTACATGGGGTAATGGAAGCAGGAATAGTATTTTGGGATTTCCTAAAAGGAAAGGAAAAATTTCATTGCAAAAACACGTCAATATTGTAAGGGGCCTTGGTTTGGTATGACTGAATCCTCTAACCAAGGTCCTTAAAACGTTTTAGAATAAAATAAAAAATTCGTTATAAACGTTGTTAAATTGCGTCTGCGTATGCCAATCGTTCAGGCGCAACAAAATTTAAACAAAGCGCTTAGCTACAATGAGGAAAACCTGCTAAGCATGGAAGAGTTATCTCCCTTATTAAAAAATATTTATGATCTAGAAGAACATGTACGAAAAAACGTGTTTCATGAATAGCAAACAGGCTTAAGGACATTTACACTCCCAAAAAATCATATCCTATGATTTATAAACAAAAATAACGGACAAATTTTAACAAGTGCTTAGACCGTAACACATTCGATAATGTACATCCTAACAATAATTTCCAAAAAGAAAGGAACATTGAAAATGATACATCTAATGGAAAAACAATTTAAGAATATTTAAGAATTAAAATAATTGATTTCACCTCAATTCACCCAATACAATTAATAAGGCTCTTTGTCATCAAATATATTCATTTGAACTCTAGCAATATTGAGATAGAAAAACAATGACAAAATTTACACACGCACGGGCGCACAAAAGTAAAAATAGTTATACATGTTTTGACTTAAATGTATGTCTATTAAAATACACCTTTACCCTTAAATCACAGGTTATAAACAATATTCTGCCTTTGTTATCCTCCCAATAACAAAATTTACATGAACTTGTATTCAATGGAAAGTCATGAAATATAACCTGATGCACTGAGTTCAATACTAGACCAGTAAAACAATGACTAGAAGCAATCAAAAAAAAAAGTGTCATATCACAACCTTTAAGTAGAACAATTACTGATGCTCAACAAGTAAAACTAGTTTGTGAACGCTGCGTTCCAATATTGTCACTGGAGCTGTTCCACGAATTCCAACCTTGACCTTGACCCTACGCACAAGACCGTCTTCATCCGGATTGGCTTCAACGACAACTGCCAGTGGCCAGTGGTTCCTTGGTAAACCCTTGTCCTTGATTAAAACAATGTCATTTACTTGAATATTTCGGCGGATTGTATGCCATTTTTGTCGTAGTGAAATGGTAGTTATATACTCGCGTTGCCATCGTGACCAAAACTGTTCAAGTAAGTATTGCACTCTTCTCCATCTTTTTCTCAGAAACATGTCCTCACGCAAGAACTGTCCAGGTGGTGGTGCAGGAATATCTGATTTACCAGTTAGTATGTGGTTTGGAGTAAGAGGCTCCAAGGCACATGGATCATTTATGTCAGACACAGTTAATGGACGACTGTTAATGATAGCCATTACTTCGTAAAACAGAGTTCGCAATGAAGAGTCATCCATACGTCCAGGACACAGCAATAATACAGAGTTCATAACATTCTTAATGGTCCTTATTTGTCACTCCCACACACCTCCTGTATGGCTTGCACTTGGAACATTAAAGACAAAGTCACATTGTTTTTCAGCAAGATGAAACACTAACTTGGATCTATCAACTTTGCCACTTTGTTCATTTTTTGCACCAATAAAGTTTGAGCCCTGATCTGAGCGGATTTGTCTTACACTGCCACGAACTGCCATGAAACATCTTAAACTGTTAATGAACGCATCTGTTGACATATCGTCAAGCACTTCTATGTGCACTGCTCGCGAACACAAACAAGTGAACAAAAGTCCATAACGTTTGATTTCTTTGCGACCTTGCTTTACAGTAAAAGGTCCGAAACAGTCCATGCCGCAGTATGTAAATGGCGGATACTCTTCGACCCTATCACTAGGAAGATCTGCCATTTTCTGGCATTCCGTAGGTCTTCTTAGCTTTCTGCACACAACACATTCCCTTATGAAGTTTGAAACGACCTTACTCCCACCAACAACCCAATAGCCCAAGCACCTAAGTTTGTTTAGTGTGAACCCTCTACCTTGATGCTGGACAGCCTGATGTGCATGTGATATAATCAGACTGGTAACGTGGCATTTCTTTGGAAGAATAATAGGGTAGATACATACATCTGGTTGCTTTGAGTTTCGCAAACGAGTTCCTACCCGTAACACGCCATCTTGAAGTACTGGATCCAGAGGGCACAGGCTATATGACTTTGGTAATGTTATAGAAGACCTCAGGACATTAATAGTATCTGCGAACATATCACAGTGTACAAGTTTAATGATAGTCAATACAGCTTTCCGACGTTCTTCAACTGTTGGAGGATATGTTCCTTTCACCCCATTAGCAAGTCACTGTAATCTTGCTACAACAGAAACTGCTGTATCCCAACATGAAAACCGTTCAAGTAGTTTTAACAGGTTGGTATGTTCTGTTGTTTTGGTGTGAAGATTTCTGACATTTCTAACTTCTGGGTCACCCAACTGAAGCTCTGGGGTAACATTTTCAGGTTCAATGTGTCTTTGCCACCGAAAATTTGGTCCAGTAAACCATGTTGAATTCTGAAGCTCTGATGCACCTAAACCGCGTGAAGCATGATCTGCTGGGTTGTCTTTGGACCGTACATAAAACCATTGACTTGGTTCAGTCGAGTGCCTTATCATCTGCACACGATTTGCGACAAACACATGGAACCGACGTGCTTCATTAGCTATGTATCCAAGAACTACACGTGAGTCGGTCCAGAAAAATTCTCTGTTCACTGGTAGGTGAAGTTCTCTCTTTAAGAACTCACTCATTTTTACAGACAACAGGGCTGCTGTTAGCTCAAGTCTGGGAATTGTGGTAACACTTAATGGAGCCACTCTTGCCTTTCCTAAGAGTAATGCACAATGTACACTGTCCTTGTTCACTAATCTGATATATGAGCACTGACCGTATCCATAACTACTAGCATCTGAGAAATGATGAAATTTCAATATCAGTGTCCTTGCAGAACTTGTTTGGAATCAAACATCTTGGAATATGTACATTATCAAGCCCACTGAGATTCTTCGTCCAGTTGTTCCATTCAGGCTCATTAATAGCTGGAAGTTGGTCATCCCAGCCAATACCATTTTGACACATGTGCTGCAATATTTTCTTTCCAGTTAGAGTGACAGGGGAGAGCAGTCCTAGAGGGTCAAATATTGACGCAATGATAGACAACATGTTTCTTCTTGTCGGGGCCATATCACTTAAACTCTTGTTGCATTTATATTGGAGCTCGGAATGATGAAATTGGTATGCACAAAACATAAACTGGTCTCGATCAACGTTCCACAAAATACCAAGCGCGCGTTCAGTAGGCAACTTGTCACATGCCAAGTCTAAATTTTTCAGATCTTCACCTCTCTCTGACGCTTGAATGGACCCAATAACATTTTTACAGTTCGACACAAATTTATGCAAGCGAACTCCCCCACTACTGCAAATGGTTTGTGCATCCTTCACCAACTGAACAGCCTCTACTTCATTTTTCACACCAGTGAGTCCGTCATCTACATAAAAATCGTTTTGTACAAATGCTGAGGCTTTAGGGTATTGACTTTCTTGATGTTTGGCTAGATACTTAAGACCGTAATTGGCACATGCAGGTGACGATACTGCACCAAAAAGGTGTTTCCTCATACGAAAGTCTCTAGGTTCAGAGTTCAAGTCTCCATTCTCCCACCAAACAAATCTTAAATAATCCCTATCTGGTCCATGGACAAAAAATTGATGAAACATTTTTTCAATGTCACACATTATAGCAACTGGAAAGCGTCTGAACCTAATGAGAACCCCTGCCAGTCCATTGGTCAGGTCTGGTCCACTAAGAAGATGTTCATTTAGTGAGGTATTGTGATATTTGGCAGAGCAGTCAAATACCACACGAAGTTTGTTTGGTTTCTTTGGATGAAGCACTCCATGGTGGGGTATATACCACTGTATGGCTGGTGTTGATTGTTCAGGTACTATTTCTAGATCTCCGCGATCAATCAACTCATTTATAAATATCTTGTACCTTTCATGGTATGCTTGGTCCCTGCTCAATTTACGCTTAAGGTGGGACAGACGTGCTAAGGCCAAATCTCTATTATTGGGCAATACAGGCCTTTCTTTGAATGGGAGCGGCATCTCTAAGTGCTTATCGTTGCGTTGGATCACATGATCTTCCATAGTTTTCAAAAAGATCAAATCGTTCTGGGACACCTTTATATCATTAGCAGAGTCATGTGAGAAGTCACCCTCCAATACCTTTAAAGCATCCTTGGGAGAGACAGAGGGGAGCTCCTTAGTCTGGACACGGTGACACATCACATTATGCGAGAAACTTGAACTGTAATTGCCATACCCAACAATACTCCAACCTAGATTAGTAAGTACTGCATAGGGTTGTGTTTCCTTCCCTTGAACAATCTGAAGTGGAGCTAAGGCTTGGGGACAGTTATAACCCAACAATAGGCCAACATCACAAGATTGTAGAGGGGCTACCTTGTCAGCAATGTCCTTTAAATGTGGCCACCTCAAGGCTGTTTCATGCGTTGGAATGTGAGATCGATCAACCGGGATGAAGTCCCTTGTGTACGCGTTGTTTATCTTCAGCCTTTCCCTCGACTGGAAACCACGAACCATAAGCCCTGTTACACCTTTACTTTGAACGACTGTTTTCTCTGAAGCCATGGTGGACAAGCTTAATGTGATGGGTTTCCCGCGAACCTGTAAACTTGCTGCTGTATCTTCAAGAATAAACGAGGTATCACTCTGAGTGTCTAAAAGAGCATATGTCAGTATTTCGCGATCTGGATTACTTTCCGTGGAAAGCCAGACTGGCACAATCATTGATGTGCTTTGACCTTCATTTCTATTTACACGAAGGGTTGTTGCAGCTTTAACATTTTCTCTCGCGTTACTCTCACCTTTATGAATAAAGCGTTCTTCATGCATACATGTAGGATGTCGCAGATTGCATTTAGCACAAGTAAGCTTTTCAGGACAGTTTTTGTTTCTATGTCCTACATTTAGGCACCCAAAACACAGGTTGTTGTTTTTAACATGTGCTCGTTTTTGTTCTATACCTAAGGCAAGAAAACTGTAGCATTCAGAGATTGAGTGATTTTTCTTCTTGCAATATGCACACACTTTCTGCTTTAACCCTTCACTTGAATTTGTGCTTTCACTTACATTTGTCGATAAGGACTTGGCACTATGCTTATCAGTGTGTTTTTCTCCTAAGAAGTATGGAGATGATATTGGATTGCAAGCAATACGTGCTTCATGGTTGACAAAAACTACAAATTGCTAGAAGGTCCGGGTAGTGGCCACAACTGTCGAGATTTGACTGTGCATAACGGTTCCATTTGAGAGCAGCCCACTCTGGCAGCTTTTTGACCATTTTGCGGTTTTCTTCACAGTCACTGAGCACATTCATATTTGAGAAATTGTCATGTGCATCTTTGCATGCTCGCAAAAAGTCTGCAAAATCTCTTAACATTTTTGGATTGCGAGCTGGAATGATTGGCCAATTGCTTAACTTGGCACGAAATGCTTTCTGCGCAATAAATGGGTGCCCAAATCGTTCTTCTAAAATAGCCATTGCATTATCGTATGCCTTAGCACTACCACTAAAAAAGAATCCTTCAATCGCTTGCCTTGCCTCGCCTCTCACATATTTCTTCAAGTAGAATATTTTGTCATCTGGAGTTATGCCCTTGCCTTCAATAAGCAGTCTGAATGAGGTCCTCCACTCTATAAACTGAAGTGGATCTCCTGAAAATATGGATGGCTCGGGTACTGGTAGCCTATTTAACCTAACAGAGTCTGCCAGAACCTTTGCTATATCACTGGTAGCATTCTCTTTGTCACTAGCTCCAGAATGTTCAATGTTATGATTGAATGACCGGTGACTAGATTTATTGACTAGCTGCGTATATGTTTCAAACCTTGCTTTTGCTGCTGCAACCTTTCTTTTAGCATCTATAATCTTTTCCTGCTTTGATTGTGCATTGGTTTCTGTACTGTACTGCCTGTCAACTTCCAGTACAGCTAGTTCAGCACGTTGTTCTGCAAGTTCAATAACTGCTTCTACTGCCTTTTCTGACACTACAGATTGTATAGTCCTTTCAGATTTAGATGTATCAGTATCTGATATTGTGAATATGGAGTTAGCGTAACCCTTGTCCTTTAACTGTGCTTTAAATTGTTTTTCATCATAGCATTCAACTCCTGAAATCATCTCGTTTATCAACCTCACAGCATCATCAGTCACTGCACTACATGCATCTACCCGACGAACAATGTTTGCATCTGTTGTTGTACAATACTTTAATCTCTCGAAACATTCAATTACATTTCTTTCATGTTTCTGCAGAGTGTCAATCATGCTTCCAAGCTCACTGTCACTACATTTTTGTTTCAAATTACCTTTGCTTTCTTTAACACACAACTTCCATTGTTCATAGGTTTTGTTCAGTTTGGACAGTCGCTTATCAGCCTCCTCCAGCATGTAGACAGCCATTTTTTCTGTATGTGATGTCTCCCTCTTCGGACGACCCTCATCATCCAGCTCATCTTCTGTATCATCCTTCATGGTGATGTCCAGAGATGAAGAGATCAGTTCTTACTGTAAGGGGCCTTGGTTTGGTATGACTGAATCCTCTAACCAAGGTCCTTAAAACGTTTTAGAATAAAATAAAAATGCGTTATAAACGTTGTTAAATTGCGTCTGCGTATGCCAATCGTTCAAGCGCGACAAAATTTAAACAAAGCGCTTAGCTACAATGCTAAGCATGGAAGAGTTATCTCCCTTATTAAAAATATTTATGATCTAGAAGAACATGTACGAAAAAACGTGTTTCATGAATAGCAAACAGCCTTAAGGACATTTACAAATATTTTGTTTAGACAACATTTTATGCTGACTGATATCCGATCATCAAGCGGGTACTAAAGAGAGACGATGTAAAGTGAGGGCATCCGTGTCCTGTGGACACAATTCTAGTTCAGATATACTTTTCTTGTCTTAGGAAAGATTGAGGTTTTTATTGGGAAGCCTTTCATAAGATTAAAACATCGTGCTCATCATGCACATGCTGTCTACTATGTAATGATAAGTAATTAAATTGATTTTAAGGGGATTTTCTTTAAATCTCTTGCGATATCATCAGCGGTAACAAATTGATTTCTTTCTGGCTGAATCTAAAAAAAAATCTAGTCTGTTCATCTGCTTCTGGTGTCAAACTTGTTTTCATCATGCAAAATAGATCTGTGCATAAAGTGCTCCACTTGCGGATGATTTCTGTTATAACTAGCTGTACCTCGCTTTTTTATTTACGAATGGTAATGCATCCAGGCATGTTCATTTTTGAAGCAATTTAGCTTCGAAAAAGTATAATACAACATTTTTCGGAGTTTTTTTTTTAGAAACAAGCTAGTCCACTGACTTCATTACTATTCATTATGTGTTTTGGTAATACAGTGATTATTTAAACATTATTGATTAAAAAAACATAAGCATAATAATAAACACTAAAACCAGTTTTCAATTTTGTTTTTCCATTTCTCTGTTTAGATGGATTGGCACCTTAAGACTTAAATGAAATAGTCTTCTAAATGTATGGTATGTTTACAGTAAAGGTATAATATTACGGGAAAAGTCATAGTAGCTGGTTTGAAAGACTTGTAGCGAGGCTTCTGAGTATTTCTGTTTCCGTTTTGTCACTAGTTTATTTATTGCTGCAGAAACAAATGAATTATAAAAGAAGTAAATACGCAATAGTGTTGGTGCTGGTGCCAAGTAGCAACATACCACGGCGAGTTTGGGGCAAAGGTACCCGGTACGTTGATTTGAGCATAAAACTGCCCATTTAAAAAAATAAATCAACAACCTTATATATAATAAAAAGGTAGGTAACTTTTTCCATTGGAAAGGTATATCTCGCCGTTTCAATTGCCTTAACTCCGTATAGAATCGCTTTAAATATTTTCGCAAATCCAAAAACACGTTTGGTTGGAAGATATCTGAACGACGGAATCTCGCAATTTTTATGAGATGTAAAATAATGACTGTATAATTTGTATATACTGTTATATTGAAGACAGGAGCATTATATAAATTAGAACGTGATGAAATGCATTTCGTATAAAATTCTATGAAGACAAATTTTAAATACAAAAAATTGAGGGATATATATTAGCAAATTAATTTCAGTCAAGCTTAACCTAGGCAAATAAATCCGTCAGTGTACGAAGAACAAAGTGTGTACCCCCTATATCTAACTACCGATTAAGTTGGGCAAAATTTCTTTGATTTGTTAAATTTTGGTTAACCTTTCTTTTGGGTTTTTATACGTAGTTATTGAAATAGTCCAGCACACCCCCTATTTCTAACTAATGATGAAGTGGGCAAAATATGTTTTAATGAAGTAATATTTACATAGATTTTGTTTTGGGACTTCATACGTAGTTACTGAAATAGTCCAGCGCACCCCCTATTTCTAACTACTGATGAAGTGGGGAAAATTTGTTCAAATGAAGTTATATTTTCATGCATTTCGGGTTTTCATACGTAGTTACTGAAATAGTCCAGCGCATCCACTGTTTCTAACTATTGATAAGTTGGCAATTTCTTCCATGAAGTATATTCAACATTTGATCTTCTTCGTATTACTGAAATAGTCCACTCTCCCCTATTCTATCTATAGAAGTGGGCAAATTTGTTCGAGTGAAGTAATATTTACATAGGTTTTTTTTTTTACTTCATACGTAGTTACTGAAATAGTCCAGCGCACCCCCCACACCCCCCCCCCCCCCTTTTTCAGTACTTATGAATTGGGGCAAAATTTCTTCGAATGGAGTTAATATATCCTTTATCCTTAAGTAATGAACTATTATGTTTCCCTAAAGACTTACCATGTAGTATTAAGATTGATATTCAATATAACTATGAATGGTCAAACCTATACTAGATTTTATTGTACAATTACGAGCATATACATGAGCATAAAATACATCTGATATGAGAAAGAAATCCTGTTGCAATGTTGTTCTACGCAGCCATGTATACTGCCTTAATGTTGGATACAATATTCTGAATAAAATGTCATTAATTTCTGTGAGTTTTTCCCGTGCCCTTTTGTTATTTATAGGTTTATAATTAGAATAATCTTAAGTTACTGTCTTGAACTGAGTTAAAATCTCCACAAAATATCAGATTTCTGTCATTTAAGTGTTCTAACTTTTAGCTTATCTGAGCACAACTTGCTCAGGGCTAGCTATTGTGACTGATGAACGTAAACGACATCTCCTAAACTACTGGTCCAATTTTCCATAAAACTTTACAGGAATATTCCCTGGGTGGTCCACTTCCAAAGTTGTTCAAAGAATTGAATTCCATGCCAATATATTGTTGACATGGCAACAAAAAATGGGAAAAATGAAAACTTAAAAAAATCTTCTCCTCTTAAAGTACTGGCTGGATTTCAAAGTGTTTTTTTTGTCACAGTCGTTCCTTTGGTCACTCTCCACCAAAATTGTTCAATCCTTTTCGATCCATTGAATAACATGGCCAAAAGGGGGCGGAGTCCGTTTCCCTTATATACATACAGTAAAAATTTGAAAAATCTTCTTGTCTAAATGTACTGACTAAAGTTCAAATTATTTGGCACAGATGTCCCATGGGTCACTCTCTACCAAATTGTACAAATTATTTGGATTGGTCGAAAAACATGGTCGCCAAGGGGCGGAGCCCTTTTTCCTTATATGCATATAGTACAAATTTGAAATATCTTCATGTCCAAAAGAACTGGCCGGATTTCAAAGTTTTTTGGCACAAATGTTCCTTAAGTCACTCTCTACCAAGACTGTTCAAATTATTTTGGGACCAGGGGGCGGAGCCCATTTTCCTTATATGTTTATAGTAAAATTTGAAAGTTCTTGTCCAAAAGTACTCATTGGATTTACGGCTGACATGGGGCAGAGCCCATTTTCCATAATATTATAAGATATTTGCTGTTTCTTTTCCACCCACTAATACCTGGTTCTCAGGTGAGCGATCCCAGGGCCATCCCCTCTTGTAGCCGATTACTTTAAAAAAAATAGATGATACCATTTATTGTATACTTCGAATGACACATTAAATCAAAACTATCATTGCTTTTGTAAGCTATGTAAATGTATAAGATATAAACTGCAATATGCAGAAAATGAAATAAATTACATGTATACAGTATATAACAAATTGCACTTGATAATTTATTTCTCGAGGGCTATTGGTATTTTGCGGAACGGAACGAACGATGGGGCATCTTAAGGGGTAACGAGAAAAAAAATGAAGAACATGTTTATACATATATGCATTTTGGAAGGTATCTTCAGATGATTTTCGATTTTTAACATTATATACATTGTCATTAATATAACAAACAGTAAAACTAAAATTTTAATATCATAATTAGTGTAATCTACATTTTCGTTCGTTCCGTAAAATACCTATCGCTCTGAGGAATTGGTATTCACGGAACGTAACGGAACAGCAATTATTCGATGGTCATTATCCATTTTTTATGAACTGGAACGTTTCTAGAATACCAGATCGTGTATATCGTATGCATGAGGATGACGAACGATTTGAACCGGAAAAAACATATTACCTAGACGATGTGAACCCTACATTAATAGCATTTTATATGATTATACATACATGTATATATTAAACATTATTTGTGTTTTTCTTTTGTTTTCCCCGTTATATCATTAAAATATCAAGTAAAAAGTGTATGGTCGGTTTCTGTAATATGTGATTGCTTTCAACGCTTATTTAACTGCATGTTATTAACCCGCACAACAAAATAGCAGCACAATACACACAATTTGTTTGGATGGAAGGCATAACCGAAATGCAGCAAGTTTTATTAACAGCAACATACAGGACTGCTTTAGTGGATCAAACTCGGCTTCACACCAATCACTGCTACACTGTGTTACCACGTGACCATGGTGTGTACGGAAGGTCAAGCTATTGACTTCCTTTGATTTAGCTTTAAACTCAGCTATTTGTCATTCACTGTGGCGCTAGATATTGCCAGTGAATAGCTTGTAGTCTGCGTTAAACGAAGTATTTCATATTCAGTTCTCAACTTTAAAAATTTCAAATTTTGTTGTAACAAAAATAGATAATTTTGAAAATTTAATTCCAATAATAGCAACTATGCACACTTTATGTTTCTCATGGTCAATGAATCCATTAAGTTTTTGATATTCAAAACTCTCAATGTTTCGTGGAAGCATTTTAACAGATAAATATGATGATGGGAACATGTGATAGCGAATGAGTGTACTCAGATATATAGCTACATGGGTAAATAGATACATGCATATTAAATTTAGATTAATGCATTTTCTAGGGAAATATATCAAGCGTAAAAATGTCTTCAAACATTTTTTTCTTTCGTATTTAAGTGTGAATTAGGCGTGCATATCTTGAAATATGTTGTCAACACAATGTCATACGAAACAATGGAATATTGCTTCAATGATTATACGACTAAAACTCAATAGTTTTATTTCAAATACAAACAGCAACAATATCAAACGTTTCCTGTTAAAATTCTTACAAGTTTTGTACACATCTACACCGCTGTGACTTCTAATCTGTCGTCTGAGAAATTGCAATGCGGCGGTTCGGCCCAGTGCTGTATGTGGAACATTTCCTCTGTTTTAAACTGCGTCCGCCGTAAAAAAGCAAGTATAAACAAAGTCCTGAAAACATAAACAGAAATAAGTCTATACTGGACGAGAAAATGGGTCATTATTTTAAAACCGCTCATTCACATATGGTTAGTGACTAAGAATTTCATTCTTAACTATCTGTGTGTATAACGCCTATCAATATCCAATTACAGATGCATGATCACCAAATGCAACATTTCGTGATCATAAGAAAAATGTGTCGTTTCTCTATCACAGACAATGGCGTTACGAACGGTATTGAACCTATGTCTAGAATGATAAAACTTATATTTTGATTTTCTATTTTCGTGTACCATAACATGACGGATCATATTCATTCTTCGGGTATGCGTCCACTTTGTCGGCTGAACTTACGAACTGGTGAAGACCCCCATGTTTCGGAACGAGCCACGTGATACCGACGCACCTGCTTTGTGGATACCGTATTCTATATTTAACCGATTTCTCCATAGTGGGCGTTTACCAAAAAAGCGTTTTCCCGTGCAATGTGACCTACACTGGTCAGGAAACAAAGACTTCACCAACATAAACGAGGGAGAGTAGAAAAAACGTTCTTTAAATTTCCACCGATCACCTGTGAACGAGTTGCTTTGATGTGGAGGGATTTGAAAATATCCAATATCAAAACATTTTTCTAGTTTACTGGTAAAATATTCAATATAAATGATATCACGCTTTGAACAAATGACATTACTCTAGAAAATAAAAGCAAAATGTGTGCATTTACCGCTCTTGCAATGTTTCCGCATCTGATTTAAGACTTTCGCTAATTTCTCGTGGTGCAAACTTTGTTATCAAACGGAGATGTCTGCATTTTGGAGGAGAATGTTTATGATAAAATCGTTCAAGCGTATCCCGCCATTTTGAAGGCTCCATGATAATAGAGGATTTTGATTGGCTGGAATTAACCACGGTCTCGGTTTGGTATCCGGCTGTGTCCACGTTAGCAAATCGAAGACATTTGCTCTTCTTTCCAACAGACTCTGTTCTTTCGCTGTTTTGCTCACAACTACATTTCTCGGGTTCAGCTAGATGTAGGAGGGTTTTCGTGATGAATCTGATAGCCTTGTCCATCCATTTCTTGGTCTGAAATTAATGAAAAAATATAGTAGAGTCTATCTGACTGTCAAAGAAACAAAATTAGCTCTATTATGATAAGTCTGATAAACTTGACTCCTTCCGAAAACATACATGAGACCAAGCCCCGTTTTCTCGAAAATACTTAAGTACGATCTCAGCCTCAAATTTGAGTATCGTACTCAAATCCCTACTGAAATTAGTTTGCATAGTCTGAGTCTGAGTTTGATAATCTTAAGTACCAATCTTATTTTCAAGACCGCAGGGCCTGGTATCAAAACACCAGGCATTTTTCTTACAACGGTAAAATAAGCTTTAAATGATTGAGATCATAAATGCAATCTAAATACATGAAACAGAAAAACAAAGATGAAACAAACTCGCGGCTGTCACATTTACCATAATATGGAAGGGGATATCCGCCAATATTCTTATTACTATTTCTAATTTTCAATATTTGAATTTCTTCAGTCAATTGTAACAACGCATATGCTAAATATCTCTATCTAATCAATATTATATCGGTCATTCTAAAAAAAATGTCAAAATTTCATATTGGGATTTTACATAAAAAAAAATGACTTTTAGCTCAATCTTGAATGTTAAGTTGTTTTACTTAATCAATGTCTTGGCAATCAAAAAGCATCAAAAATACTATCTTAACACCAACTTTAAAACAAAAAATAATAATAAAAAATACATAATGATTTCTTTACCAGAAGTGCCTAAAATGTCAGTCCAGTTACCACAAATAAAAATGTAACAAAAAATGTTTTGGAAGGGTTACAGAACAATCGTTTTTGTTCACACAACTTTTAGCAATGTATTTTGTTATTTGGAGTAAAAAAATCCATTACGAACTGATGTTGAATAAATTTGATGTCAAAACGAAGAAATACACAAAACATAAAAAAATACATAAGTAAAGTTAAATTAAAAAAAATAGAATGCCTATTTAAACTTTCCTTTTTCAATCATAATTCCATGCCATAGTTACAAAAACAATGTAATTTGCATCTGTTTGTGAAAAAATAAACATTCTACATCTCTTTTAACATGTGTAACTGAATGGATACAAAGGTAACAAAAAGGGCATAAAAAAGTAACAACAGGAACAATCGGTCAGAATTGCACACACACACACACACACACATATATATATATATATATATATATATATATATATATATATATATATATATAATTAAATTTCAAAGAGGATATGAGGATGACAAGTGACATAAAATATACAAATAAAATGGTCATACAATTCCCAGAATATAAAGTTTTGATGATAAAATGTATATACTTTTTAAATGGTAACAGCTTGGGCAGTAACAGCATGGACACACCTCTGTAATGGAACCGCAGTGAACCATTTCAGTACATGATATTAGTAAATACATAATTTTCAATCAGATTAGACCTAGATCAAAATAACTGTTGTAGAAACCATCTGATCTGGGCTAGCATTGGTTAATATGACTTCGAGAAACATGTCAAAAGACACGAAATGTCTGCCCAGGCAACCAGTCTACTATTTATTTCTAATTCAATATATGACATCTCACATATTGACAAATTCTATAATTAGTAACAATGACCTTAACCTTGACCCTTTTAACCTGACAATCGTTTCCAATTTTCCTTATAAGGTACTTATCTACCACATCTGATAACCATATCTCAATTATGACAGGAGCAATTCAGCAGAAACAACCTGTTTGATACAAAGCTATTGTTAGCAACAGTGATCTTGACCTTGACTCTAATGACCAGAAAATCAATCACAATCTTCCTCTCCCCATTAGGTATTTACCTACCAAATATGAAAAACATATCTTTATTCTAACAGGAGATATTCAACAGAAACATTTGATGCCCGCCTGCCAAACGACGTTGAAAACCTGGTTAAAAAAAGAATATCTAAATCAACACTTCACAACCAGAACTGAATAAATATTAAAATGTTTTTTTTTTTTTCAGATTTCACTAATATTCTATTTCATATTCAAATCTCAGTCTGTTCGCAGATTGTTTGAAAGTACCATAAGTCAGCTATTCTATACTTGAAACACTTTTAAGACATAAAGAAAAAACATTTGAAATTGAATATATTATACCAGTTAAGTAGGAGAAACGGGTATGTACATGTTCTTGTATACAAAGTAATGGTAGTCCCAAAGGAGACCCCTCATAAGGGTTTGTGCTGTTTGAAATAAGAGTTTAAGAAATTTATATCTCAATTAGAAAATTGTTACATGTATTAGAATATTAAGACTGCTTAACCCTTTCCCTCATATAGACTCATTTTGACGCACTCAATAGGTACCACATAAAGCCTGATCTGCAGAAAACCACAGTTAAACCTTACCGAATTTAATTATAAGGTCCTCATTTCCAGACCACTGAGGAGCAGCGAACAACATAAAACCTGATCAGCCTGCGAGTTACTCGCAGGCTGATCTGGTTTTATGTTGTTCGCATAGGTTTTTTCATAGTTTACTCTATGAGGGAAAGGATTATAGCAAGTGTGTCATCAAACAAATTAAATGTATAGATAATTAATTAGGTAAACGTCATACAAGCCATCAAATATAGGTTACCTTCAATCTAAACAAATTCATATACTGGTACTTAAAGAACAAAGATATAGATGTTACATAATTAGAAAAAAAAAATAAGGAAGTAATAAATAACTGGATTGTGTAATTATAAACAGGCTATGAACAGTATTTTTCGTCTAAATTGTATAAAAAAAAAAATATGCTGTTACTGTTAATTGTCCCTCCTGTTACCATCAGATTTAATTTTAAAACAAACATCATAGCTACGTATTCAAAGTGCTAAAGTGCCTAACACTACAATGATTGATATCTTCTGTGTATTATTTGGTAATATATAAATACAGTAAATCCAAGTTTTAAAACATCTGTCCATTGTGTTACCAATATATTCCCTCCTGTTACTTTTTTACATACTAGCAGTAACAGAAGGGAAGTACAGTAACTTATTTTTATATTCACAGGCTTTTAGTCAACTAATGTTTCCAGGTAATGGCTTAAGTGTATACAGCAAGAGATGAGTGTTCCATATCAAATTCACCTTACATCATAAAATCAAAGATGAACAGCAAACACTGGTTACAGGAGGGACTTGAAAAAAAGTAACCAGAATACAGATTACTGTTTTCACTTTTATTTAAAAGACATGCTAAAGGTCAAAAGTTCAAATATTTTGTGCTGGACATAATTTTTTATTCATAAATTGCATACACTAACTTCCAATTTGACTCTTAGAAAAGACAAAATACTTTACTACTTTTTTCTTTTACAAACAGTTTTGAGAGAAATCTTTTCTGATGTAAATTACACAACTGTTCAGCTGAACAAGATAGTTTTCAAAAAATAGTTATAGACAGTAATTCTGACATATTCTGAGAAAGACCCACATATAAACAATTTCACATATACCACCACATAATTTGCAAATTACAAATAAAAAAATGTACAAGTTACAAATGTACAAGTTACAAATCTACAAACAAATCTACCATTGATTAAGTCTCACCTTGTCAAATACTACGTAGAATAAATGAACTCTCGTGTAAATCTCGTTCATTGCGTTAATCTGCGCAGTGAAGGGCTGCAAGACCTCAGTAAGACCTTTGGCGATCTGGAACGCCATGCTGTAGGATCGTTGCGTCGTGGCAGACCCCGTGTCTAGTTGCTGTAGAATACTTGTAGCACAGGCAACAATCTCCTGGAAATTCAAATATCAGTCCAGCAGTTGTATTTGAAAGTTATACTGTATACCAGTCAAGTAAGGTTTACTTTGGTATGACCTATTTTATGCATGCAGGGGAAGAACCGAGTGCAGGAACAATCGACTGTATGTAAACTGAAACACTTTACATTAAATATTCCGAGTGGCCGGACCGAAACTTGAACCCACACTGACGAGAGGCTAAGGTAGTCATGGAGACCCACAAGATTAAGTAAATGTATTGATTCCATTGTTATCGGTTAGAATATGATGTGGTTTTAAACTAGTACATCTTAAATAGAAATTACCTTCGACGGTTCTAGGGTATGTGTAATGAAGTCCTGTCGAAATGTGGCCGCCTCCATCACGTCATGGCCAACCCGGAGTGGGGCTGTTAGTCGCTGGTTCATGAGCGCTATTGTATCGTGTACCTGTTTACAATATTAAGACGTGTCTTTATGTATTTCATTAACATGTATATTGGTTTGTTTTGTGAATAACTTTAGCCTGGTAATGTCTACTTTATTAATGTCAAGTAGATTTAGATCTATGTGGATATGTACAACCTTTCCCCCTTCTTCAAAACTTACCTCCTGAGCATTCACTTGACATTCTCGTAGTTTCTCCAATATGGCGTCTTCACCCTCGGTCCTCTCTAATAACCCCTGTAACTCTTGCATCTGTTTTAGAACTGTACTGTGTAGTTGACTGACTTTTCCCGCCATATTCACTAACATGGCGGAATGTATCTTGGCAAGGCTGGGATCCTGTTCCGGGTGATCTAGAAGCTCTATAGCAGTGTCTGCTTTACCAACCGTCTCGTGAGCGTTGTTCGTACTGAAATATAATCATACTTATCTTTTCATCACGCAAAGTGAATGGGTATATGTATTACAGCATCAACATCGCCAAGAGACATGGATCAAATAATGTAAAACGTTTATTAGCTAATGCATCATTCTTGTGCGGTAAGAACAAAATGAGGCGTTATATTAATCGCGACAAAAATAACTTTCTAAAAATATCTCCAACAGCATTTACCTAATGCATGTAATACCATATATGTATAAATGGTAAATGGAACGCATAGCTATCCTTACACGCTGAAGAAATGGGACACATAGCTATCCTTACACCGAAAGAAATGGGCACATAGCTATCCTTACACACAGAAGAAATGGGACACATAGCTATCCTTACAAACGGAAGAAATGGGACACATAGCTATCCTTACACACAGAAGAAATGGGACACATAGCTATCCTTACACAGAAGAAATGGGACACATAGCTATCCTTACACACAGAAGAAATGGGACACATAGCTATCCAAACACACAGAAGAAATGGGACACACACAGCTATCCAAACACACAGATGAAATGGGACACACATAGCTATCCTTACACGGAAGAAATGGGACACATAGCTATCCAAACACACAGAAGAAATGGGACACATAGCTATCCTTACACACGGAAGAAATGGGACACATAGCTATCCAAACACACAGAAGAAATGGGCACATAGCTATCCTTACACAAGAAGAAATGGGACACATAGCTATCCTTACACACGGAAGAAATGGGACACATATAGCTAGCCTTACACACGGAAGAAATGGGCACATAGCTATCCTTACACACAGAAGAAATGGGGCACATAGCTATCCTTACACACGGAAGAGATGGGGCACATAGCTATCCTTACACACAGAAGAAATGGGGCACATAGCTATCCTTACACACGGAAGACATGGGGCACACAGCTATCCTTACACACAGAAGAAATGGGACACATATAGCTATCCTTACACACGGAAGAAGGGGCACATAGCTATCCTTACACACAGAAGAAATGGGACACATATAGCTATCCTTACACGCAGAAGAAATTGGGCACATATAGCTATCCCTACACATGGAAGGAATGGGGCACATAGCTATCCTTACACACAGAAGAAATGGGACACATATAGCTATCCTAACACACAGAAGAAATGGGGCACATATAGCTATCCTTACACACGGAAGAAATGGGGCACACAGCTATCCTTACACACAGAAGAAATGGGACACATATAGCTATCCTTACACACAGAAGAAATGGGGCACATATAGCTATCCTTACACACGGAAGAAATGGGGCACATAGCTATCCTTACACACAGAAGAAATGGGACACATATAGCTATCCTTACACACGGAAGAAATGGGCACACAGCTATCCTTACACATGGAAGAAATGGGGCACATAAAGCTATCCTTACACACAGAAGAAATGGGACACATATAGCTATCCTAACACACGGAAGAAATTGGGCACACAGCTATCCTTACACATGGAAGAAATGAGGCACATAGCTATCCTTACACACAGAAGAAATGGGACACATATAGCTTTCCAAACACACGGAAGAAATGGGGCACATTGCTATCCTTACACACAGAAGAAATGGGGCACATAGCTATCCTTACACAAAGAAGAAATGGGACACATATAGCTATCCAAACACACTGAAGAAATGGGACACATATAGCTATCCAAACAACGAAGAAATGGCACATAGCTATCCTTACCACGAAGAAATGGGACACATAGCTATCAAAACATGATAGAATGGAACATATAGCTATCTACACAGGAAGAAATGGGTACAGTATTTACCAAAAAGCACATAGTTCACTGTGTTGGTTATTAGTCAAGAATTCTGGCAAACCATCATTTTTAGCGGTGAATCTCCTTTCATATATATTGGCAAGAGTACAGCAAACTAAGCTCTCTAGAATATGAATTCACGATATGCATTAAACAGGAAACAAAAATTAATATCAAAAAATTTATTTATCTGTAGTATGTGTGAAAATGAATAATAAAGTAGGACATGGAACAGTGAACAAGTACCTTAGAATTGCTTCGTATTTAGCATGCAACATTTTCCGACGTGTTACTTCACAAGTGACTTCTTTTGCGGACCTTTTTAACCGGTGAACTTCTTTCTGGATAGATGGTATGACTTTAAGAAGGTCTTTTAAAGCATCCACCAAAGGTTGATAGGTCTGCATAAACATAACATATATAAATAACATAATTCTTGTTTGCTTGCTTTGATTTAAAGAGCTACATATTTCGTATTTCACATCATTTGAGAAGAGCTTAATGTCTCACACGCCGTAGTCATGTGGCATGATACTACACTCAGTCACATTATCCTGACACTGGGCCAACCTTTCCTGGAACTACCATTATGAGCTGAATGCCAAGCACAATGAAAATATATCAGTATTATTTTAACGATATTGCAATGCTGCATTCGGGGATCGAACACACGCTCTCACGGTTACGGCGCAGATGCTCTAACCACACGGTCACCGGGACTCCTGGACTATGATAATGGTAAACTTTTGATAGAACGCCATGTTTCCGTGAGTATCAAATATACGAATCACTGTTATAGTGTGCCTATGCTCACATGACTGTTTTTCCGAATCTCAAAATAATAATAATAATAAAAATAACTAATATGTCATAATTATCTTATGATATAGTATAAAGCTAAAAAGTAAGACTCGTTTTTTTTATTTATTAGATAGGGTGATTCATAACGCTGCTAACTCCGGCTTCGCATCAATGAGATCTGCATGCCTGGAGATTGACCAAAACAATCTAGTATAACTTGAAACCAGAGGTTTCGGTTTTGGCAATGCTCATGCTAAATCCAGTAGGTATTTTGTAATTTAATTAGCTAACTTAAACTGACTACTAACCTTTTGAAAGTCCACCCAGGCCACATGATGATACTGGAATGTGCCGCCGTAGTCCGGGGTCAGTTGGTCCCTGTCTACATAGTTGTACAGTTCCTCGAATGTCTCCATTCTCTTCGCCTGCATAATTAATGATATGTACGATTTTAAATGTACAGTTTCAGGTAATCCGTCCATCCTTGAATTGTGATCATCACGGTCCATAAATTGATAGTGGTAATGATATAGTAAGTGCAAGCCTATATAGTGCATGTAGCTCCAAGTCAATGGATGCTTGCATCTGTACTTAAGTCTTTTTAAGCATTTGAAGGACCATGATTATAACTGATTGATGTATGGATTACCTTTAACGACTTACGTTTCTCTTGTCGGCGTAAAAGCTTTGAAAACAGTTTATATGAGGTGTAGTTTCCAGTCCAAACTCGGTAAACAGTCTTTCGTGTTAGAAGCCTTTAGGAAAGAAGTAGCAGAAGAACATCTGTAAATGGACAAAGAGATTACCTTATAAAACGGCATCATGCGACCGGAGCTGTGTAACCTGGACAACTGACGGTGGAGAATCCGTTTCTTGGTCCGGACACAGGGCTTCACGAAATAGGCCATCTCTATACAGGCGCCCCGCGTGGACTGTTGATAAAAATACAAGTATATATGTACTGGTGTCTTTACAGCATTAGTGTATAACATTTTTTTTACCAATTTGCTAACTTTTTTTTCAAAATTCAAATTCATAAAGACAGCTGCAGTGTTCCAGCTACGCCGAACGGGCGCCGCCCACTGTCATCTTTTATCTACGTCCTGCCCTTCCTGACAGTGTCCATCGTCGGAAACCACCGTTGATTATTTGATCAGTAAAATTTCGTACTTATGAATTATAAAAAGACATTTCATTTGATCCGTAGCGGAATCGGCACGGATATTTTTCCAATGAAACGGAGCGTTACATACTTCAAAATACCACGCGTGATTTCATCATTTATTAGACCGCACAATCTGCCATCTTTAACTACCAAAAATACACAGCAGAAAATCACACTCCAGTCCTGCCATCAGATCAAACATGTCCTTGTGGCATATATTATACAGAGTGGCAACACCTCTCTCTAGTTTTTATGTAAAAATCTACTTGAATCGAGATTGACTGAGATAAACAATCTGGTAGATTTGATACATGTGGTGAAGGACATTTGGGGTGGTTTTGATCAGGGAGCTATACGATCACTATATATGAAACAATACCAAGAAGAATGCATGCTGTTATAAAAGCAAAGGGACAGATAACAAAGTACTAGACAGGTATGTGTTATCATTTGATTGCTTATTGGTCTTTAGTGCGAATAAACAATGATTCTGTATACCGTCGACGTCAGAAAGACGTTGTTCTGTGTACCGTCGACGTCAGAAAGACGTTGACGTTGCGTACTGTATTATGGCCAGGCACTGTAAGATTCCGAAACTATCAACCAATGAAATGACCCTATAAAATTAAGTCTGTCATATCCTTTCTGTTCCTTTTCCTTGATACAAAAATATTATCAGAGGTGAGAGCGAAACTAGGTTAATTGCAAATATTTATATATGCACTAAGGTTAATTTCGCTCTCATACGATATATTACAATGGATTATTCTACAATATTATATAAACAGAGGAGACGGGACCCGATCTGCGGTTTGCCAGTGCGTCAAACGAGTCTATATGAGGTAAAATGTTAACGACAATGTTTGCCCATGATATGCTCCCTGACATGCCAAATAGCTCATCTACAATAAATTTGAACCCATAACTAAGTTTTTCTTGTGTTTAAAATTATTTTAGCAAAAATAATTTGAGTGAATATTTGGAACTATTTTTATATGCTAGTAATTTGATTTGAAATAATTTAAACTATGCAAATGAACAACATGTTGTGATTGTGATTTATGTATTATTTTCTTGTTTTGTTATATGTGAATATGTGTAAATGAACGGACTGCAAATTGCAATAAAAAAATAAAAATAAAATAATTTTATTGGTTCTAAAAATTCTGATGTCATAGCACCGTCTAAGAATTTCTATTATCCCTAAACCGCGGGGAAAAGGCATGAGTATAACCGACCTGAAGCTCGTCCAGTAGTGTGGTCAGTTTCGCGATACATTCTTCTGTCCAGCCGTGCTTCAGGTCACACACTATGGCCACCTTCCCGCCGGCAATGTCTACATAAGCCTGCAGTAGTTTCAAGATGTCCCCACTCCCGTACAGGTCAATCAGGTCGGCAGAATCCGTCGGGAACGTGATGAGCGGAGTGCAGTTCTGATCAACCCCACCTGGGGAGAGAATGAATTACATGTCATGTTAAATGCAGAAGTATACAAGTATACTCATTGATGATCTATTGATTAATGTACTAACGTCCTAATGCAACATATTTTGTCATATCTCCTAACCTTTTGATCCAGGACGAGCAAGTAGTAAAATATATATAACGGAACTAGCTGATTTTGTACTTAAATTGAGAAGGTTAATGCGTGCACTATCTCCAAATGACTGAAATACTGGCGGCGGGGCGCTAGACCCATGCAGACAAGAAAGCAAACTAATTGTTTAATAAGTTAAAAGGACATCGAGGCTGTTTATGAACACTGACAAATTAAATATATGTACAACGTTGCATATTTAGCAAAATTTATGAAAACGTCATCATGTACCGGGGAAATAAATGTTGCGTGCTGTAATGCACTGGTGAACAGAGAATCAAGCGAGACTTCTTGCTATCAAGTAACGCGTTGTGCATTCTATGATGAAATAATGATGCGAAATATGAAGAAATGTAGCTTGGATGTTCTCCTTAACTACTGTAGCATTCACTCTTTTTTAAGTTTTCAATATATTATCATATGAGTAAAATTTCTACTGTCAGATTTTTTTTAAAAATCGAATTGTATAATGACAGGACTATTGGAATGTTGAATAAAAGTATATTTGTAGGACAAAATAATAAAGAACTACGGTATGACAGCAAGCTAGAAGATTTTAAATTATTCAAAAATGTTTAATTGTCGTTTCTTTGAGGATCATTTACAAATTTTGAAAACGTTGCAGCACATTGGCAATATGAAAGATATTGAATTCCTACGCTACAGTGCGATTTTTTACTGTCAGGACTGTGTGTATCCGTAGAAGCAGTGTCTGTTGCTGGTTAAAGATGAGGCAGATAATTTGGTACAGATTCCATGGACATTTTCTAGAGTATCATTTCTATAATTTGATAAGTTATGGATATTCATGCAAATTAGTTTTCCAGAATCTATAGTCAAATGACCACTATCTGTTGTTGTACAAACTTAAGATCTCTAGCACCAGTAGAGTTGCCCTATTGAATTCGGTGTAAAGCTTGTTAGGACATGCTGTTCACTAAAAGTGGTAATAAATCAATCACAAGCAACGACCTGGCCAAAATTCCACCAAACCACTTAGCACTAAGTAATACTTAACCCTTTCCCTCATAGAGGACACCATGAAAAGACCTATGCGAACAGCATAAAACCAGATCAGCCTGCGAGTAACTCGCAGGCTGATCAGGTTTTATGCTGTTCGCTGCTCCTCAGTGGTCTGGAATTGAGGATTTTGTAATTAAATTGGGTAAGGTTTAACCGTGGTTTTCTGCGATCAGGCTTTATGATGTACCTACTGAGTGCGTCAAAATGAGTCTATATGAGGGAAAGGGTTAAATACTTAGAAGAAGAATTATCATTATTTCCCTGATAGATTATCTAAGTATTTCATTTCTTGGCACGTGTTGTTAGTAATGTTACTATTTACTTCAATTTAGACAATTCAAGGTCTACTGGAAAACAAGGTTACTTCAGTATATACCAATCCCAGTCGAAGGTTCCGGGGTTGGACCAGTACTTCCCGTATGGGATTATCAGGATGGATTATTGTCCCCAGAGAATTTCGAACTCTCCATATTTGGAGCCGCTTTCAACGTACCATAGCACCTTCTGGTTAGATTCTTACAGATGATTTTCTATTTCCACGATATTGATGTACGTACACTCATATTAATCGACGAACACACAACTCATATTTACTCCTTTTAGCTCTGTACATGTACTTGTTTATTACGAGAGTGATCAGTGAAAATACAAGGGATATGATTGGCTTCCAATGCAAAACTGTTATGACTTGGTGGATCATTCAGACATTTCGACATGAAAAAAAAAAGAAAGATACAAGCAAATAATACACTTATGAAAGTGAAAACTGGGAGAAATTCCTTGAAGGTGTAGAATCTTGTCATTTATGTGTTTGGATTATGCTTTTAACGGCCTTTTCAGTCAGTGTACAATGCAATTTTGCAAAAATATCGGCATTCGAAAACTCAACGGTTACTTTTTGTCTCTTAATGTAGAGCTTTGCTATAAAATGTGTTAAATTTGCATATTCTAAATAATGTAAAATTCAATAACTCACCACTCAATATTGCTAAAGCCGACTCAACAACAATTTCATTAATACAATCCATTTTTAAGTCATGTCAGTTTCAAAAGGTGCATTCAATTGCTCGTGGTGTTTCGTGTACGGGTGTACGAAAAAAATTAAATATCCACCCTCAGTTGTAAGTGTACCGTATTTATCAAAATCAACCAGTTGTAACGTGAATGTCGATTTGCAAAATGTAATGTGGTATTTGAATTCGTTGAAGTAAATTTATACGGTTTGTAACTTACCGTGAAGGGAGTAGTATCTCGCGTGGCAATTTCATTACAAGTTTTGTTTATGAAAGCGTACCACAAATAATCTAATGATTTTTTTCTCACCTAAATATTATTAAGGTATTTGTCACTTCGTTTAAGTAAGTTTAAAAAAAGGTTTGATATTTAGCATTTTTGGGTCTTTGCTACTAAAGAGTACGGGGACGTCAACGGTTGGTAATAGTTTGGTGATACTTTGCCAAAGGCGTGTTTTGCCACGATAAGCGTTAGCTTATTCGAATACAAACGGTAAATATTTAATGCGAGATTATTGTCCAGTCATTAATCCAGCTTAACCAATTTGCGTCTCTACAACTATTACATATTTATAAACAGCTACCCTCATTCAATTGTACTTAATTCGACCGAAGAAGCTTTAAAAGAAGATTAATTGTTTCAGTCAAACTACTAATCAATTAATCATTGTGACGATTTTTTTACTCTTATAAATTTTCATTCGTTCATGATCTTTTTTTAGAGCTCTAGTTTGTTTATTTGTCGATGCAAAGGGAAATAACTCAAACAGTGCCTACTATTTGTTTACTCTGAAAACGTGTTTATCCCCCTTCGTCCTAAACCCGAATTTCTTACCTGTCCATTTAATTACCCACAATCCCCTTGTCAGTGTTTTGCTTCGGGTGTGTCCGTTTGTGTTGAGGATGCTCTGTGTTGTGTAGCCGTGTAAAGAAGTCGGAAGTATTTTGTTGGATTTGTTTTATTGATATGCTTATATATAGTGAATACTTGCAATAGGTTTTGCGACCATGTCGCTGGAAATTGAAGTCATAAGCGCATCAAATGTGCCAAACTTAGAAACTTTTGGAGAAAGTGATCCGTATGCAACAGTTACTTTTCAAGGTAAGTAGACTAGATCTATTAATAGCAGTAATGAGAAATGAGGGTTTAAGTAAGAAAATGTGCTGTGTAATGAATACCATTTTCCTTTTATTTTTCAGGACAGTCGAAAAAGACAAAAGTTATAAAATCGGATTTAAACCCGAAATGGAATGAGGTAAATGATTATAAATATTTCTTTAATTTTTTTTTTAATATGATGTTTTTTTTTTTTTTAATGAAATCATATTTTAGAATGGAATAAGGACACTGTCATTAAATGCAGTTCAGAAAAAAAAAAGATTTAAATAAGTTTATAAGATATCAGTGGTAATCTAAAATACATTTATAAGTATCTGGACTCTTTCTCAGTCTGTTGCTGCTGCTGCTGCTGGACCTGGTGATGATGATGATCGTGATGGTGACCTGTAGGGCTGGGAAGGGTACTCGAGTACCCGGGTGCCCGGCGGGTAAAAGCGCTACCCGGGTAGTAAATTCCTACCCGGGTACCCGGTCTAAAATTAGAATGACTTTTTCTTACCGCTAATTGATGCATCGAGGTACTTTTGGAAAGGTTTCCGTGTATACCAGGTCTTAAATTTGTGTAGATAACGTTATATGCCACACATTGGCCAGGAACATGTGAAGGAGGGGAAATATGCATAATATAGAATCTGTACAGTTAGGAAACACGCATGTACATATTAAATCATTAAAGGTAGGTAACCCCATCCGGAAACCATCGCCGATAGTCGGCCAAAAGCCAGCAGTCTTATTTCAATCTACGGCAAAAACGAATACGTATATTTCAATACGTTCAGGACATGAACAGTTAAAGATGAAATCTGAACGAATTTTCTGTTATTTTCAGCATGTAGGCCTACAGTATTGATGACTAACAACAAATGGGTTACAATTAAAACACTTGGAAACAATTTCAAACGAACAACTTTTTAATTTTTCTCACCGATCTATTTATATTCAAAGTTTCCAATGATTATATATTCAGGATATTCAGTTAAACAAATAATTAAACGAAAAACAAAACTATGGCAGCATTTTAAAACGAATGCAGGTGACTCAATATAAACTAAAAAATCTCGCCAACATTCTTCAGTGACGTCAGTGATTGATCTTAATCAACTGAAAGTTTGATTTTCGCGGGTACTCGAGTACCCGCGGTTAATTGGACCACGGGTACCCGGGTAGAAAATCTCTACCCGTCCCAGCTCTAGTGACCTGTATCATGACACTGATATTTTTTGTAACATTGCATCATCATCATTGTTGTCATCATCATCACCATCATCATCATTATCATTTCATCTGTATTGATTGTATGATATTGCCAATATATCCATTTAAATGTTTGTTTTCCTTCACTTCGATTATAGTAAATCTTGAAAGAATAGAAATAAGAAAAACATATTGATAAGCACAGACCTTATGCATGTACATATTTGATATATACATGTATGAGTTTAATTTGTTAATCGGGGCCTCCGTGGCCGAAAGAGTAAAGTCACTGACTTTAACACTCACTCTGCCCCTCACCGCGTGGGTTCGAAGCATGGCAGGGTCGTTCGGATTTTCATGTGAGGAAGCCATCCAGCTGGCTTGCGGTAGGTCGGTGGTTCTACCCGGATGCCTCCGTGCATTCGGGGTCTTCCTCCACCGGTAATAGCTAGACGTCGCTTATGACTGAAATACTGTCGAAGTGAAGGTAAACTCAAATAGTAAGTCAAGTTTAATTTGTTAATTACTGAATATACAGTTAGCAAATACATATTTAATTTATTATTATTAAATACACACCAATTTACAACTCTTAATGGTTTGTTTCAAGCAATATATTTTCAGCACATAATAATATGAAATACATCAAGCTCATTATATAAGTATCATCTGCAACTAGCCAGGGTTATATTCTCTATTTCTTATCAACTTGTTTGAAACTTTTGACATTGTAAGCTTGTATTTTAGCTTGATTTTGTTTTGTGTTATTTACATGGCTTGTATTAAACCATCGAGATGCATGTATAAAGTGGTGGTAAGGATTAAAATTTCCAGTTTAATACAACTCCCTCTGTCAGAACTTCTGACAATGTGCTGAACTCAACAAATTAGTAAAATCAATATTGGATTGATAAAAGTACAAGTGTGTCAATTCTGAATGAATGAATTACATGTGTTTAAAAGTTCTCAGCGTAGCATAGATACAATGACCCTTTGCTTCATAGTCATACAGACTAGGTTTTGTCACATTAGCAAAGAGAGCCTGGAAGGAGCTGTTTGATCACTAGGGTCACCTCTGTTTGCTTGTTCTATATTGTAGTATAGATTCTACACTATCTGCATGGCAAAAAATACATATATAGTTCAGTTAATTAATATTCAACAAATCATTAATTTGTACATGAATATTCATGAGGTAGAGGGAGAAAGACCCCCTCACTATTCTGACCACTGTTTTAGGAACTCTTCCATAAACTTTATATAAGTCCTCTTCATAGTAAGACTACCTCATTTTTAAGACCATGCATTTTACTACATTCAGAAAATAAAGGTATCCTGCCATATATTTATTTCATTACTCAGACATTTGAAACAAGTTTAAGGCATAGTTTTATTGTTAGGGTGATGTTTAATTTTATTGGAGATAACTTTTTTATGTCTTGATGAAGTAATATTTTATGGAAGTAAATGTTTATCATGATACTTCTGCTTGAATAAACTAATATGATTTTGATTATAGGGCAGTAAGTATTTCATTATAACTGTATTAAATGTGCTTTGAGAAATCCATTTGAAGTTGTAGCTTGGTGAATTAGGTAGGCAGGCTTTATTCAATACAATTATAGTTAACATTGAGTTACACACTTTAGACCATCGTGAACTACACGAAGCCAGATCAGATTGAAAGCAATATATAGTCTAAACAGATTTTGCTTTGTCATCTTCATCAAAGTTTAGATATGTAGATCAAATACATGTAGTAAACAATATGATAATCCTACACACCTCTAAAGTGGTCATTTAGATGATTTAATTGATTTATTTTGTATTCAAAAGTGAATAGGGTTGAAAAACAAATTAATAGCCAATGTGAGTCCTCCCCTTTTACAGGTAATGCAAACATAGTATAGTGTGATAGGTTTTATGTGGAATCAGTCTGCCCTGCATCTTAACACAGGGTGATAGTAGGATAGATAATAAATATATAATAATTTAATGTTAGATTGAAGGAGTGAGAGAGATAATGAGAGAAAGAGGAAAGTTTAATCGCAAATACTAGAGAGAGAGAGATAATCCATCAGCTATTAAATATGGGAACTAGTCATATGTGTACAGTAAAACCTGTCTTAAGTGGTCATTGAAGGAATCAAAAGAAAGTGATGGTTTAACAGAGGTTGCTGCTAAATGAAGGTTCCATATATAATAAAATGATATTTGGTTATATCAAAACTGGCCCTTAAAGGCAGGTTGACTGCTTGATACAGGTGGCCCCTGTTACAGGTTCAACAGTATATCAGTATGTTTTGCACTAAATATGATTGACTCAGTGTTTCTACAAGCATTTACGATGAAGGCATATCAAACAGCCCACTTGTGGTTGTAACAGCATAATCTAATTAACCATTCAGTGTATATGACCTTTCTCTTGTTTGCATACATGTAGAAAAGGTTTATAGGAATGCTTTAGGTACTTATTCCCTCTAATGAATGTTCTCTTCCCCCACCCCCAGACTCATGAGGGCCAAGCGAATGGGATACCAACATAGCAAAGTTGAATTAGTTCTAGTGAATTATTGGTACAATTACAAATGGGCATGCGAATCATTGTAAATTGACAAATGAGAGGGGATCAGGCATTTAAGTATGATCTTGTTGAATCCCTCTATTTTAAAAAAACACACCTCCATTTGTTGTAATATCATAGTACCTGTGTCTCATGCCAGAAAGACCTTGTGATAAACCTGTTATCAGTCTAGATATTTGTCCCCAGGATTGATACATCACTGTCGTGGGTGGGTGTTTGTTTGCTGGTTGGAGGTTTTCGATTACATCACTGACAGATTATTTGTGGTGGGTGTGGACAGTAGATATAAATATGCAATTGCAGCTCTTTATTAAATATGCATTAAATTTATAAGTCTAGACTAGGGTATTTATTATACGCCCGAAGGGCTGTATTATGTTATGCCGCTGGTCGTCCGTCCGTCTGTCCGTCCGTCCGTCCGTCCGTCCGTCTGTCCGTCCGTCCGTTAGCAATTTCGTGTCCGCTCTGTATCTTTTGAACCACTTAATATAAATGAAAACTATTTGGCAGAAGTATCACCCAGAGTGAGAGGATGTGCAGAACATAGGTTTCAGATGGCTAGGTTCAAGGTCAAGGTCACAATTCAAGGTCAAATATCTTAACTGGTGCAAAATTAGTATTTTTGTGTCCGCTCTGTATCTTTTGACCTGCTGGATGTAAATGGAAACTATTTGGCAGAAGTATCACCCACAGTAAGAGGATGTGCAGAACATAGGTTTCAGATGGCTAGGTTCAAGGTCAAGGTCACAATTCAAGGTCAAATATCTTAACTGGAGCAAAGTAAGTATATTTGTGTCCGCTCTGTATCTTTTGACCCGCTGGATGTAAATGGAAACTATTTGGCAGAAGTATCACCCACAGTAAGAGGATGTGCAGAACATAGGTTTCAGATGGCTAGGTTCAAGGTCAAGGTCACAATTCAAGGTCAAATATCTTAACTGGTGCAAAATTAGTATTTTTGTGTCCGCTCTGTATCTTTTGACCTGCTGGATGTAAATGGAAACTATTTGGCAGAAGTATCACCCACAGTAAGAGGATGTGCAGAACATAGGTTTCAGATGGCTAGGTTCAAGGTCAAGGTCACAATTCAAGGTCAAATATCTTAACTGGAACAAAGTAAGTATATTTGTGTCCGCTCTGTATCTTTTGACCCGCTGGATGTAAATGGAAACTATTTGGCAGAAGTATCACCCAGAGTGAGAGGATGTGCAGAACATAGCTTTCAGATGGCTAGGTTTAAGGTCAAGGTCACAATTTAAGGTCAAATATCTTAACTGGTGCTAAGTTAGTATTTTTGTTTGTGTCCGCTTCAAACAGATCATGACAGGTCCAACCACAGATAATAACTCCACAATTGACCTCATATTCACCAACATTGAAGACTGTATATGTGGAACCAAAGAAGCATATTACACTGACCATAAACTATGTTGGGTTAGCTGGTAATGAGGTAACTCTTGATTAAAGCACTATTCACATAATAAGAAACATGAAAAACCTATTTGTAGCCACTGTTATAATAAAGCCCTTGAAGATTAACATTGCCAATCCTTCTTGTTGAAATAATACTTTATATATACATGTTTGTGCTTATCCTTTTTGTCTTAGGATATTCCCTGACAATACATACCTTCGGGCGTATATTGCCCCGCTGTCAGCGGAGCTCTTGTTTTGGCAAATGTTATGCTCACTCCTCTGACCCATTGAGAAAGCAGTTGCAAAATAATGGAACACATGCTGAAAACCTTCAGTTTAATCTTCCAGTAGTTGAACATGGCATAAATTGTGTCATATTAAATGTGTGCAAAATTATTAATGTGACCATTATTGACCAGGTTATCATGATTATGGACAGCTATGGGTATGTATACATCATGTTAGCAGTGACCAAGGTTAGGTTGACAGTGATAGATTACATATATACTTCAGTCTTTCCTGAGGTCCACTTATGATCCCTGGTATATCACTTAGACCCTCAGTGTGAATGATAAATTGTTTGAGGTCTGGAATGTAGAGTTAGTAATAATTACCCCTCTGGGTAGAAAGTTTTGTCCCAGTATTTGACATGCCTTCAAGGTAAAAGTGTCCAATGTCCATCAGCTTTGGTATCAGTGATTCAGAAAGTCTCCATACAAATGTGACTGTCTACAAATTTCATCAAGATGGATGTCTTGTTAAACCCTTTCCCTCATAGAGGAAACCATGAAAAGACCTATGCGAACAGCATAAAACCAGATCAGCCTGCGAGTAAGATGGAGGGTTAAGATGGAAAATTTGTCATGATAGTTTAATTTATACAAGTCATTAATCAAGACTTCAATGTCAGTGAATTATAAGCTGGTCTTTCATTGATGATTTTGGTTCATGTTGTAAATTACAAATTTGTAGGAATAACAAATGAACCATAATTATGATCATTAGTTGTAATTAATAAGTAGTGATTTATTACATGGAACCTAACATGCAATTTCAAAAAAATGTGGGCATTTACTGACCTTTGAAACTCCAGAATAAAAATGGATCTTTAACCAGTGCTAATTTAGTAATAATTGATTGCAATTATATATAGCTTATATATGATTTATATTGTAGCTGAAATATAATCAACAAAACCCATATTGTTGCAAAACTTTTTTGGCTGTGTCAAATAATCTATGACAATGTAGATAATGAAATAAAAATATGCTGCTTCAATTGAAATAGACACGCTAGAATATGTGTACCTATATAAAACTGATAAAGCAACTTCAACTCTTTACACAAGAATACTTTTATATCCACCTGAAAAATAGTGAGATTTCTTAAAATTAAGATCATTCTTTTTAGATATATCATGTGACCTGCAGCTACAGTCCACTACTCATATCTTCACATATGTAACCACATGCAGGGGCATATCTAAACGTTACACATTAAAATTTTATGCATGTGTGTAACATTTAAGCAAAAAGTCAAAATTCAAATATACCCAATTAAAAATGATGAGATAATTGGAAGTTGAACTTGTTACTTTATGTAAAACCACTAAATCACGACTAGGTATGGAAATAAACTTATAATTCTAAATTGAGACTTTGGGTATGAATAAATGGTGCCGTGACAACTGACGTTATGATTAATGTTAATCTCAGAAAGTACTGGCATACATAGACATTGTTGTTCATAGACATAGACATCCCAGCATTGTTGTTCCATAGACAACAATGCTGGGATGCTATGGAAGTTGATACTAGAATACAAAGCTGTCAGTGTGACTTTTGGAAAATCCTGCTAGAGATTGTTCAGAGATTTTCTGAAGTATTGATGTTCTTCAGCAGGCAAGGTTTATGAATTGATCATCATGTTATGTTGCTAATCCAGTCAAATTGTGTTTGTAGGTGTGAGCTTCTCATATGCAAATAGTAGTAGTAGTGATTTTATAGAGTTTAGATATTCCAGGTTCTAGTTAACTTATTCAGAATAGTGCACTAGTGCACTACACATACAATAGTCCCAGTACAGCACATAATTGCCACCATAGGACAGTCCCATGGTTAAGCAGATGTCAGTTTTCTCCATCGTCTGATAACCTTTGGGTGCTGATTACAGTATATTCTCCACACATCACTTGTGTTTTTTTTAATATTATTTTGTCGTTTTAATCGAAAGCTGACATAGTTAGTTGATTTAATTTGATACGGGATAAATTTATCATGACCCTCCCCGGTGGCCAAGTGGTTAGAGCATCTGCCTCAGGAGCAGGAGGTCTTGGGTTTGATCCCTGGCTGCTACATACCAAAGTCCTAAAAGATGGTACTGGTATAGCTCACTTGCTTGTTGCTCAGCGTAAAAGAGTTGTTCTAGGACTGGTTGGCCCGGTGTCTGGATAATGTGACTGGGTGTGGTATCATGCCACATGTCTACGGCAGTGTGGCTGTACTATACCTGTCTCAAGTAGACATAGTCTCCAAATGACTGAAATACTGTCCGCAGGGCGTTTAACTCAATATATATTCAAACAAACAAACTTATCATGCCTCAGGTGTTAACCAGTCTGAATGCAGGTATCATTATATCCTGTATTATATAGATACATGGAGAATATTCAAAATGTTAACATCATTCTTATTGGCTTAACCCTTTTCCCTCATGACAAGACCTATGTGAACAGCATAAAACCTGATCAGCCTGCGAGTAACTAGCAGGCTGATCAGGTATTATGCTGTTCGCTGCTCCTCAGTGGTCTGGTAATGAGGATTTTGTAATTAAATTTGGTAAGGTTTGAGTTTGGCTAAAATTCTGCAGATCAGGCTTTATGTGGTACCTATTGAGTGCGTCAAAATGAGTCTATATGAGGGAAAGGGTTAAATATTTTCATGCTTGTTGACTTATTTACTAGTTGAAAATCCAATGGTGATGAATAGAGAGTAATGGAACAAATTGACTTTGGGTGTCAAACAGTGGTTTCTCTCAAAACGAGAATCAAGTGAAACTTTTGGTTTGCTGCTAGTCTGGTTAGATGATTTTAACAGGAATTAGATTCATTTATCATTGATTGGCTCATTAAAAAGGGGGGTTAAATTGGTTGACTCCTGACTTCATGCAAGTCAAAAAATTAATGCCAGTGACATGTTAGGTTAAAATGAGATATTCTTTTAAGTGTTTTTCAGTTTTTCCATGTTCATGTTTGATAAGTAATGAGTTGAAAGAAAAAAATGTTTGGAACAGATACTCAAAACCTTTAAAGCCTATCAAGATGAAAGCTGATTTTTCACATAATTAAATACCAAATTAGATATTGCTGGAAATATGTCAGTCCATATAATTGTTTGTATGTCTTGACTGATTAGCTAACATTTAAGAATTTGAGCTCTAACAAATTAGTCAATTGACCTGTTGGCTTTAAAATTTCCCAGTCTGTCTTTTTCAGGGACACTGCTGTGCAAGGCTTTATTATCAATCTAAGTAAGGGTGTAATGGTTTACCGTACGATGATATACTGCTATATTTTCTTTACGGTACGGTTCACGGTACGCTCCCAGGTCTACACGGTACAATACGGTATTGTTAACTTCCAGGTTTTTAGCTCACATGAGCACAACGTGCTCAAGGTGAGCTTTTCTGATCGCCTTTTGTCCGGCGTCCGTCGTCCGTGCGTGCGTCCGTGTGTGCGTCCGGCGTCAACAATTGCTTCAAACAACATCTCCTCCTAAACGGCTTGGCCAATTTGAAAAATATTTTGCAGGAATGTTCCTTGGATGAAGCTCTACTAAAGTTGTATAAATGGTTCTGGTCCATTGCATAATTAGGTCAAAGGAGCTAAAAATAGATTTTAAAAATGCAAACTTTGAAAATCTTCTTCTGCAAAACTGCAAGGCCTAGAGCTTAGATATTTGGTATGTAGCATCATCTTATGGGCCACTACCAAGATTGTATAAATCATAGCCCTATGGTGATAAATGACCCCGCACCAGGGGTCACTTGTTTTACATAGAGTTATATAGAAAAATCTTAAAAAATCTTCTTCTATGAATGCATAAGGCCTAGAGCTTAGATATTTGGTATGAAGCATCATCTTATGGGCCACTACCAAGATTGTACAAATCATAGCCCTATAGTGATAAATGACCCCGCACCAGGGGTCACTTGTTTTACATAGAGTTATATAGGAAAATCTTAAAAAATCTTCTTCCATGAATGCATAAGGCTTAGAGCTTAGATATTTGGTATGAAGCATCATCTTATGGGCCACTACCAAGATTGTACAAATCATAGCCCTATGGTGATAAATGACTCCGCACCAGGGGTCACTTGTTTTACACAGAGTTATATAGGAAAATCTTAAAAAATCTTCTTCTATGAATCCATAAGGCCTAGAGCTTAGATATTTGGTATGTAGCATCATCTTATGGGCCACTACCAAGATTGTACAAATCATAGCCCAATGGTGATAAATGACCCCACACCAGGGGTCACTTGTTTTACATAGAGTTAAATAGGAAAATCTTAAAAAATCTTCTTCTATGAATCAATAAGGCCTAGAGCTAAGATTTTTGGTATGTAGTAGCATCTAATGGTTCATTACAAAGATTTTCAAAGTCTTGGCCCTACGGTGATAAATGACCCTGCGCCCAAGTCTTCTCTGAAACCATATGGCCCATTGCTTAGATATTTGGTGTGTAGTATTGTCAGGGGTAAAATGTTTTAGATTAAGTTATATCAGAATCCTTGTCTGTTTAAAAACCTTGACATCAGTTGAAGCAATGGTACTCAGGTGAGCGATTCAGGGCCATCATGGCCCTCTTGTTTAAAATTTTTCTTCTTCGTTTATAACAGCGGCTTCCCCTCGGTAAAAAGGCAATATTTTTCACCTCTGAGAAATAAAAATTCTCCTAACAATACGATTTTCCCATATATTAATTTAAAAGACAACAAAAAGGAGAGTAAATAACGCATATCGCTCTACTTTGCATATTACTTAAATGAAAGCACTTGCTGTGGGCAGTTAAAAAAATCAATAAAAAGGCAGCGTCATTCTTGGAATGTTTTCCAATCAACACTCATTTTTATGCTTCCAAATTATGCAATGATACGGAATATTTGGATAGTATCGTTCACAATGTTGGTTAACATCTCACGCTCTCTACTGGCTACTGTTGCGTAATCATCACAATGGCGGCCATATGCAATAAACATCAACAATGTTTGATGACCTCTGTATTTTTTAATCAATTTAATTGATTGATCAGTTTGCCTTTTGAGTAAAAGAGCGAAATTTCAACAGGTACACACATGAAAGATACTGATTTATATAAAATGGGATAAATTAAATAATTTGATACAAATTATCACTAATCCAACATCTGAAATCAAAACTTCATCCAATTGGAACTGCAGGTGTTTTTAATTTGGTATAAATGTGGATGCTTCAATTTCAAGTATCATCTTTAGTGATTCATTGAAAATATTTAAGTTGTTGTCATGCTGACGTCTATTATGGAATTAGCATTTAAAATAAGTTGTATAAGTTTAATTAAGTTTCTGCAATATATACGGCACTATCATGTAGTTTTGATGTTACTTTTGATTATTTTATGACATTAAAATAAGATTTTTATCAGTAAACAACAAATTAAATCATATAAAGAAGTATTTTTATGTTAATGACTTTACTGATATTTTTTTTAGTAATTTAAAATTTAAAAGAAAAATCTACAGAAAACACAACTTAATTTGCATTTATTATAATAAAGAATAAAACATTAAACAATTAAAGAATTTATCTATGTTTCTTAATTATTTATTCTTCATTTAAAGATAGGAAACTAGGCTGACAAAACTTAAAAGCCTGTATCGTGATACGTATGGTATCGATACCATATCGATCATGACAATTGTATCGCGATACATATCGTATCGTTGGGTAATCGTATTGTTACACCCTTAAATCTAAGTCAAGATTGAGCACTTTCAACATTTATCTAATTCATAAATGAGGATGCTATCAACAGACTTGCATTTATTTCAAGATAAATGTGTCATACCAAGGCACCAGGCCACTATGTTCCTAAACTGCTACAGATATTCAGTGGACCAGAATTAAGGTCAATGGTGGGTTTCGCATTATAATTCTCAACTTGAGTCTCCTTACATCATTGGGGACTGATAAGATATAAGATGATATTATCTGTATAGTTTTATGTATGGTAGCATGGAGTGTACATGCCACATGATGACCACTGCTTTTTAGCTCGACTATTCAAAGAATATGAGAGCTATTGAAGTCGCTCTTGTGTTGGCGTCGGCGTTGCAGCTTTTGGATAAAGTTTTGCATGCAATTTTACTATCAACCTTATATCGCAATAACCATTTATGGTATTGACTTGAAAGTTTATAAATATGTTCAGGGGCATCAGACAACCAAGGTAGATAACTCTTGACTGAATTTAATATGAATTATGGCTCCTTTTTAACTTAGGAATTTTGGTTAAAGTTTTGCATGCAATAGAAAATTTGGTTACAGTTGTGTTAGTTTTTTGTGTCACCTGCTGTAAGCAGAGGTGAGACATAGGGATCACATATTCACTTTTCCGTTGTCTGTACGTCCGTCTGTCCGTCCGTCTGTCTGTCCATCACACTTTATCCATCATGCTTCAGTAGGTGACACACATGTTCTAGAGAACACTCTTATTTCATTTGATTATATTACATCAAAATCTGTTAAAGACGCTCATTTTTCACAGAAATAATTCATTAATTTTCAACTTCCTTTTTTTTATGAAAACACTTGACGAGCTGTGTAACATGAGCGGTCCATGTTGACATATATTTTACTGGATAGAACAGATGAACAAAATACTTTATTATCTTACATATAGATGTCTCCTAATGTCATTTGAAGGCCATATATACCATAGTGCATATATAACTTTTAAAAAATGCTGACCTGTAGACATTATAGATACCTCTGACAGATGCAGGGAGTCACTGTGGTCGAGTGGTAGAAGTTACTAACTTATTAAGTTAACTGCCACTTAGAAGTTCACGTGTTTGTGGGGTCACTCAAATTATCATGTGAGAAACTTCAGATGTTGGTTCCACCCTAATGCTTCCTCAGGAGATGGGTGGGGTATTTCCTGACCACCTGTAATTAGCTGCATGTTTCTAGCTATGTTGCAATCACACTGCTAACTTCAAAACCACGACATATAAACTGAATCAGAATAACTTCATCCAGGAAAAAGCCATTTTGTGTAGGTCAAGTTTTGATCATCAAATTATAGCATCTACTTGTGTACTGAAGTATGTAAGTGTGCTGTTTTCTTGGATGACATCATTCAGAAGTAATGGTATAAGGAACACTTGACATTAAACATTCAAGTAAGTAGTGGCCTGTAAGGTGAGATATAATGATAAAATCATTTGCTTAAATATATAGTAAAAACAGGATGCAATCTTGAGGTTAGGGATTCACTGCAATAAAACTCTTAACCCTTAACAGTATATAAGATTTGTTTTTTGACACATTGGATGATAGAGAAGACCCAGATCAGACTGTTCCTTCTTGTTCCACTATATGAAATCATGGATTTATCTTTGCTCTGCAGACTGTGTAGATCTTGTACGACTGATTAATTGATTGAGTTTACCATCGCTGGGACAGTATTTCAGTTGCAATGTCCACCTAATTACAGGTGACTGATCTGGGTCTTTTCTGATTTTTGTAGGCCCTAAATGGACAAACGTAAGAATTTAATGTGCTAGCTATTTTCAAAATGAACCTTTTTTTTTATTTAGGATGTTATTTTACATGATTATGAGATGTTGCACTGAACTTTTCCATTGTACTGAAATCATATTTAACATACCATCATGTTGAAATATTACCTTCAAAATGTAATATTATCAGGAAAGGTACATATAGAACTTTCAGAAGTATATGTTCTTCATTGTCCTTGACATATTGAGGTTACAATGATAACCTTGTGTAGTTTGACAGAGGTTATTAAGCAAGTAGGTATTTTAAAGCTGGAAAGAGAGAGAAAGAAAGAAGAGAGAGAGAGAGAGAGAGAGAGAGAGAGAGAGAGAGAGAGGGACTCAGTAGCCCATGTTTTAGAGGTGTAGGGTTACCAGACTAAAGGTCCCAGGATCAGGACATGGCTTGACCATGAAATTTAAACTTTATTTAATTTTACATTGATTACGTAACAAGTTCTTTCAACTTATATTAATCACTCTCCATGGCTCTGGTGGCGGCGTATGTGGTCATTATTGTGGGAGGAAACTGGAGAGCTCAGAGAAAACCCACAAGCTTGGACAGGTGACCATTGTACCCTCTCATGTACGTTATCAGGAATTGAACCCAGGATGCATTGGTGAGAAACAAAGTGCATTACTACGTTATCCAGGCGTGCGTTCAGTATGGCAAACCGTATGCAACCGTACATTTACAGTCAGTTATGAAGATATCTCGGTGTCATAAACCATGATGTTCACGTATACTTAAGTACAGCATAAGGTGCACGTGAAGAGCATGGTATATGGTCCTAAGACAACTCCGTAGCTGACTGTAAGCGGTTTTGCATACTGAACGCATACCAGGTTTGACCATGGACATGGAGAGCAGATCCAAGATCTTCAGAAACATGTCACTTGATTCCAGATAACTTGTTTTTGTCTCATATGCAGACTTGCATGTTAATCCAGAATTAAAGGTTTAATTAACTCAGACTTCCACTAATTAATCAAACACAAACTTCAAATATTGCTTTGACTGATTTTAGGGGGGAGAGGGGTTGTGTTAAAAGTCTTGTCATCTTTGCAACATAGTGCTCTTCATTATATAACGCAGAACCCATTATAAGAGACATGATGTGGTTTCAGTACAGACTTGGATCCCAAATAGAGAGTTATAATGGAGTCTCACTTTACTTAATAAAATAGGCAGAGAGAATGGGAAATATGAATTAAACTATACCTTCTTACATGAAAAATTGCAGTACAACTGCAAAAATACAGATGAAGTAATAATTTTGTTTTCGCACTTTGTTGTCGGCAAAAAAATTTCCTTCATTATTTAAATACTGTTCAGCTATTTTCTCTATAAAACCTGAGACAAGGTAAAGTTTGATATCCAGTATAAATCTTCTCTGTAATTATACCTTAATAAATACCTTGTGTCAACTGCCTTATGAATGACACAGTCATGTTTATTTAGGTTATCATTGGTGTGGATACCTCCAGGGTCAATCCCTTAAGTACCCATGATAGGTCAGATATGTCAAACTGACAGAATTGATATTCAGAAAATGGGGAATATGACACTAGTATTCCTTTACCAACTGGATGTGCCATTTATATTGGGGTCAGTCACTGGAAAGCCAGATCAAAGTTTAACTCTTTACTTCATTACTATTCATGTAACATTTTTGACTTGATGAATATAAATTGACCATATGAAATAATAAAAAAATCTTTGCTGTGCATACTGTGTAGAATCTGAGCTACACTTTTGTATGAACAAGCTACCTGGGTCTAAACTGTATGCCAATGCATCAAAGCAAGTCTATTTTGATATAAGGGGTTCAAGCAGTTTTCACACATGTTTAACAGTATTCCCTGCTAACATCTGCCAGCAGCTGACTGGAGTACAGTATAAAACCTGTTCAGACCACAAGTTACTTGGTGGTTGAACTTACAAATTGATCTAGTTGTTTGCTCAGGTTTACCAACAGTTTCACAGCTATCCGGTTAGGTTTGCAGAGAACAGAACAGTATAAAACCTGATCAGCTTTCAACTGTCTCCCAGGCTCATCTGACTGCATGCTGTGGATAATAAGTACCTGTAAAATTATGACCCTTTACAGTGCTCCAGCCAGGATTTGAAAAGGGCAGGGTGCTAATGGCCCAAAGGGGCATCCTATTCGCGAAGCAATGAGAAGGGGGAGGGTGCGGGAGGGGGGTACACCCTCCTGGAAGGGGGGCTTGGGGGATTTCCCCCTGGAAATTTTTTCAAATTAGGACTTTAAATAAGACCTCTGGGAGATTTCCCGGTCGGAATTTTTGTTCTTATTCCAGTTTTTTTTTGTATCAAGATTTTCATTTTATTATCCTTGTTCTTAGATAGCAGTGGGTTGGGGAAGCATCCCACTGACTATCTTACAAAGAGTTCACATATATGTATATTAAAATCTCTCAGCATCATACATGTGAGATTTTTTATAAACAAACAGAAAATGCATATCTTAACATGTAAATAATTAAGCTCTTTTTTTAGAATCAAAGGATAACAAAAAGAGTTATTGAATCTTACCTAAAGAATTGATAATACTAATAGGAGAGGAAAGTATACATAAGAGAAAAGGGTGCTTTTGCATTTATGTGCAGATTTGATAAGTTGCTTGGAAAATTTTTTGCAGAGTTTAAAAAATGGAATTTGTTCCAAGAACATTTGATCACTAATCTTATAATTGTAAGGTTGCTTTTTCCGGTCATCTTTACCAAAAGTAAAAAAGAAAAATGCCAATGAAGCTCACATTTCAGTTGCATATTGCTGGAAAAATTTTGACTACGTACACCCAAGTCGCCTCAGAAAATCATGGATCCCAGATAAATTTTGTTATTAATTTCTTAATATGTATACCATAGAGAGGCCCCCATTTTGATGACTCCATAGTGCTCTTCCCCACCCCAGGACATGAAAAAGGCATAGTTAGTTGCTCTAAAAGGGCAGTTGTAACTTGTGTGTAACTTGTGTGTGCAATTTGATAAAAAAAAAAGCATTTTTTTTCTTCAGAAAATATGAAATTCAAAATATAAAGCTTTCTTCTGTAACATTGAATTTAATCCAAATAAAAGGTATAAGATCTAGAATTGTTTATGTAGACATGTATTATCCATTCTGACAGGATAATTAACAATACAGGAAATATCTTTTCAAAGCTGAATTGGTTATGTAGAGACTCAGATTAAAATTGTAGTAACTTTAAAATAAAATTCCATTTTGATAAACATAATTATTGTTTAATTAGATTTTTCATTTGTTTTTTTTTGTTTTTTTTGTCTCCAAAACCTTTTTTTTTTCAAAACACAATAAATCTCTAAATATCATTTTTTTAAAAATTTAGGTCTGATATATATAAAGTTTATATATAAGATTTAATACTAGGGATTTGGGTATGATTTTTGGGTTTCAGCCTGAGATAGTATTATTAAGTACATTTGTAATTTTCAAAAAATGGCCGCCTGATTATATAGTGATGACATATAGGTAAATTTCCAGATAGCTCTTATGTTATATTAGGCCATACCTTGTCATGAAATAAGCTCCTCCCAACACAAATGTCATGGTTGATAGCTTTAGTTTGAACACAACCTTTCATGTTATACTGTATGAATGTGTGACATGCCTCAGGGAGATGGAAATTCCCTTCTATACATTTTTCATGTGACTGTAACCACCTTTAGAAAAATTCTCAGCTGGAATGTTTCTATTTTTCACATTCTTAAAGATGAAAGAGAAATTTTTACACACGTACAGTGTATACAGAGATGAGTTTAATATTAAAACTTCAGGAAGTTAATTCTTTGCCTTGTCTCGATCATTAATATTCATGTACATATTTATGACAAGGTGAAAATTATTTTAAAATGGTATATGAAACAATGCACTTTTCTTTGCTGTGCAGACTTTGTAGAATCTGAATCTACAATATTGTACAAGCAAGCAGGTGAGACCCTAATCAGAAAGTTTGCTAATTTAACCCTTTCCCTCATATATGCTCATTTTGACGCCCTCAATAGGTACCACATAAAGCCTGATCTGCAGAAAACCACAGTTAAACCTTACCAAATTTATTTACAAAATCCTCATTTCCAGACCACTGAAGAGCAGCGAACAGCATAAAACTTGATCAGCCTGCGAGTTACTCGCAGGATGATCTGGTTTTATGCTGTTAGCATAGGTCTTTTCATGGTGTCCTCTATGAGGGAAAGGGTTAAGGCAGTCTAATGATTCTGTGTGAAGAAAAGTGGAAAGTAAGCTTAAGAGTTAAATAGACAGAAATGGGTCCCATTGACTGTGTGGTTAGAGCGCCTGCCCCAGAATCGGGAGGTGGTGGGTTCAAACCCCCACAGTGACATACCAAAGTGGTAAAATATGGTACTGGTATGGCTCCCATGCATGGGGCTTACAGCATAGGAGGGTAGTTCAAGGACTGTTTGACCCCGTGTCAGGATAATGTGACTGGATGTGATATCATGCCATATGCCTATGGCGTGACACTGCAGTGTGGCAGCAAACTTAAAGATATATCCATCAGGAAGACTGAGGGATTTTGTGTAGCATGCTCTTGTGCAGACTTGCTAAAGTTTGAAATTGAATATATTAATTACACTGCTGACTTGTAGAACCTGGCTTTTCCTGATGGTGATCTTATTAAAGTGTGGCAAAGTCTGTTGATATTGATGAACTTTTAAATAGTGTGGCGCATATAAATTCTGCAGATTTAATCTCAAAAATATTAATAAAAAAGGGTTTTTCTTTTGGGAAAAAAAGAAGATTTCATAGTGTTGTGGCTTTGCCGCATTTGGTGTAAATATTACCTAAAAAGGGAAATATGTTAGTATCTATATCAATTTAAATGTTTGAATTTATTGTATGAGGTAATCATTAAACATTATTTGTATATGTGGTTAGAACTCTTTAATTATACTTTTATTAACAATATTTTTATAATTATGAGTTGATAATTAAAATTTTGAATGATTTTCAAAAGTTAAACTTGTTAAACAAGCATTACTTCAAATTTGTGAAGAAAAAAAGATGCTGATTTTGGATTTCGATGTGCTTCTGTTGATTGCGGCATGGTTTCCCAGAGAAACATCTGGCAGTTGATGACAGGCAATCATTGCAGTCCTAATTATGGTCTCCTGTTTATTATTGCTGCCATGTTTACCTCTGTGATCTTGGTAACTACAAAATGATATTTAATTACACAGAAATAGTTCTGTTTTGCTTAGAAGGAGTGTGTTTGTTTATTATTAATTACACAATTGAGTTTTACCTAGGTATTTTTAGAGGAAGATATAATGTTGTGTTGTAGACTTTAGATTGCAGTATCATTTTTTTTTCCTTACAAGGAAAATTTAAGAGTCAAAATACCATATAATTACCATTTCTAGGTTAGTTTTGTTTTGAAGTTTACTTTCCTATAATAGTTAAATATTAGTCATATAAAGACACCCAGCTAATTACATGTGGATGAAAAACCTATTTTACACAAGTATCACCTATGTAGAATCAACAACGTACTGTAAGGAAGCTGGAAGACTGAAGCACATGGACAGTCTGAGTGACCAGACTGGGACTCAAACCTACAGAGGTCAAGGTTAGGATTGTTAACTGTAACCACATGGTTACTCGGGCTCCTATTGTTCCTAGGTTTGTGAAGTGTTCAAGACATTCCAAGGTGTTTTTAAAGCTCTGGTCCAACACAGGCTTTGCCAAATGGAAACTGGTTAATATATATAAAAAAGTAATATAGGTAAGTAAAACAGTGCTATATAATGCATTTTATCTGTACTCTTAAAGTGATGTTAATAACACTAAACAATCTGATACAGGGCTATCATTAACAACCTCTGTCACAAGTTCAGATCTCTGACCATTGTTGTCCCATATTGTTAGGCTGCAAACCTGTTGGCTGGTTGCAAGACATAGTCGGATACCCATGACTGCCTATTACATCTGTCAGCCATCGGATACTTGGCTAGCACTTTATCTTTATAAGGATATTCATAAGAGGTACATTGACCAATCAAAATGCTGCTTACACAAATGAGTACTCTTCAGTTGGAGATCTAAAATCTGTTAGATTTGTCTAAGTGCATACCTTGTACGAGAGTTTCTATTGGTCCAAAAATTCCCACTACCTAGTGGGGCTGCAAATAGTGGCACGGCTTTTGAAATAATTGATAATGAGCAAATGCTAAATAATGATATCACGGGTGATATATGGAGTGACAGAATGAGCGCTTGTGGGTTTCTGATGCTGGTTGCAAGACTGAGAAAAACCAAACCATTGAAACAAATATCATAAATGAAATTGAAACTCAAAGTAGAGAGGATTTTCTTCAGCCATCTCCGGCTATTGATTTCTCCCCGATAGCTGAACAGGAATGTACAACATTTACACCCTGTCATCGATACATCCCTCTACATGTACATACTTACCGGTATATAGATAAACATTCACCTGTACACATACACAGTCTGGCCAGGGAGCCGGAAGAATTTCAAGGATACATGAATTGTCAATCATAATACACCTAATACTGTCATGAATAAGCTCTTGTCGAATTGTTGGTCCATCCTGCTAACTTACACTGTGTGTTTTTAGCCTTAGAGTATGAGTTAAATTGTTGTTTTTGTTGTTTGCCAATGTGTTGTTCGATCTGACTTTGAGACAGTATTATAACTGTTGTATGAATGAGTCACAGGACCCCTTAAACGTATCACTAGGAGATTACTTGTTGGAGTAAAAAGATTGGAAGGACTCCAGTCTGAAAATAATTTACACTAAAAAAAACTTGAAACAAAAAATCTAAGACCTGACTTAATAATCCATGAAACAGAAAGTGATATTTTCTTGACCCCATTGACAGTTTGATTGCATCAGTGCCAATGAATACAAAAGTAGAACAATAAGAATGTTTAAGGTCAGTTGACCATTAGTTCTCAGTCAATATACAGAACTGTCATGTGATTTGTAGACCAGGAATTCTGGAGGTTTGCAATGACAAAACTCTGACTCTCAGTAAACAACATAAAGCCTATGTGCCAAGGCACAGGTGTTCGGCGCAATGTCCCATATAAAAAAAAAATATACTCCTATTCTCTACCAATTGGTAGATGGTAGAGAATAGGAGTATATTTTTTTTTTATATGGGACATTGCGCCGAACACCTGTGTGCCAAGGCACATAGGTGGAAAAGGGTGAATACAAGAAATATTATGGTAATCATGGTTTCACTAGCCTGAATGTGTTTACCTACAAGATACATGCATATTATTAGCCAGTAAGCGCATAACATTGAGCCCTACACACTTGACATTTAAAACAGAAATGCAATGAGGCATCATGGAAAAGTATACATACATGCAAGCACATGCCATTTTTCATAAAGCAATCAGAATTAAACATGTTGTTATATTTACTTAAATAATCTTCCATATAAATGGGTTGTTTGCCAGTGAAATAATGTTAAGGTATAAATTGAAAGCATATAGGAAAAAGGCATTCTTGTTCCAGTTTAAATAAGAAATTAGAAAATAAGTGCTTGAATACCTCAGTATCAAACTCTGATAAAACTGCTCAACAAGTACTTAAAATTTTTTTAACCCTCCCTCCCCCCCAAAAAAGCAACAACAACAACAACAAAATTAGCAACAATAAAATCTTCAATGATGTGTTGGTACTTTCAATTCTTTCATGTTGGCATCAGCCATATAATCCTTTTTAGACTGAACTCAATGTGATCGATTGGTAAATCCTGCAAGGTGGCATGGAGAAATACCAGAACTAATCAGAGTTCAATTGACTCAAGAATCAGAAAGCAGCTGCAGGAGAATTTTCCTGAACCATTTACTAGTTACTAGATTATGATGTTTTCCACTTGTCAGACCATTGGAAACAAGATCAGACTGAAAAGGAGTAATAAGTGTTATTTCTGAATTTAAAGGTGCTGATGAGAAGTGAGCAGTATGAAAACAAGGAGTTGAGCAGTGAGCAGTATGAAACCCAAGAGTTGAGTAGTGAGCAGTATGAAAAAAGGTTACTAATGAGTAGTAAGCTGTATGAAACGGGTTACTGATGGGTAGTGAGCAATATGAAAATGAGTTACTGTGAGTTGTATGAAAACTAGAAGATGAGTAATGAGCTGTTTGAAATGCTCTGTTGAGTAGTGAGCTGTATGAAACAGGCACCGAGGAGTAAAGAGCTGTACATAACAGGTTCTGGTGAGTAGTGAGCTGTATGAAACAGGCACTGAGGAGTAAAGAGCTGTAAATAACAGGCTCTGGTGAGTAGTGAGCTGTATAAAACAGGCACCGAGGAGTAAAGAGCTGTACATAACAGGTTCTGGTGAGTAGTGAGTTGTATGAAACAGGCACTGAGGAATAAAGAGCTGTACATAACAGGTTCTGGTGAGTAGTGAGCTGTATAAAACAGGCACCGAGGAGTAAAGAGCTGTACATAACAGGTTCTGTTGAGTAGTGAGTTGTATGAAACAGACTGACGATAAGTATAAGGCTGTATGAAATAGACTGACGATAAGTATAAGGCTGTATGAAATAGACTGACGATAAGTATAAGGCTGTATGAAACAGACGGGGTACGGACAACTGCCCCTTAGGACAATAGCCCCTTAGGATAACTGCCCCTAGGACAACTGCCCCTAGGACGATTGCCCCTGAGTTTTAATGAAAAAGAGGACAATTGCCCCTACTTTTAAAATATTACATATTTATACATTAAGATTTATGTACCACTGATTCTTGTGTATATTGAACTGAACATGTACATTGATAAACAATTGAATTTTTTTTCACTGTATGCAAAAAAAAAAGAAATGTTTTTGAATATTCTTCATCCCTCTCCCCCTCCCATCCCCTCTCTCTCTCAGATAATTATTAAATAAAATTATAATATGCATGTTTATTTATTATAAAAACATGGAAATATGCATAGCTTTAATAATAGAAAATAATATATTGTCATTCATTATTTTGCTTTCATCAGTATAATTAGCGAGGGTGGTTGCTATCACCACCTGTTTGAGAATTTTTTTACACCTTTGCATCAAAGAAAAGCTTTAAATACAAATAAAGAAATTCATTACGTAATTAAGAAAACAAATCTTTACTCAATAGAAGAAGAAAATAAAATATGAAATAAATATATGTATTATAAATTATAATACATTTATTTATAATATTATATAATATATTGAACTTTTATTATGGGTAGGGGCAATTGTCCTAAGGGGCAGTTGTCCTAAGGGGCAGTTGTCCACAGGGGCAATTGTCCTAGGGGCAGTTGTCCTATGGGGCAGTTGTCCTAAGGGGCAGTTGTCCTACACTCGAAACAGACTGATAATGTATAAGGCTGTATGAAACAGACTGACGATAAGTATAAGGCTGTATGAAACAGACTGACGATAAGTATAAGGCTGTATGAAATAGACTGACGATAAGTATAAGGTTGTATGAAACAGACTGACGATAAGTATAAGGCTGTATGAAACAGACTGACTATAAGTATAAGGCTGTATGAAACAGACTGACGATAAGTATAAGGCTGTATGAAATAGACTGACGATAAGTATAAGGCTGTATGAAACAGACTGACGATAAGTATAAGGCAGTATGAAATAGACTGATGATAAGTATAAGGCTGTATGAAACAGACTGACGATAAGTATAAGGCTGTATGAAACAGACTGACGATAAGTATAAGGCTGTATGAAACAGACTGACGATAAGTATAAGGCTGTATGAAACAGACTGACGATAAGTATAAGGCAGTATGAAACAGACTGACGATAAGTATAAGGCCGTATGAAATAGACTGATGATAAGTATAAGGCTGTATGAAACAGACTGACGATAAGTATAAGGCTGTATGAAATAGACTGCTGATAAGTATAAGGCTGTATGAAATAGACTGACGATAAGTATAAGGCTGTATGAAACAGACTGACGATAAGTATAAGGCTGTATGAAATAGACTGACGATAAGTATAAGGCTGTATGAAACAGACTGACGATAAGTATAAGGCTGTATGAAATAGACTGACGATAAGTATAAGGCTGTATGAAATAGACTGCTGATAAGTATAAGGCTGTATGAAATAGACTGACGATAAGTATAAGGCTGTATGAAACAGATTGTGATAAGTATAAGGCTGTATGAAAAGACTGATGATAAGTATAAGGCTGTATGAAACAGGTTCTGCTTAGCAGGGAGAAGTATAAACCCAATAAGCCTGCTGTTGAATAATGGGCTGAGTAGCAATGTGTTGGTGTGTCCGATCATTGGGGTACGTGTCACGAACAGGGAAATGTGGTAGGAATTTCCAGGAAACATTCAAACATTTATGTATGAAGGAATGTTTTGTTTATTTCAACTTGTTGGGAGAATGTTTGTAGATCTATTATGTGAATAATTTGCTGCACAATGTGTATAGGTGTTAAATTCATTTGGATATCAAATGCATTATTTGTACAATGATAATATATGGTAACAGCTGGTTCTGTGATAAGATGTATCAACATTAAACAGCCTGTTTCCGTTTAGTCAGGGTGGAACAATAGCTTCACTGTTTGTGTTTGTAATTATGTATTCAAGAAATCATGAAGTTATATCTGTTGGCATTGCATGTTTACTTTTTGATGGAAACAGGTGTTTGTAGGTTTATATATTCAAAGGATAAGGGTAGCTTTGAAGTATGACAACATCATGGTTGTAGACCAAATGTAA
>CM037782.1:17658069-17675240 GCA_021229015.1 Solen grandis
TTAAAATTTTTGTCATGTTAAAAAAAGATTGTAGTGCATTTTCCTCATGTAAGGTATGTAAAAGATGTTACTTACCTAAACTGGAGCTCGTCATGTGAGCATATATATTTATTATAAAATGATGGTACAAGCAAACAGGTGCAAATATTGCTTGCTCACTAGAGGTCATTGGATTTGGATATCTAGTATTTACATTCCCACAACTAATCCTAAAAAAAAAAAGGAAAAAAAAGGATAAAATATTATTGATTTCTGACTATTAAATGCAGACAGATGTAGTGTTTGTCTTGGATGTTTCTTTGATGCTTAGGACCACTTGATTGCCAGTGAGATGCCAGTAAGATTTATGTCTCGTAAGAAAGCATCTGTTGGTGTCAGGCTTAGAATGTAACTGTGATACCTTGGCATCAAAGAAAAACATACTTTTGTCATAACTCTCTCAAAATACGTTTCAGCCAAAGGCCTTTATCAAAACATAAACAATTCTTCCTGACGCTGCATAATTGTAATTTCCTACAACCATAACCTAACCCACTGTTGTTGTGTAAATCAACTGACCACTTCTCCCTTTAACCCTTTCCCTCATATAGACTCATTTTGATGCACTCAATAGGTACCACAGAAAGCCTGATCTGCAGAAAGCCAAACTCAAACCTTACCAAATTTAATTACAAAATCCTCATTTCCAGACCACTAAGGAGCAGCGAACAGCATAAAACCTTATCAGCCTGCGAGTTACTCGCAGGCTGATCTGGTTTTATGCTGTTCGCATAGGTCTTTTCATGGTGTCCTCTATGAGGGAAAGGGTTAATGTAATTCATCCATATTTAAATTGTGATCATGATCCATCAATTGATTATGGGAATTTATAGTAAATTCAAGCCTCTATAGATGATTGTTGCAGGAAGTAATAATTTTGTATTGTCAGCAAGAATTGTTTATATTTTGATTAAGGCCTTTTGGCGAAACGTAAATTAAAAGAATTATAACAAAAATATGTTTTAAACTTACTTTTCCTACGGAAAAATTGAAGATGAAAGAAAAACAGATTTTTCAAAGTATATTATTTGCCATTAATGAATTTTCATGAATGAAAATAATGAAGTCATGTAAGGGCTGGACAGGAATCACAATCTTTGTCCCATCACAGCATGTCCCTTTTTAGCTCCTCTTTTCGAGGAAAAAATAGGGTGGAGTATTGTCTTGACTCTTATTGGCGTCAGCGTCAGTTAATTTTTTTGTTCAGGTCCTTTTTTTTTTCAAAACAAATATATTCACTTCAAACTTGGAATACTTGGTCACTTTCAAAAAGGGAATCCATTTCAAAAAGGAATGGTAACCCATAATTCCATTTCGGCACAAGTATGCTGCCCCTTTTATCGACTGGTTGGTTAAGTTTTTAGCTTGACTACATGGGGCAAGTGGAGCTATTCTGCTCACCCTGGCATTAGTGTCACACCTTAGTTAAGGTTTTATTTGCAATTTACTGTCTGCAGATAATAACCAGCTTTGCTTATTGATTTAATATGATACTAAGTTTTTCAGGAGCATTAAACAAGTTAGATAACTGTTGACTAAATTTAATGCAAAATATGGCCCTTCAGACATAGAAACTTTGTTAAAGTTTTGCATGCAACATACTAACATGCTTCTGTATTTCATCTGTCAGTTATGGGATTCATTTGAAACTTCACATAGGTGTTCAGAGGCATCATGCCACCAAGTTAGATAACTCTTGACTGAATTAAATTTAAATAATGGCCCAATTTGAACTTTGAAATTTTGGTTAAAATTAAGTGTTTAAGTTTTGCACTCAATTTACAAGGGTGCATACATCTTAGTATGCAGCTATGCTTATTGATTTAATACTTCTCTATGGTCTTCAGTGGCATGAAACAAATAAGTAAGATAGCTTTTGATGAAAATTAAGGCTCCTTTTGGATGAACACAACATAAACGATTAAGCGCGCCGTGGTCCAGTGGTAACGTATCCGAAGGTTGTGGGTTCAAACCCGTTGGAGGCAAGAATTCTTCACGACCTTCCCAGGCGCAAAGTACTGGTCCAACCCAGGAACCGTCGAGTGGGATTAGTATAAGTTGTAAGAACTTGTTTCCCAATCGACGTAAAATAAATTAGTTTAAACTAAACTTACGATTAAGCAGCAAATAGTCAACTTCAAGGGCACTGTCTTACAGACAGCTCATGTTTTTGTTATGGTCAATTTTTAGCTCACATGAGCACAACGTGCTCAAGGTGAGCTTTTCTGATCGCCTTTTGTCCGGCGTCCGTCGTCCGTCGTCCGTGCGTGCGTCCGTGCGTCCGGCGTCAACAATTGCTTCAAACAACATCTCCTCCTAAACGGCTTGGCCAATTTGAAAAATATTTTGCAGGAATGTTCCTTGGATGAAGCTCTACTAAAGTTGTATAAATGGTTCTGGTCCATCGCATAATTAGGTCACAGGAGCTAAAAATAGATTTTAAAAATGAAAATTTAAAAAATCTTCTTCTCTGAAACCACAAGGCCCCTTTTGATTTTTGGTATGTAGCATTTTTTTTCTCCGAAACCACAAGGCCTAACCTTTTGATTTTTTGTATGTAGCATCATCTTATGGGCCACTACCAAGATTGTACAAATCATAGCCCTATGGTGATAAATGACCCCGCACCAGGGGTCACTTGTTTTACATAGAGTTATATAGAAAAAACTCGTAAAAAATCTTCTTCTATGAATCCATAAGGCCTAGAGCTTAGATATTTGGTATGTACATCATCTTATGGCCACTACCAAGATTGTACAAATCATAGCCCTATGGTGATAAATGACCCCGCACCAGGGTCACTTGATTTTACATAGAGTTATATAGGAAAATCTTAAAAAATCTTCTTCCATGAATGCATAAGGCCTAGAGCTTAGATATTTGGTATGAAGCATCATCTTATGGGCCACTACCAAGATTGTACAAATCATAGCCCTATGGTGATAAATGACCCCGCACCAGGGGTCACTTGTTTTACATAGAGTTATATAGGAAAATCTTAAAAAATCTTCTTCTATGAATCCATAAGGCCTAGAGCTTAGATATTTGGTATGTAGCATCATCTTATGGGCCACTACCAAGATTGTACAAATCATAGCCCTATGGTGATAAATGACCCCGCACCAGGGGTCACTTGTTTTACATAGAGTTATATAGGAAAATCTTAAAAAATCTTCTTCCATGAATGCATAAGGCCTAGAGCTTAGATATTTGTTATGAAGCATCATCTTATGGGCCACTACCAAGATTGTACAAATCATAGCCCAATGTTACATAGAGTTAAATAGGAAAATCTTAAAAAATCTTCTTCTATGAATCAATAAGGCCTAGAGCTAAGATTTTTGGTATGTAGTAGCATCTAATGGTTCATTACAAAGATTTTCAAAGTCTTGGCCCTACGGTGATAAATGACCCTGCGCCCAAGTCTTCTCTGAAACCATATGGCCCATTGCTTAGGTATTTGGTGTGTAGTATTGTCAGGGGTAAAATGTTTTAGATTAAGTTATATCAGAATCCTTGTCTGTTTAAAAACCTTGACATCAGTTGAAGCAATGGTACTCAGGTGAGCGATTCAGGGCCATCATGGCCCTCTTGTTTGAAAATGAAAACTTTACATTTTCACCTTCAGCATGGAAAACTAATTCACTATCAAAAAGGGACCTCATTTCAAAAGAAAGTTACCCTAAAATTCAATTAGACACAGTAATTGTTATGCCCTTTTCTCTGTGTTGGTTAAGTTTTTTTGGTAGGTATTTTTTTTGTTAATTTCTCAAAAGCTGTCAAACATACTCACTTCAGACATGGAATATTTGATCACTAGCAGAGTGGAAAAAAAATTAGAGAGCAAATAACTCTTGGATTTAATTTTACACAGTTATGCCCCTTTTTAACTTAGATATTTCTTTGCTGTCTATTTAAAAAAAAAGTCAGATTGTTTAGAAAAATGAAATTATTTTATTTTTTTTCCATGCAAATTCTTGTCTTGGTGAGTACTTAAGCTAGGGAAGCATAGTTATGCCATGTTTACACTCTTGCATCTTTATTTCTCTGTCACAGTGACAATGTTTATGGTCATAATCTCACAGTCAAGTTTGATTATGGCTGAAATTTGCCAAGTAGACCAGGAGTTATGGCCCTTTTATTATTGAAAAATTCCAGTTTTCACTTTGTTTACATTCTAGCATTCACTGTGTTAAAGCAATCTTGATCAAGATTTTAGTTGAAATGACATTATTAGAATTGCATTTTTGTAAAAAAAAAAAAAAAGTTTTAGTTCTACTCAAGTGATGGATAAAGGGGCATCATGGCCCCCTTCTTACAAAAGGTTCTATATTATTTCATGTTCCATCAAGGTGATGTATTAGGGATATTCATGACGTTCAGTGATAGGTCTTATTTTTCATGACCAAGAAATTACCAATTTTCAAAGCAAAGAAACATGATCAAGATTTTGCAACTGCATAACTCACACTTTTGTGACGTTTTGTCGCTAGTGGAGGAAAATACCATGTGCTAAATAGGTGAGTTCATAGTTGCCTTTAACTACACGACATAGTCACTCGGGCTTCACCCTCGTGACTATATCATGAAGTTAAAGGCAACTATGAACTAACCTATAGTATACTTGGTCAGGATGTTTGCCTACATGATATTTTGGATGAGTTTGAAATTGGGTCATGTGGGGTCAAAAACTAGGTCACCAGGTCAAATCTTAGAAAAACCCTTGTGAACACTGTAGAGGTCACAGTTTTTGCCCAATCTTCATAAATTGGCAGGTGTTTGTCTATGATATCTTGGTGGTTTGAAATTGGGTCATGTGGGGTCAAAAACTAGGTCACCAGGTCAAATCTTAGAAAATCCTTGTGAACACTCTAGAGGCCACAGTCTTGGCCCAATCTTCATGAAAGTTGGTCAGGGTGTTTGTCTACATGATAGCTTGGATGGGTTCGAAAATGGGTCATGTGGGGTCAAAAACTAGATCACCTGGTCAAATCTTAGAAAAACCTTGTGAACACTGTAGACGCCACAGTTTTTACCCAATCTTCATAAATTCCAGGATGTTTGTCATATATCTGGATGATTTGAAATTGGGTCATGTGGGGTCAAAAACTAGGTCACCAGGTTAAATCTAAGAAAAACCTTGTGAACACTCTAGACGCCACAGTTTTGGCCCAATCTTCATGAAACTTGGCCAGGATGTTTGTCTTTATGCTATGTCAGATGAGTTTGAAATTGGGTCATGTTGGGTCAAAAACTAGGTCACTAGGTCAAATCTTAGAAAATCTTAGAAAAACCTTGTTAACACTCTAGAGGCAACAGTTTTGGCCCAGTCTTCATGAAATTTGGTCAGGATGTTCATCTACATGATATCTTGGATGAGTTTGAAATTGGATCAGTTAGGTTTAAAAACTAGGTCACCAGGTCAGATCTTAGAAAAACCTTGTGAACACTTTAGAGACCACAGTTTTAGACTAACCTTAATGTAACTTGGTCAGAATGTTTGTTTACATCAAATCTCAGATGAATTCAGAACTGGGCAACATAGGGTCAAAAAGTAGGTCACCAGGGCAAATTTTAAAAAAATCTTGTGAACACTCTAGAGGCCTACATTTTTGTCCCAGTTTTCATTAAACTTGATATGAATGATGACTGCATGAATTCCCAGTTGAGTGCAAATTCATGTAGGATCAAAATGTAGGTCACTTAGTCAAATGTTAGAAAAACACTTTAGATGCCAGATTTTTTGTCATTATGCCTAACACAGCCATCTTACTCAGGTGAGCGACACAGGGCCATCTTGGCCCTCTTGTTTTTTTAAAGGGCACAGCTGTCTTGTAGTTAGATGGATAATCTTTAGAGCAAGAGTTATAGGTTGAATCCTTGGCAGTGGTCTGCAACAATATACTAGATAATATGTATGGCATAGACTGCTGACTTAGACCTTTCTCAGTTCACAATATGATATGAGTTTCAGATGCTATTGTGTGAAATAGCAGAAGAACATCTTGTTAAAGACAAAAGTAATTGCAAGTTACCTACTGTTATCCATAGAAACATCATTTTTGGTCTGGTCGATTGACAAATACCTGGTTACAGGTGGAGACATCTAATGAGCATGAGTGAAACCAGACATCTTGTGCATGTAATATTTATAATAAGTAGTTGGTAACATGAAATCCCCCATGGTGATTATAACTTTGTATTCTTGAGATGGAAAGTCACCTATGTAAGATTTAATAGGGTGGTTCTATGGGGTAAAAATATGTCTGGGAACTCTATATGCCACATTTATGGCAGTGTGGCAGCTTTATGTCTGACAAATAGTATCCAAATAATTGAAGACCACAATGGAATATTAAACCATGCATCATTAAAACGAAGAATCTTTTAAAGATTATACAGATATATATCTGGTTTGTGATATATTCCTGTTTTTTGTTGTTGTTTTTTTTTATGGAAAACTTTGAAGAGCCATATTGATTTTGTACATACAACGGAGTTGGTGGGGCATACAGATCTTTGGTATGTGCTTCCGTGAGTGTGTACGTCCATGTGTCAGTGTGTCCATTCGTCTGTCCGTCCATCACACCTAAGATTTACCTTTGCATTTAAGCTTTTTTTTTTCTATGAAGATGACTTCACATCTTTGTGAAACTAGGTACACATGTACATCATAATATAAACTATTTAATATTTATGCAAAGTTATGGCTGTAACCTATATTTCACAGTTGGATGAACATAGTAAAATTGGTTTTTATGACCTAGGTTTATCTTTGCTCTAAAGCCTAAATGTTTGTTGCTGTCATCAACACTTCACTGGTGGCAACTCTGCCTCAGGTTCTTCTTGTACCAACTAATAATGTTTGGGTCGGATTAATTCCACCCCCTTACAACGTCCGGGCCGTAACCTTTTGCTTAATATTTGTCTGGGCCATAACTCAAAAAGAATAAAGGTATCAAGATGAAACTTCACATGTGGATAGATCTCATTGAGGGGGAGTGCAGTGACCATGAACCGTAACTCTCTTTTGCATAATTTTCGAGTTATTGTTCTTCGTAAATTTTCATACTTAATTTTTGTTCAGGCTGTAACTCTAAAAGTATAAAAGGTATCAAGATGAAAATTCATATGTGGATAGATATCATTGAAGGAGAGTGCAATGCCCAAGAATTGTAACTCTCATTTGCGCCATTTTAAAGTCCCTGTGACAAAGCAGCACACGGGGTTTTTTTTTGCGCCATGGCAATGGCAGTTCTAGTTATCACAGAGTTATGACCTTTTGTACTTTTGGCCAGTCTTGTCTGCATTTTATCTCCAAAACTCAGGCTTAATTTGGATGAAACTTCATAAGATTGGTAGATACCAAGTCATTTTGTGCGTATCATCAGCATGTTTTATTGGAATCTTTTATCACAGAGTTATGACCTTTTATCTATGTAGCGATAGTGAATATTTTGTCTGGAGCATAGCTTGAATTTACTTGAAACTTTAAATATAGATAGATGGTGAGTAGTCAAAGTGCCTTGTCCAAGAATCGTAACTCTGTGTGTTTTGTATCATTTATTATCTCTCTTTATTTTAAGATTTATTTTTGTTCAAAGCTATGCTTAAAAAAAATGAATTGACTTGAAACTGAGACTTAGCTAGGTGGAAACTTATGTTTTCTATAAATTGATGCCAATGTTCATAATATAAATGAAAAACTACAAACAAATATTTGGTTCTGACCATATGCTGGCAGGGCATTAGTGTTGCAGAGACACATTTCCATGTTCTTTCAACATATAAATTTGATTTTCAAAATAAAATAATGTCATGTCATTGTTTTTTTAGCTCACCTGAGCACAACGTGCTCAAGGTGAGCTTTTCTGATCGCCTTTTGTCCGGCGTCCGTGCGTCCGGCGTCAACAATTTGCTTTAAACAACATCTCCTCATGAACCGCTGAAGGGATTTTGACCAAACTTCACAGGAATCATCCTTATGATGCCCTCTATCAAAGTTGTACAAATTATTCAGATTGGTTAAAAAAGTAGGTCACAGGAGCTAAAAATAGATTTTAAAAATGCAAACTTTGAAAATCTTCTTCTGCAAAACTGCAAGGCCTAGAGCTTAGATATTTGGTATGTAGCATCATCTTATGGGCCATTACCAAGATTGTACAAATCATAGCCCTACGGTGATAAATGCCCCTGCACCAGGGGTCACTTGTTTTACATAGAGTTATAAAGGAAAATCTTTAAAAATCTTCTTCTATGAATCCATAAGGCCTAGAGATTAGAAATTTGGTATGTAGCATCATCTTATGGGCCATTACCAAGATTGTACAAATCATAGCCCTACAGTGATAAATGCCCCTGCACCAGGGGTCAATTGTTTTACATAGATTTATATAGGAAAAACTTTAAAAATCTTCTTCTATGAATCCATTAGGCCTAGAGCTTAGATATTTCATATGTAGCTTCATCTAATGGTTCATTACCAAGATTGTTCAAATCATAGCCAAATGGTGATAAATGCCCCCGCAATAGGGGTCACTTGTTTTATATAGAGTTATATAGGAAAATCTTTAAAAATCTTCTTCTATGAATCCATAAGGGCTAGAGATTAGATATTTGGTATGTAGCATCATCTAATGGTTCATTACCAAGATTGTTCAAATCATGACCCTATGGTGATAAATGCCCCCGCACCAGGGGTCACTTGTTTAACATAGAGTTATATAGGAAAATCTTTAAAAATCTTCTTCTATGAATCCATAAGGCCTAGATATTAGATATTTGGTATGTAGCATCATCTTATGGTTCATTACCAAGATTGTACAAATCATGACCTTATGGTGATTAAAATGCCCCCGCACCAGGGGTCACTTGTTTTACATAGAGTTATATAGGAAAATCTTTAAAAATCTTCTTCTATGAATCCATAAGGCCTAGAGATTAGAAATTTGGTATGTATTGGGCCTTCCAAAAAAAAAATTCTTCTATGAATCCATTAGGCCTAGAGCTTAGATATTTCATATGTAGCTTCATCTAATGGTTCATTACCAAGATTGTTCAAATCATAGCCAAATGGTGATAAATGCCCCCGCAATAGGGGTCACTTGTTTTATATAGAGTTATATAGGAAAATCTTTAAAAATCTTCTTCTATGAATCCATAAGGGCTAGAATTAGATATTTGGTATGTAGCATCATCTAATGGTTCATTACCAAGATTGTTCAAATCATGACCCTATGGTGATAAATGCCCCCGCACCAGGGGTCACTTGTTTAACATAGAGTTATATAGGAAAATCTTTAAAAATCTTCTTCTATGAATCCATAAGGCCTAGATATTAGATATTTGGTATGTAGCATCATCTTATGGTTCATTACCAAGATTGTACAAATCATGACCTTATGGTGATTAAAACCCCCGCACCAGGGGTTTTTTAGAGTTATAGGAAAATCTTTAAAAATCTTCTTCTATGAATCCATAAGGCCTAGAGCTTAGATATTTTTATATATGGTGGCCCTTTGGAGATAAATGACCCCACACTAAGTCTTCTCCTCTGAAACCATAAGGCCCAGTGCTTATATATTTGGTGTGTAGTATTGTCAGGGCTAAAATGTTTAAGATTGAGTTATATCAGAATTCTTGTCTGTTTAAAAACCTTGTAATCAGTTGTAGCAATGGTACTCAGGTGGTACTCAGGTGAGCGTTTCAGGGCCATCATGGCCCTATTGTCTTTGTTTACCTTTTGATCATCTCACTTCTGTCTGGCAGTCAGTCCTGGTGGCTAAAGCAGGACATATGTCATTTTGAAAAAATAACTGAAATTTAATAAGTTACACTTTTTCATATGAAATAAGGAACTCCTGATTTTATATAATTATTCTCTTTTCTATTATTCTATCTGATATTGATTTTGGTGTGGACCATACACAAGCAGCAAAGATTCATCCTCAAAGCCATTCTTAAAGTTTCTGTCTTGGTGGGAGGGGGGGGGGAGAAACCAAACATTTTTTTTATTTGTTGTAGAGTTGCTGTAACATAATAACAGTTTATTTCTGTAACTAGAAATATAGATATTGTATCTTGATGTCTTTGTGAGCATGTTTATGGTATGTTGGTGTTTTCTCATGAAACACCAAGTCTAGACAGCCAGTCTCTGAGCCATCATTAAGAAGACATAACTGGACCCTTATAGCCATTACAGTGCCAGATATCTTTTATAATCCAGGATACATATCTGTTAAACCACTTAAGAATTTTCTACTCTCTAGAAAGCTATTTTTATGCCCTTATTTGTAAAGGTGGGGATACAGGTCAACCCTCATCCATCCACCTCTCCATCCTCTCATTGTTACAAAATAGTGTGTCTTGAGTCAGATTCATAAAAAAGATAACATTAATTAACATAAAAACATAAAAAAGGAATGTTTACCAACATGCAAATTTCAAAATTCATCAATTCATTTCATACTTATGGTCCTGACTCCATACTCTATGAAAATGGCACAAAAGAGGCATCCCTTCTCTGTGGACACGTTTCTTTTTTTACCTAACAAAAATTACATCCCTCCATCAATCCCCAACCCCCCCTCCACACACACACCTTAAAAAAACTATTTGAGCAAGGAGTCTTTACTTTACTGGAATGTTCACTAGTATGCAGTGTTTGTTACCTAGAATTTTTTAAGTTTGTGTACCCAATATGTGTAGAGTTATGGCCCTTGAATGACTTGAATAACAGTGTCACATATATCCCCAAATCTGAATGAGTCAGAGTCATACCACTTTACATGATTGTTCACCAGCCTGAGAAGTTGTGCACCTTAGATGTTGACACTTCACTTAAAACATGGCTGTTGCCTATATCTACAACTTTTTCTGAGTGATATAGCTCTTGCTTTTGTTTCAAAGGACATAAATTTTAAGTAAGTGTCGGTATGTTTCAGGCCCTGCTGACAGTGAGGATCAGATGGAACGACCTGCAGGAGAAGACACTGGGTCAGGTGCCGAGGGAACAGAAGAGGCTGCAGCAAATATATGGAGTGGACCTGCCAAAATTGTGGAAGAAAAATCCAGGTTCATTGATGTTTTTTTTTTTAGATTGTTTGTATTTCCCCCTTTTTAATGAAAACTCAACAGACAACTATTGGCATCTGCATGCAGTGCATTATAATGAATTGTGTTGTAGGGGGGTGCATTATAATGAAGTGTTGTAGTGGAGTACATTGTAATGGAGTGCATTATAATGGAGTGTGTTGTAATGGAATGTGTTGTAATGTGATGCATTATAATGGAGTGTGTTGTATTGGAGTGCATTGTAATGGTGTGTGTTGTAATGAGGTGCATTGTAATGGATTTGCCATGTAGTTTTGTCTGTTGTTTTAACCCACTATCATTAGGCCTGTTTCATTAACAAGAAATGCAGTCATTTAGAGACCACCACTAGTGCTTCACATATAGGCTACAAGCTCGTCCCGATCTCCACTCAGATCACACTCACTTCTACTTGGTATGGAGAGGTATTAATCACCTTCAGTGGTGGTTCTAGTTTCTTCTTAATGATATGCATGGATGGTTGTTCATACTTCGTTTATTTTAATGTTTAATTTAATCGTGTTTGTCAACAACATGAACATAAAAAAAATATTGTTAATTTTCCTATTTTATATCTATACTACACATGGATGCAATCTTCAGAAAACATAACATAGCTGATTGTCTGAATAAATGTTAGGTGTTTACGGACATGTCGTTAGCATAAGTGACAGGTTTGTCAGGTACAGTCTGACTGACCTTCGTAAACAAGTATGACCTTGAGATCAGGGAGTGACTATGATATCACATATCTTAATGAGACAATTTTCTGTTGTATATTGATTTCTTATGATTGAAACAACGTACTTAATTGGATGTTGTCGCTTAATATCACGTTCTGTGTGGTGAAAATTAATCAAGTGATTGATCTGAGTTTTCTTCCATTTCAGCTTAGCCATTGTACTTGAATATTTCGTAAAATAGTAATGGTGGAATGTATATCAACATAGTTTAATCATTTAAGTATTACTTAGCTCTAAGTGTTGTTGTTGGAATTCGAGCCCGATTTGAGCATATATATCAAAGGGAAACTAGACTGACAACTGTGAATGACATATTCTATCTAGGTATGTTAATAATTCAAAAGATATTCCAGTGGCATTGTGGTTAGAGTGTCTGCCCTGGAATCAAAGAGGTTGTGGTTTCGTCCCCGGCCACAACATTCAAAAATCGTTAAAAATAGCACTAGTATAGTGCCTTTGCTTGACTCGCAAAATGTAAGAGTAGTTCCAGTACTGCTTGGCCCGGTGTCTGGATATGTGACTGGGTGTGGTATCATGCCACATGTTACGGGTGATACTGTAGTGTGGTAGCACTATGTCTGTCTCATGTAGACTTAGTCTTCAAAAGACTGAGATACTGCCAGCAGGACATTAAAATCTGTTAAAACAAATAAATTAAATTTGGAATAAAGAAAATGAAATAAAAAAAACTAAAAAAACAAACTAAACCACATAATACTTTTTTTTCAAGTGTATTGTAGATGTGTTATATTTTAACCGTCATAAAAATGTTAATATCTAAAACATTGTCATCATGGGGTCCTGATTCTACATTTTGATTCACTTGAAAATACTTCATATACACAGTTTATTCCAACATTAAGGAAAACATTATTAGGGATGCATTCAACTAACAAAATTTCACAAATTCTGAAGTTTTCCCAAATATAAGGAAATACTGAACATCCTCGAAAAGAATCATTAGGGCCTAAGTGCATTATTCTATTTGAATGTTTTATATCTCATTAAAATTGATGATGAAGTAAAATACTTAATCAGTTGAGGCAAAAAATGCTGCTTGTAAGAGCTTAACCCTTTCCCTCATATAGACTCATTTTGACGCACTCAATAGGTACCGCATAAAGCCTGATCTGCAGAAAACCACAGTTAAACCTTACCAAATTTAATCATAACGTCCTCATTTCCAGACCACTGAGGAGCAGCGAACAGCATAAAACCTGATCAGCCTGTGAGTTACTTGCAGGCTGATCTGGTTTTATGCTGTTCGCATAGGTCTTTTCATGGTATCCTCTATGAGGGAAAGGGTTAATATGATGTCTCATATGTCCTGGTCACACTGTATAGTCTAGGACTATGACAGAGTGAAGGTACATGTTGCCTGGTTCTGTTTGAAACCACTTACTTGGGCAGATACAGAGTGGAGTACCAGGGGTCAGAACCTCTCCTGAGATTTGGCTATTATGCCTAAAATATGCCTAAAAGAGAAGGGAAAGTGGCATGACCCCCCCCCCCCCCCCCTTTGTATTTGGCTATCATGTAGTAATCTAGTGTTTTGACATTGACCCCCCCCCCCCCCTGTATGAATTTCATATTCGACTTGGCATGGTAATTTTTCATAGTTGGCCAACATACCCCCCTCCCCACTCCCCGAGACAAATTGCTGGATCTTTACATGACTTATACAGAATGTAAATTTATTTCATAGAGTCGACATCTATATTGACTGAAATATGGTTAATGGGACTTTAAAGCAAGCAAATAATTTTCCTTTTTTATATTTACAGGGAAGAGGAGTTTGATGAATATTTTGAAGACATGTTTCTGTGATGAAAAGTGAAGTCAATAAGGCAAACAAAGGACTCTGCTTTAAGATGCATCCAGACAGTATGAGCATTTTGATATATTCCAGTATGGAAAACCTGAAAGGACTCCTTTTGATCATTTCACCAGAGGATCAGCAATACCTGGTATAATTTGCTGATTTAAATTGACAAATCAGTGACTGGGAAAAATCTCAAGTAATGTTTATTCGCTTTGAATAATGTGAGAAATTTTACACCAGAATGTAGATTGGGTGTTCAGTGAGTTCTTGCTGATTTGTGCAGGTTTACATCTCATTTTGGAGAGATATGATCAATAATGATCATGTGTGTGATAGAAAAAACATTAATTAGCTGAAAACACCATCAAAAATCATTTTTGAATGAAAAATAGGCTTGAGTTCCTGTCTTAAAATGGATGTAAAGCAAAGAGAAATGACAAATTGGATAGATGTATCATATAATTAGGATATACATAATTATACTTTCAAGACATCATTATGTTCTAAATAAAAAATACAATAAAAATGAACTCATTCTTGGTAAAGGTTACTGTTGACTTTTTGACGTAAATGTGTCTATCTAAAAAAAGTAAGAAAAAAAAATCTTCCATACAGAAATTAGATATAGCAATTATGATAATGATGAAAATATTTTATAAAAAAAAAACACACATTTAGTCACCTTTTTTTTTTATATATCTCCACACACACACACACACACACACACAAAATTGCCTTTACTACTGAGGAATAAGAGATATGATTTTGTTCAGTTTTTGTATCATTAAATTAAAACCAGTGATACCAAATGTTTTCTTAATCTCTATAAAATGTAGCAACATAAACATTTATGTCACTGCTAAAGGTCAATAAATTAAGTGATAACTTATCATATAAACAATGATAACAATATCAGTGTTTTATTATCTTGCTTAACAATGAAAAATATTATAATATTGGTAGATAACCCTTTCCCTCATATAGACTCATTTTGACGCACTCAATAGGTATCACATAAAGCCTGATCTGCAGAAAACCACAGTTAAACCTTACCAAATTTAATTACAAAATCCTCATTTCCAGACCACTGAGGAGCAGCGAACAGAATAAAACCTGATCAGCCTGCGAGTTACTCGCAGGCTGATCTGGTTTTATGTTGTTTGCATAGGTCTTTTCATGGTTTTCTCTATGAGGGAAAGGGTTAAGTAATAGGTCTGGCAATCAGGTAAGTGTTAATATTTATTTTCAGACAAAATTAAATGATGTCACATGAAAATGATCTTACACTATAATTATTATGAGAGATAATTAAAAAAAAAAGGATGATTATTTAATGAATTATGCTTATATTTCTCTGTAGCTATGGCAGATGTGCTGTATGATTTAATTGAATGTAAATTTATTTTTGGTATCATTTTTTAGCTCACCTGAGCACAACGTGCTCAAGGTGAGCTTTTGTGATCGCCCTTCGTCCGTCGTGTGTCGTGCGTCGTCAACAATTTTCTTTAAACGACATCTCCTCTGAAACCGCTGGACAGAATTTAATGAAACTTGGCAGAAATGTTCCTTGGGTGAGGCTCTACCAAAGTTGCTAAAATTATTCCGATCCGTAAAAAAACATGGCCGCCAGGGGCGGGGCTTATTTGCCTTATATGTCTATAGAGAAACCTTTAAACAACATCTCCTCTGAAACCACTTGACAGAATTTGATTAAACTTGGCAGGAATGATCCTTGGGTCAACCTTCACAAAAGTTGCTAAAATAAACTTGATCCATGTAGAACTCTGGTTGCCATGGCAACAAAAAAAAAAATGAAAACTTTAAAAATCATCTTCTTCAAAACTACTGGCCAGATTTTAAAATAAATTGGTACAGATGTTCCTTGGGTCAACCTATTTATCTCAGGTGAGCGATTTAGGGCCTCATGGGCCTCTTGTTTTTCATTGACATTGGTAAGAAATATTGTGATTAATCCTTGTATTTCCAAACTGGCTGGCAGCCTTTGTTGATAAATTTGTTACAATAAAGATTGAAGATGAACATATTTGACTTCCATTTGTATTTGAATGTAACAATTCATAACATTAACAATGAAGATGATGGTCCCCATTAGCTAAGTGGTCAGAGTCATGGGTTTGATCCCCAACTGCAATATACCAAAGTTGTCAAATATGGTTCTGGTAACTTCTTGCATGGCACTCAGCATATATGCAGGGTAGTTCCAGGACTAGTTAGCCAGGTATCAGGATAATGTGACATGATGTGGTATCATTCCACATGTCTATCGGGTGAGTTGTATTTGCATAAAACTATTAGTTAAATTTTAATGTGGGATTTACTTATAACTAACAGCTAAGCAGGTCGGTGATTAATGCTCATAAGCAACAGTTAGGTTTTTAAGTGTTTTGTGCTTATTGAACAGTAAATGCAGTCAAAAAACAAGCATGTAGACATTTACAGGTCTTTCATTCTTGGAGTATCATTTCACCACTACTCTGTGGAGTTGTGCAAACTATATGGAAATCCTGACTACTACTGTTTAACAAATTAATCATATATCTTAAATTAACATGAAGTTTTATATACATTCATATTTTCACATTTCCTAAGTCTTAGAGACTTTTGGCCAGTGCAAAATTTATGCTAACATAAGAAGTAGCTTCACATATGTGTATATTACTACACATTTTTTATTTTGATGGGTAATTTAAAGTAATAAAAATATCACAGAATCAGACTTATGAATACCATTTAGGTAACTATGATATCGAAAAAAATGCCTAAAATATGTTTGAGAAATAAAGGGCCTTTATGCCATATAAATAAATACAATTAAGATTTCTGTGAAAATCTGGCAATTTCAATGAAGTTCAATTTTTACAAAAAAAAAAAAAAGTTTAATAATTCTCACTTTATAAAACAGATTTATTGTATTGTATTGTATTGTATTGTATTGTATTGGGGTTTTCCGTCGCTGCGATAGTATTTCAATCATATAGCGACGTCCAGCTAATTACAGGTGGAGGAAGACCCCGAGTACACAGAGGTACTCGGGTAGAACCACCGACCTACCGCAAGCCAGCTGGAAGTATGGAACGCCACAGCTGTCTTATGTTCGGTATTGATGTTTAGATGGGTCCATATAGCATTTTGAGGGATCGTGTTATCATCATGTGGGGTTGTTATGTCATCTTGCTGGGTTGTTATGTCATCATGTGGGGTTGTAATATCATCATGTAAGGTTGTAATATTATCATATGGAGTTTTAATGTCATTGTGTGGGGTTACAAAGACATCATGCGGGGTTGTTAAGTCATTATATGGGACTGTAATATCATCATGTGGGATTGATTTGCCATTTTGGGTAGAGCAGTTGCCCTGCTGTGATGTCCACTTGACTTAATGTGTGGTGCATTTTCCTTCTGTGATGTTCATTTGGCTTACTGTTCGGTGCAGTTGACCTTCTGTTAATGTCC
>CM037782.1:17675340-17693554 GCA_021229015.1 Solen grandis
TCTTATCAGGATTTGTCCCTTTTTCATTTTGAACTCTACCATTAGTTGTTTATGGGGATGCTTGCTGAAAATATTTTTAATGAAAAGCGAACACAGCAGACAATGATCAAACTGCATAGATGTGCAGGCTGATCTTGGTCTGCACTGGTCACAAATGCAGTCACAAGTATCCACAGCATTTTAAGAGTAAAGTCAAAAAGATTCACATATCTTTTCATATTGAATATAAAAGAACAGATTTTTATTTGAAATTTGGTCTGAAATGTCAAGTGCTGAAAAAGAAATTTGTGTGACTATATTTCACAAGTCAGTCTATTTCTAGAATTTCTGTTATCATACTTTGTGATGACTGTTAGAAGAATTCTTCCAGTACTATTCTAAAATACGAAATTCAATTAGCAATATACTATTCCAACTTAACAACAAGCATAATTATTAGAGTTACTGATACCCCACCTCTATTACCAAATGAACAAGTATTATGAAAGTATTGCTTAGGCAATACTAAGTCCCCTACTGGCAAATGGAAAACTAAGACCCCCCAACACACACACAAACACAACCTGTTTATTTCAGTCATATAACAACATCCAGCTAATTACAGGTGGAGGAAGACCTGAGTGCAGAGAAACTGCTATCTAAAAAAAATTCTAATTCCAAGGGCCGTAATTCCATCAAAAATCAATGGACCGGAACGAAACTCAAACATGATCTGTAAGTCATGGTGGTAGACTCACACACCAAAAATTAGTTGAATATCTGCAAGCGTTTAGAAAAAAAGTCCAGAAAACTGCTATTATAACAAAATTTTCTAATTCCAATGCCGTAATTCCGTCAAAAATCAATGGACCAGAATGAAACTCAAACTTGATCTGTAAGTCATGGTGGTAGACTCACACACCAAAAATTAGATGAATATCTGCAAGCGTTTAGAAAAAAAATCTGGAAAACTGCTATTTTAACGAAATTTTCTAATTCCAAGGGTCGTAATTCCATCAAAAATCAATGGACCAGAATGAAACTCAAACTTGATCTGTAAGTCATGGTGGTAGACTCACACACCAAAAATTAGATGAATATCTGCAAGCGTTTAGAAAAAAAAGTCCGGAAAACGTGTGTGACTGACGGACTGACGAACGGATGGACAGAGTGCAAACCTATAGTCCCCTTCGGCGAAGCCGGTAGGGGACTAATAATCTGTCACAAACATACCATACACCTAAAACAATTCAGGTCACTTAATTATACATGGTTGCAGCCTTCAGCATCAACTAGATTAGTCAGTAAATTTTTTTACCACCTGGAAGCCTTTTTTTCAACAATAGCAATAATGGTAAAATATCATAAGGTTGTGATTAGTGCCAAAGCAAATTAAATTCTGACTGTTGAGGAAGAAGAGTTTTGAAGTTTTCTATAAAGATTTTTTAAGGAAATCATCCAACTCCCTAGGGGCCACACTTTCCAAGAGATTATCTTTATTTTAGCAACTAACAGTAGAGGGCTGTGAGGTAACCATTTGTGTAGACTGAAATTAAATTCTGACCAATGGTTTCACTGAAGAAGAATTTTGAAAGGGATCAACTTCATTTTATTTATTATGGTCAAGGGCCATGGGGATCCCATTTGAACAAAATGGAATCAAATATTGATCATTAAGTTTCAGAAAGAAGATTTTCATTTAAAAAAATCTGTTGGTTGTTATAGTAAACAGAGCTTTGCATAAATCAATTTAATCTCAGCAACTTTGTGAAGAGCCACCCAAGGATCATTCATGCCAAGTTTCATCAATTTCAGGGACATTGTCTTTTAAAGCAGCTTGTTCACAGATGTTCATTAACTAAGACTTTGATATTAACTATATAAGTGTATTATGCCTATCAATACCCATTCAGATATGTGCTTCACCAAATGCAACAAATAAATTCCATGAGTATAAAAATGGACAGTTTCCCATGCAATTACTGGCGCTTGCATTTCAAACAGTACTGAAACTACAATTATATAGAATTATAATAACTATATTTAGATTTTCTGTTTTCATTTATCTGATCACATTCCCTTGCATTCACTCTTCACACATGCCCTCACTTCACAGACTGAACTTAGTTTGCTAACCAGAATTGGTGAAAACTCCATTTTGCGGAATTTAATTGTCACATGGTACTGAAGCACCTGCTTCAGGGATATAGTATTCTATATTTAACCGATTTCCCTGGTAGCTTTGGCAATAACAGTGTTTTCCTGTGCAGTGTGACCTACACTTGCCGAGTTTATTTATCTGGAAACAGACTTCACCAACATCATCAAGCGACAGTAGATAAAAAATTCTACTGATCATCATTCTGTGAACAGACTGCTTTAAAATGAATTGTTGACAATGGACTGTAGATGGAGGGTGATCCCAACAGTTCATCTTGAGCAAGTAGTGCTCTCTTGAGCTTAAAATGTGGTGATTTTCAGTTTCTTTACTCCAAGATCAGAATATCACGAAGGTAAAGTCAGAGTTCTGTAGGTCAGTGTATAGAGAATTCCATAGGAATAATTGTCAAATTATATATTTCTGTGAAACTTATGTACAGGGCAACATTTTCATGAACTAATTGTTTCATTCATGCACTTTATCCTTGCTAGTGGGACATATTTAGGATATCTAGTTAAAGGTAATAATACTGGCAATATTTGATCACAAACATCTATGTGAACATAATCTACTTATGGTAAGACAGGATATTTGTCTTATGTTTCATGAAACTGAAATTTTTTTAACTCTAATGTAAATAGACCAAACTCAACTTGCATCAGCAAATGATAAGAGTACATATATGTGTTTATCTTAAGTTTTATCAAAGATCATTCTTATTGTGTCTTAGTAATGAACATGGATGAACAATTATCAAATTTTTCCCGAGTTGACAAAAAATAACTTTGGTGTAATATTGTGGACTTAATCAATCTGCACATGCAGCAATGCATGATGGTTACACAAAATTTTCATCAAAATCCAACCATTTCTAGATATGACTCCAGATATAAAGATGGATAAAATACATTAAATGATATGATAAGTTCAAAGATATATAATAAAGTGTCCTTCCTGGAATACTTCAGGTTGTCTGCTTAACCCTTTCCATCATAGAGGAAACCATAAAAAGACCTATGCGAACAGCATAAAACCAGATCAGCCTGCGAGTAACTGGCAGGCTGATCAGGTTTTATGCTGTTCGCTGCTCCTCAGTGGTCTGGAAATGAGGATTTTATTATTAAATTTGGTAAGGTTTAACTGTGGTTTTCTGCAGATCAGGCTTTATGTGGTACCTATTGAGTGCGTCAAAATGAGTCTATATGAGGGAAAGGGTTAATAAAGAATATTGCTAAATACAGGCTGCATGCTTAATGCAAGTGACTCATGCTGATAAGGTTTAACTGTATGAAAATCAAGTGTAATGACCTAGTTTGAGATAACAATCTTCTAAGCGTCTCTACATCTCCTTTCTAATAAACCTGACCTGTAACAATCAGCTGATCACATCTTAGTCACAAATTATCTGCTTCTCACCTTCTGTCACACACGCAATGTAACACATAGGTAAAATCAATATGAACTCTTCATACTAGCCTATTAGAAGGAAATAAATAAAAAAAATCCTAGGATACATTGTATGATGTTACTATGGTTACCAGTAAATGTTTGTCTAATTTTCGCTCCCCAGAGTCAATTCAGGGTTTCGTAATTGCACAAAAAATTTTCAATTAAATATCAATTATTTACCTGTTAATTGTTATTTGTATACTGAAGAGAAAAACTTAGAAGTATCAAACTTAACATAAATATCATTGACCACTCTACCATATTCATTATATCCATTGGGTCTTTCCTAGGAATTGAAAATTTACAAAAATAGTCATAACTCTGATAATATTGAGAAAAATAATACCCAAAATCAAACATGACATGTATTTTGAACTCATACACCTGTAAACCATATATGAACTAGATTTTGTTTGTTCTGAACAAACAATAGGGCTTTCTGCTCTGCAGACCATGTCAAACCTGATCAGATTCATTTACTTGTTGTGGCATTCTGTGAGATAATTAGGAAAATCCGTCCAGAATTAACAACTGTAGAGGGCAAACTAATATTGACAGCAGATGAAATCTGTGACATGATATGAAAATCAAAGTCATTGCATTCAACGGAGACCTCAGAGCTTTGCATCCTGTCATATCTTCATGATGCTGGCTCTTCAGGAACCCTCTTTAAAATGAACAACAATAATTCTCAAACTTTAGTGTCCAACAAGGGAATAAACTATTACTAGTCCTCTTTACATGCAAAATAGTATATAAGGTTCCTTTCCTACCAAATAATTCTTTCTTGTATTTTCATAGAATTTTCATCCTGGATTTAAGGAAGCATAGAGAATTTAAAAATATCACTACAGCACATTATGCCTAAAATGCAACAGAAATAAAAGTTTAAAACAATATGTGGGACCAACTGCAGAGGCACTAGGAAAAAACGATTTTTCTAGAGATTCTTGTTTTTGATGTTACTTTCGTCTGTAATGTCCTATTTCAAAAACCTGGGTATCGTTAGAAAGGTCTTTGAATTTCCAACATCTCACTCTAGATGTTTAAACCTATATGCAATGACTTGTGAGATATAAATGGTACAGAGCCAGATCCAGCAGTTCAGGTTAGGGGGGAGCACAATATTTAAAAAATCTAGGCAGTGACAATGCAAGCAGCTTGCCGTTTTGCCAGGGCTGTGATAAGGGTGTAGTTCCGGTTGGACTAGGGATCCTGGGGAATTCCCATGCAATTTTCTAATTTAAAACTGTAAACTAGTGCATTCTTGTGAGTTTTGCATCAAGCTATAAACATTGTTCTTAAAATTATAGCCTATTCTTTACATAGGAACCCTATATTTGCCACAGGCATGCCTTAAAGATAGCAAAATTAGTGTGACCTTTACAACAGCTAGATGAAAACTTAATTTCCAGATGCCTAAACTGACACAAGATCAAAGACTTTATTACGATAAAACCTTTGCCATTCATAAGATTGTTTTTCATGTTTACGGTATGTAAAGACAGACTTACAAGGATTTTTTCCTAAGACTACATGAAAGGAAATAATGATAATCTGAAACATTAAACTGATGATGTATCATAATCAAAGTACAGTCAACCTTTGACCTGAGTCAACACTTATTTACATTTCCAAGAAAAAAGTGTTTTGTCATGTAAATCTGTCATCCAATCAACTGTTTATACATTCAGTTGTTTCTTCTTTTCCTTTAATTGTTTTATACCATTAATAAACTAGGGTTATCAATGAAGATGATATATACCCCAATTATATCAACTTGTTATGACAATGTGAGAAAAGACATTGTGTACAGCAGGATGCAACAGGAATAAAACAGTATGATGGCAAAAGTTCTGATTCTTATACTGCCCTACTTTGTGATGCAGGGTGTGAAAATAGGCCTTTGAGACATCATGTCATCTGCCTCCAATGCTATCATTCCAGCTCCCTCATAAATCAAAGGGGGCCGCTGTGGCCTAGCGGTTACAGTCGTGGACTACAAATCTCTCAGCCCCTCACCGCTTTGGGTTTGAATCCCGGTAGGGACTTCGGATTTTCATTTGAGGAAGCCTTCCAGCTGGCTTGTGGTAGGTCGGTGGTTCTACCAGGGTACCTCTGTGTACTCGGGGTCTTCCTCCACCTGTAATTAGCTGGATGTCGCTATATGATTGAAATACTATCGCAGCGGTGGTAAACCCCAATACAGCAATACAACAACATAAACCGAAATAACTGTCCTCTCCACCATGTGACTTCATTATCATCAATTTTCATGAAATAAATAGTTAGAAAGTTTGCAGCCTTTTCTTTTTTATAACAATTTCTGGCCAATTATTTTATTGCATTTATAAACTACTTTCATCGATAATATGGTCTTGAGCAGAAATTTTCACAAATAGATTTGCTTAACCACAATTTAAATGTATATAAGGAGGTCATTCAAGTAATTTAGAGGTGTACAGTACATGTATCATCTTATATTTTTAACTTTTATTTTTTCAAACTGTAAAAATATAATCAATAGTAAGTCTTAATTTGGATTAATTTCTTGGGAGGCCAAGCATATCAATATGATCAATCTTGACACAGACTTTTAAGACAACCCTCATACATGTAAACCATTGCTAATTGCAAGAGAATTTACAAACCAGTTGGATGGTAATGGTTCTTGCTTGCTCACTGAAAGAACATCAACCTAGATAAAATTTTAGGTTACTAAGGGTTTGACCTGGTGACCCTTAAACTCAAATGCAGGGTTTGACCACCAAATGTTTTTTGTAAAATCTATAAAGTGAATGTTTCAGCCAAAAAGCATTGAAATCTGATCAACATTTTGAAGTGTCTACATAAATTATGTGACAAAAAGCACCACCCGTTACGGTCTCATCAACTTTGTTCTAGATACATGTATTAAGGTAGACAGCCAAGGGGAGAATACATGAGCCAAATGAAACATCAATGCTTTTAGAAAGATTTCATTTTAATTTCTCGACACATGATTTAATAAAGAACAAGCTCTAGGTTTGAATGAACACCATTGGGGGTCAAGGTCTTTTGAAGGTCAAGGTCAGCTGCAGGGTAGAGCTTATCAAGGTGCATACACCTGTGAAGTTTGAAGGTTGTAGGTGGAAGGACTTCTGTGTTATGGTCAAGGTTAAAGTTTTGTGACAAACAAACAGACCAAAAACAATATGTCTCCAATCTATCGATGCAGGGGCATAAAATCATCCCTAACAGAAGCCTCATTATTTTAAAACTTAAGATAGATCACTCCCGTCATGTGGAAATTGAAAAAAAGCAAAATTAATTCGGATCTTTGGTTCCAGATGTTCTAATTCCTAACTAAACAAGACAACCAGCCCTGTATGTGGAAGCTTATTCAGTTCAGGGTCAATTTGGTCTTAGCAATTTTGATATGATAATAAGTGCCAAATGATATTCTGATTTTGTTGTTTTGTTTTCAATAAAAAAAATTGGTTGCCATGGCAACACAAAATCAACATGAATTAAGTTCACTTAGCAATTTTAAGTGAAGAATTATCCTACTGCCATCCATGTCTAGCTGCATCAATTTTCTGTCCCATAAATTCAGAAATTTTACTGAATTGTTGACATCAGGCAGCACAAACTAACAACAACAGAATGCTGACACACTTAATGTAACAGCTCACCATGAGCAAATAGTGTTTAATTAAGGTCAAAATGTTGTTCTATATATCTAATGGATATGAATTATATGGTAGGAACTCAAATGAAGGTGAAATATTGCTGTTTAAAAGGAAATGCTAATGGAAGTAAGATAATCACAAATAATTGTGCATGTTGGCTGATATAGAGACATGGGAGGGCTTTTACCTGAGAAATGATGTTTTGTTACAAAGAGTTGTCTGAAAGGATGAATGTAGAAAACAAATACGGTCAAGACTTGTTATCTCGACATCAACAAAATCATCATTTTTATGTTGAGATATGAATATGTCGACATGAATTAACATGTATACCTGGAAATATGATCATATTTAAACAACAAGAGCTGTCAGAGGACAGCACGCTCAACTATTAAAAAATGCTTGTTGGTAAATCAAATGAGATCTATTTCAATTCTTGCCCTTCACATACCCTGTACATAATAGTCAAAAATGATATACCTTGATAGTCTGATACCCCTTAATATTTTTATGATGTCTAAAATCAATCCCATGCCTAGTTACTGAGACATAAGCACAATAACACTGTGCATGCAAAACTTTAACCAAAAATCAAAGTTAGAAAAGGGCCATAATTTGTATAAAATTCAGTCCAAAAGTTATCCTCCTTAGTTTTCTGATGCCCCTGAAGACACTCCTTAATGTTCTAGTCAATTCCACAAGCAATTTCTGAGATATAAGCTGGATAGTAGCTTAAATGCAAAAATTTAACCAAAATTCTAAGTTAAAAGGGGGTCATAATTTTTAATATATTCCATCAAGTGTTATCTTCCTTTATAGTATGATACCCCTAAACATATTAAAGATGTTTCAAATCAATCCCATGCCTGGACTCTGAGATATAAGCATGAAAGTAACTTGCATGCAAAACTTTAACCAAACACTTTTTAAGTTAAAAAGGGGCCATAATTTGTAACATAATCTACCAAGAGTTATCTACCATGAAAGTATGATACCTCTTAACATATTAAAGATGTTTCAAATCAATCGCATGCCTGGATATTGAGATATAAGCATGAGAGAATCTTGCATGTAAAACTTTAACCAATATTTCTAAGTTTAAAAGGGGCAATAATTTGTAACATATTCCACCAAGAGTTATTTACCTTGGTTGTCTGATGCCCCTAAACATATCCATTAACTTTCAAGTCAATACCATGAATGGTTATTGAGATACAAACTAGATAGTAGCTTGCACGCAAAACTTTAACCAAATTTTCTATTGCATGCAAAACTTTAACCAAAATTTCTAAGTTAAAAAGGGGCCATAATTCATATCAAATTCAGTCAAGAGTTACCTACCTTGGCTGATGTCCCTGAACATATTTATAAACTTTCAAGTCAATACCATAAATGGTTATTGAGATATAAGTTTCACAGTAACTTGCACGCAAAACTTAAACCAAAAGCTGCAATGCCGACGCCGACGCCAGGGTGACTACAATAGCTCTCATATTCTTCGAATAGTTGAGCTAATAATTCACAAAATGCAGGTGTTTTTGACACAAATTGTCTATAAAGGCCCTATATGCCTCATAAAAAGACTGGTCTTATCTTATATGTCATACCCTTAACTGAGTTTTCTTTAAGTTGATAATGCAAGTATCATTCAGTGTACTAGCTGCTTATACTGCCCAATGTTGTCGACATTAGATCATCTTTGTTGTGAAAATAGTTCACACTTTTTATAATTAAGTTAGGCGTGTATGATTGAAACTAGCATTAGTCAGTTAAATTTCAAACATTACAGTTTGCAAACATTTTACTGTTGTAATTGACATTATTTAGGCTAGTTGGGGACATATGAGGCTTGTTCAGAAATTATTGTCACAATATGAATATTTAAGGAGCTAAAAGGAATACAAATCTACCGGTATGAGTTACGCCACTGAACGGATCAACTTTATTACTAATTTATCTATTTATGAAGCCTATAGAGTTTCAGCACACGTTTGAATTACATGATCTGGCTTTATCCGGAGCTCGGCGACGTCATGAACATGTTACATTGATACTAGTAGGTTGGAGGTCATTTTTTTTTTCAAAGTATACATGTACATCATCAAACCAGAAATACTTCATTTGCATCTGTACCCACTTGCAATACAAAAATACACAAAATTCATTTTAATAAAGTTTGCACTTAATTAGACTTGCTAAAATTGCTAAATCTTCAACCACTAAAATTGAATAAGATATAAGGAAAACAGCATAGCCCATAAGAACTTTGTTATAATTTTTCATCTTCTGCTTCCTTTAAAGCTTTATGAGTGTCTGATCTTCGAAAATCGCCTGTGCTACAAATATGCTAGAGCCTGAGAACCACCACTTCCACTCTGTGCCACTTCCAGCTGTGTCTTTCTTCCACCTTATCAACCTGCCCCATTCATTAAAAGCTTTTATGATAGCTGCTGCTCCACTTTGACGGCAAAATCCAAATTGAGGTGGAGATTTCGTTTACCGGTACACCAACTCCTGGTTAAGGCCTATAGCTTGCGTATCTATATACTTGAGCTAATGATTTCACCAGGGTTTTGTCAACGTATCATTACCATGACCTCAGTTAAATCAAAGTCTTTCTGCTATTTCGAAATTTTTGTAACACATATACACCTGAGTTACTTCTGTACTTTCCAATTTCAATGGGGTGCTCCAGGTAACCCAACCTGAATGTACCTAAACATTGATTAGTTTTACTGTCTGAATTTTGTTACATTTGTTTTATTTGCAAGATCCTCCAGAGACTGACTGAAATTAGAAGTTTGAACTCAGACGTTACGTATGTTTTTATTTTTGTTTTTAAATCAACCATGTCACAATAATTTCCAAACAGGCTTCATTATAATCTACGGAAGTATGGAAACTTACAATGGCAATACTGAATTTTCACACATCCATGAGCATGTTGGCATGTGTCAAGATAAACACATAGTTTCAGGTGAGAATTTATCTCGGGACCAAATAAATACATTGTGATATAAACAAGAGCTGTCAGAGGACAGCATGCTCCTCTATTCAAAATGTTTGTTGGTAAATCAAATGAAATATATTTCAATTCTTGCCCTTGGTTTAACCCCCCGTTACTGAAAAAAATAACACTGTGCATGCAAAACTTTAACCAAAATGTCTAAGTCAAAAAGTGGTCCTAACCTGCATTATATTCAATCAAAAACTATCTGCCACTATAGTATGATACCACTGAACATATTAAAGAAGTTTCAAATCAAACCCATGCCTGGTTACTGAAATATAAGCATGAAATTCCTTGCATGCAAAACTTTAACCAAAATTTTTAAGTTAAAAAGGGGCCATAACTAGTAATTTATTCCCTCCAGAGATATCTACCTTGATAGTATGATACCCCTTAATGTATTAAAAATGTTTCAAAGCAATCACATGCCTGGATACTGAGATATAAGCATGAAAGTACCTTGCATGCAAAACTTTAACCAAAATTTCTAAGTTAAAAAAGGGGCCATAATTTGCAATATATTCCATCAAGAGTTATCTACCTTGGTTTTCTGATGCCCCTGAACATATTCATAAACTTTCAAGTCAATACCATAAATGGTTATTGAGATTTAAGGTTGATGGTAACTTGCATGCAAAACTTTAACCAAAAGCTGCAAAGCCAACGCCGACGCAAGAGTGACTACAATATCTCTCATATTCTTCAAATAGTCAAGCTAAAAATGTCAAAATACAAAATGTTGAGATAAGAATGGATTTAAAATATATTTAAATAGAAAAAAAGGTTGGGACTTTCAAAGTATGTCCAGATATACTAAATGTTGAGACTCGCGATGTCAACATAACATGTTTAAAAGGAAACATATATTAAATCATCTAACGGGATACCTTGTAATAAATAGTGGACCTGATTTATATAAATGACACTGTTTGCCATCAATTGACCTTGTGATGAATGGAAAATAATCCATAAACAATACAAGTAAATGTGGGGCTAAAATTTTGACTGCAAACCTTGAAAAAGGATATTCCTCCTTCAGCTTTTTAGCTCACCTGAGCACATGTGCTCAGGATGAGCTATTACATTGTAGGATCGATGAATGTCTGTCGTCCGTCCGTCGTCCACAATTTGTTTGTTTGCACTCTAGCATCTTCATTTCTTAAGCAGCCATCTTCAAACTTTATGACAATGTTTATTACCTTGGGCAAGTTTGATTATGGTTGATATCGGCCTATTAGGTCAGGAGTTATACCCCTTTTAATATTAAAAAATGTCAGATTTACATTGTTTGCACTCTAGCATCTTTATTTCTTAGGCAATCATCTTCAAACTTTATGACAATGTTTATTACCACAATATCTTGGCCAAGTTCGATTATGGCTGCTATCGGCCATTAAGGCTAGAAATTTCTGATGATGGTAATAGCCAAGTTATCAGATTTAAAGTCAAGAGTTATTGCCCTTTAATAAATGAAAATGCCATATTTACACTCTAGCATCCTCATTTCTTAAGCAATCGTTTTGAATATAATTTAGTAACTTGTACAGACAATGAGGGCATATTTCTCAGCTGAGCGTCTTTGGGGCCATCTTGGCCCTCTTGTTATAATAAACCTTGCTTCTACAATGGAACATTAACCCTTTACTTCTATAAACCCATTTTGATCCTTCGGCAAACAGAGCTATAGGATGTTGGTTGCATAGCAGGAAACCACTGTTTATAGACTTTTTAAAGATAACTTTTTACATCATACAGACTTAGTTTGTCACATTCCTAGTTCAAACACCTCCTTTAGGGGCTATGAGATCAGGGTCTCCTCTGTTTGCTCAAACAATATTGTAGCTAAAATTTTTCCTTGACTGCCAAAGAAAAATCCATTGCTTCATATACTATTTAAAGTTAAGTCAATTAATATTCTTCAAGTCATTAATTTGTACATGAATATTCATGAGGAAAAGGGATAACATATGCCTCTGTATCACACATCTATGTTAAATGCCAGAAGCTTTTGAACAGAAACCACCCTACATGTAAGCATTACAGAACTGTATCATTCAATTACGGTAAAAACCTGATACTATCAAGTCCTCAGGGAATCTAATTATATGTGTCAATGTACTTCAATCATACCAATGCAATTAGAATCTAACTGTAGACAATAAGCCCATCAAATTCAATCCTGATTTATTCTAATTAATTATTTCTCCCTTCAGGATTTAAACACAAAATTAACTTTTTTGTGTTTTTTTTTTGTTGTTTTTGTGTGTGTGTGTGTGTGTGTTTAAAATGTAAGAAATGTATTGGAAATTGACAAGCTTAAGTATGCCTGCTTGAACATTCACTACAGTTTCACCCTTTGCCTCTCATACAGACATGTTTTGATGCAATGGCAAACACAACAGACCCAGAGCAGACAGGAGCTGTCTAAGCAGGGCCACCTCTGTTTGCTCATACCACATTAAAGCTCAGATTCTTCCCAGGTTGCCCAGCAAAGAAAAATCCATTGTTTCATATACCTTTTAAGTTTCAGTAAATCAATATTCATGAAGTCATAAATTTGTACATGAATATTCATGAAGTTAAGGGTTAAATCAAGAACTTCTTCCCACAGAAACAACCTCCACACATACTGAAACTGCCTCCCAGGGCTGGTTATGTACTGGTCTGCATTGGTCTTAATGGTAATAGGTCTAATCAGTGTCTATTTTTATCTGTCTATGTACTACTCACATGCACCTAAATGAGTCATGTCATCCTGAGACTTACCCACAATTAACAGTGGGAGACAAACATTACAACAATAGAAAAACAAGAGGGCTGTGATGGGCTCTCACTACCTGCCTGAGTTCCATTGTTTTGGAAGGTACTTTAATGTCACTTCAAATAAGACCTAGTGAACATACTTACCTCTTTATCCCAGACCTATATGCAAACATTTTTCTAAATAAAATTAACAAAAAATATCTTTAAAAAAGATTTTTGGTACTGGCATGAACACACACACACAAAACATTTTTTTTTTCTTTTCATATTTTTATATTTTCAATATATGATAAAAAAGATATTTAGCAATATTGCAAAATTTGACAGACTACCACTCTCAAAGGGGGGAAATGTCCCCTGAACACTACATTTAGTTTAGTCTACTGCGGTTACTCTTTTTATAATTTATACATTTTCATGTCTCAAGAGAAAAAATATGATTCTCTTATTTTATTTTATTTAGTTTTTTCTTCAGGTGCCATAGCAACGAGACTTCAGTATGAGGCTTTAGTGATTTTTTTTTTTTATTAAAGACCCCCTTAGGATCATACCTTTTAAGTTCAATCAATGTTTGTCCATTGGTTTTTGAAAGACATAGATTGCAGCAAACAGCTGACAAAGCAAGGCAGGAGAAATAAGAGCTTCGTTGACAATGAGGCCAATACACCCAAATAAGCTACTGACAGTGATTTACCTTTAGCATAATGGATGAATAATTAATCAACAGCAACATTATAACAAGGAATTGTGGCAAAGTTCATTTTTAAGGACTATATTGTAAACATATCAGCAAAATTAATATGTTCCAACTGTTTACTGTAAATTGATGAGCTTTAAGTCATAATTTATTACCAGAAATGGAGAGGACACAAAAGATTCACACATTATATTGGTATGACATATGGCCCCTAATTTTGACCTTGACCCTAACCGGCTAAAATCTGCACTCTGCACATAATCTCAGTAGAGTTTTTATTTCTGCCAAATAGTTACCTTCAAGTTCAAGTAAAGATACACAGCAGATATGAACAAGGGCAAATGGAATGCTGGTCTGAGCCCCAGCTGTAATAGATGAGTGAAACAGAATAATTTATTTATTATTCTAAAAATAAAAAATCCTTGCAGAAGTACAGCAAATTAAATGTAATTCCCAAAAAAGAAAACTGTACCTGTGGTCCAAATTCTGATGGTCATAGATATAAAATCAAGTGTCCCGTAGGGTGGGACCAATTTATAACCAAGAGCCATGATTTGAGAACTTGGTTTGGGTCCACAAGGCCATGTTACATATCAAATATCTAAACTCCAGGCTTTTTAGTTTCTGACAAGAAGATTTCTCTAATTTTGCTATTTAAGTCTATGTAAAATCAAGTGACCCCTGGGATGGAGCCCATTTGAACCGAGGGCAATGATTTGCACAAACTTGGTAGATGTCCTTAAGGCCATGTAACCCACCAAATATCTAAACTGAAGGCCTTGTGGTTTCTGACAAAAAGATTTTTCAAAAGGCATTCACAACAGCTCACCATGAACACATTGTGCTCAAGTGAGCCAAAAACAGCAAATATACACAATAAAAAGGTTCTCATCAGTTATACATTTATAATACAAACATAACATTTCATGTGTTTAACATTACCTGAAACTGTGCAACTTTTGCATGCCCAAAATGATATTCCTGCATATATATTCTTGATGAGATGAACATTTGATCCAATTTTTATGAATATCCACCTAGGGATTTTGGAGAAATGGAGCGGACCTGAAATATATGACTTTAACCTTACACCTTGAAGTGCAGCCTTGACTCTGAGGTGGTGCACCCAGAATGTGGATTTTGCCATCATATTACCCAGGTTAGCATTTGACCCAAACTTCATAAATATTCTTCAAGGGGTTTAGTATATGGAGCAGACACAATTCTGTTATGGTCAGAAGGATGGATGGACCATTCCTATAATCTCTCACCTTTCAGTGGGGGATAAAACATTCACAAATTATATCAGTATGACATATGGCCTCTAAGTCTGACACTGATGCTAGCTGGCCAAGACCTGCCCTCTGTGCATCATCCCAATATAATAAATATAGCTGCCAAATAATTTAAATTTCCTTCAAGCTGCTAAAGAGATACAGACCAGGCATGAAATTGCTAATGGACAGAGAAACAGGTGGTTTACCACAGGGGCATAATACAAGTCCCTTCAGGCATATATCAATGGGTACCAACAAACAACCAACACATGGTAGTCACAGTAACTCCCAGGAAAACATGCTCAGGTGAGCTCAAATACCGAAGGTTTTACAAAAGTTTCCATATACATGTATATGTATGTGTTAATACAGCACTAATTGGATCACAAAGTGAATCAATATTGCCAGTCTCTACCTCAATAGAGTGTGCTATGGTGCCCTTCCTGCAGGCATGAAGTGAAACAACCTCATCTGAACTGGGAACTTATTCAAGAAATTCTACATAGGTGTCCTTGTTAATTACTTACAGATGTACTTTAAAGTACAAGTAATTGAAGGAGGTGTTAAATATAAGGTATATGAAATTCTACTTAAGTATATATCAATTAGATGTTACAGTAGCTTGTTCATAAAAGATCAGTAGAAATAAAAATAAATGCTGCTCTCCCTTGTTAATGTTTGTGAAGTCATTGCTTCACTTGGCAAGTGTAGGTCGCATTTTATGAGAAAACACTATCTACACATTAAAAAGCAAAGTCAAATATGAATCTCAAGGGCATGCCATAGATGTTAAATCTTTCTTATAGGTACATGAATTTGATTGGGTTGTGTATTTAGCAAATAGCAGAAAATCTTCAAAGCTGAGATCATAAGATCTGTTACAGCCTCCAGTGGTTTTAATGATATTTTTTCTTTATATCATTCTTTTCGTGGCCATGCCATTAGCAGGAGGTGGGAAGCAATTTTTAATAACAGCTTAAGAATTATCTTCACTTCCTCTCAATGTTGCTGATGTGCTCAGAATCTCCCCTGCTGAGAGCTGATAGATTCTAAAGTTCTAACAAGAGCTGTCAGAGGACAGCACGCTTGACTATTCAAAATGCTTGTTGGTAAATCAAATGAAATCTATTTCAATTCTTGCCCTTCACTTACCCTGTACATAATAATAGTAAAAAATGATATACCTTGATAGTCTGATACCCCTTAATATTTTTATGATGTCTAAAATCAATCCCATGCCTAGTTATTGAGACATAAGCATGACAGTACCTTGCATGCAAAACTTTAACCAAAATTTTTAAGTTAAAAAGGGCAATATTTGAACATATTCATCAAGAGTTATCTCCATGAAAGTATGATACCCCTAAACATATTAAGATGTTTCAAATCAACGCATCCTGGATACGAGATATAGCATGAAGTATCTTGCATGCAAAACTTTAACCAAAATTTTTAAGTTAAAAGGGCATAATTTGTAACATAATCTATCAAGAGTTATCTTCCATGAAAGTATGATACCCCTAAACATATTAAAGATGTTTCAAATCAATCGCATGCCTGGATACTGAGATATAAGCATGAGAGTATCTTGCATGCAAAACTTTAACCAAAATTTTAAGTTAAAAAGCATAATTTGTAATATATTCCTCAAGATTATCTACCTTGGTTGTCTGATGCCCCTAAACATATTCATAAACTTTCAAGTCAATACCATGAATGGTTATTGAGATACAAACTAGATAGTAGCTTGCACGCAAAACTTTAACCAAATTTTCTATTACATGCAAACCTTTAACCAAAATTTCTAAGTTAAAAAGGGGCCATAATTCATATTAAATTCAGTCAAGAGTTATCTACCTTGGTTGTCTGATGCCCCTGAACATATTTATTAACTTTCAAGTCAATACCAGAAATGGTTATTGAGATATAAGGTTGATAGTAACTTGAACGCAAAACTTTAACCAAAAGCTGCAACGCCGACGCCAGGGTGACTACAATAGCTCTCCTATTCTTCAGATAGTCGAGCTAAAAAGGAGCTGAATAATCATCATCAACACATGATCTCTTTGCGAGGGTAACATACTAACGTTTTGTAAAATCACAGAGCTCATTATGCACTCAGGCAGTGGGGTCTTACTAGATCTTTACAAAAATAAGACTGATTGCTGCACAAATGTACAATCAATAATGTTATTTTGCATATGACTAGACAGCTGAATGCAACCTGAGTGTCCAAGATCACACTATCATATTTCCAAGTTTCTCATACATTATTGTGTTGATAAATACAGGTTCGGATTCACTGGTGGGAGCACAGAGGACACGTGCCCATCTGTCCCCCCCCCCCCCCCCAGCTGGCTTGGTCATACAGTTTTCTAGGCTATATTTCAATGAAATTGTGGTGATTTTGGTTTATTTTGCTCTGTAGTGGAAATCCCCATTGTGTGCCCCTTGTTCCTCACCCAACCAGTCACCAGGCCCCTGCTGTTTCCAAGACCCCCTACTGATAGAACATCCGCTGTCGGCAACATCACATAGTGACTGCTTTAATCCGAATCAGTCAGATGCTTTCAGCTTTATACTGTGTATAGAACAATTAAGCGCATGAATGTCACAGATGTAGATTAAAGCATGACAGGTTGTTTTAATGATTTTAATGAGTATGTTTTTTTTTGTTTTTTTTTATGTAATTCTATTACAGAAAAATCTTGACGCATTTAAATTTTTTTCTTAATATTACAATAAGCAAATTGCTCTCTCTCTCTCTCTCTCTCTCTCTCAATGTTTAAGATTTACATGAGTATGTATTTAAATGGAAAAAAGCAAATTTGAAATAACAAATGCACAAGAATAGTTTAATCAATGTAATTTAAATCTAATAAGAATATAACCCAATAATATTGTTGTTGTTTTTTAAATAGAGGACAAAAAATATAAAACTAATACTTCATTACTGCATTGTGCATAGGAAATAATAGCCTTATCAATTACTTTTATTTATGCATGATATTTTCTTTTCTTTCCTTTTCCATTTTATTTATTTATTTTCATAGGTATATTGAGATGAAATTTTGATATTACTAAGTTTTGTAGCTGGATTCGAACTCATAAGCTAGCTTTGCAGCGTGCTGCATAAAAGATTGCAGGTAGTACCATATAAAACATGGATGTGTTTTTTTTTATTGATAAATAACATAACATTACACA
>CM037782.1:17693654-17717245 GCA_021229015.1 Solen grandis
ACAGCACAGCATATAACATACAGTCTTCAGGTGTGTCATATAACATACAGTCACACGCCAAATAGTCGTCTGCTGATGACACCACGTTTGAATCGTGCGGCACGGGTCACGTTTTCTTTTTGTATCTCCATTTGTCAATTTCATCAGCAAAAAATAAGAGCATTATCAAAGATGTTGGTTCAGACAGCTATTTGAGTCAGATAATTCAGCCATTAACTTCAACAGACACTGAAATGATTTGTCAGAAAAGATGTGAGACTCTTCTCCTATTCTACGAGAGTAGTACGCCATATTACTTCATAAAGCACAAATGGAACATGTTAGTGAGAGGGTGCAAGGTTGTTATTTGCCTGAAAATGTAAATACATACAGAACACAAAGAAATCAGCTTGAAATAGTTCTTGACTAGACTTGACTATTTCAGTTTACCGTCGCTTCGACAGTATTTCAGTCATATAGCGACGTCCAGCTAATTACAGGTGGAGGAAGACCCCGAATGCACGGAGGCATCCGGGTAGAACCACCGACCTACCGCAAGCCAGCTGGAGGGCTTCCTCACATGAAAATCCGAATGACCCTGCCGGGTTTCGAACCCACGCGGTGAGGGGCTGAGTGAGTTTTTAAGCCAGCGACTTTACCCTCTCGGCCACGGAGGCCCCTTTTCGGGTTTGAGTCATACTTAAATTTTCGTGTGTGTGTGTGTGTGTGTGTTTTATTCTCCGACTTTGCAAAAAACTATAACAACTTTTAATGTAACAACTGATACAAAAGATATATAGTAGACACACTTGTTATTGCAGAATTTTGAGGATTTCTTTTTTCTACCAAAATATATTCAGCGTTATCTGCCTCTTATATCTGTATTTCTACCTTAATTTTCAACATCAAAACCTTTTTTCCATATAAATAAATAATTATGTGACATCATTCTATTGAGATAATTAATAGTCATACATAGTTATTATATTTATATATATATATATATATCAGTACTTTTGAGGAATAAAATTACATGTATTTGAATCAACATTCAGTATGGGTACTTGTAACACTCAGTACTGGTACTTGTAACACTCAGTACGGGTACTTGTAACACTCAGTACTGGTACTTGTAACACTCAGTACGGGTACTTGTAACACTCAGTACGGGTACTTGTAACACTCAGTACGGGTACTTGTAACACTCAATACTGGTACTTGTTGTAAGTTAATTTTAGTTAGTCTGTCTGTTAAAACTGTTGGCAGAGAGACTGTTATCATAAAGTTGAATACTAGGGGGACAGTTGGCGAGAGATCTCTTCCGGCCAAATATATAATCTTTGTTTTGATCAAGTTAATTTCATGATCAAGTGTGTACATTTTGTACCTACATGTATGTGTTCTTATAAATCCTCTTTACGCAAACGGAAACAGCTGGAGTAATTATGAAAATCATCAATGTTTGCTATTGGTGTACCGATACGTAACACTTGCAATCATTATCAAATGACACAAACGCATCATTTTTTCAAGATGACATGGATGATCTGAAATCGTCATTTTAAACAAATCGACCTCTGTTTTGATTATTGATGCAGAAGTCTTTAATTTTAAACATACATTTATTCCATTAAATAGCGTAGCTCATACGTAACTCTTCACACAGATATATTTAGCGCGAGTCTGTGAGCAGCTTACATCATTCAGCAGGTGTTTCTGGTCCGATTCCTGCCACCAGAGGGCGACACAATGTTCCGGCATGTTGAGTTCGTGATAAGATGGCTCGCCCTTGTGCCAGAAACTTGCGGGTATTGCACCCACGGGACTGTGGGTCCAGGTAAACGTGTGTTTGCCGCTGGAATACCGCGCCCCCAGCCAGTACTGTGATTTGTCTGGAATGGAAGATCGACCTCTGTACAGGCATCAGATCTTTATTTTTCAGCTCGTATGCAAGTTTACAAATACACTTATAACAATGTACACACTTACACACTTTCAGAGACCACTGTTGGTGGTCGATTGGTTCGAGTATCCGTTTCCTTACATGTGTGTATTCGGTTGCCGGCCTTTAAATCTTCCTAATGTTATGCGCTAAGGTAGTTTCAGGAATATAAAGGAATTTAAAGGTAGTTTCAGGAATATAAAGGCATATAAAGGTAGTTTCAGGAATATAAAGGAATATAAAGGTAGTTTCAGGAATATAAAGGAATACAAAGGTAGTTTCAGGAATATAAAGGTAGTTTCAGGAATATAAAGGTAGTTTCAGGACTGGTTTGCCAAGGACTGGATTTGTAATCACGCAATTTGTTTACGGCATTATGTTTCAGATAGGCAGCACTACAGAGAGACCATAAATGATTAAAAAATTTGCAAATCGGTAAATAAACCTACATACATACTCTATATGGGAGGGTTTGCAAGAATGTACCTTATTCAAAACTCAACGTTAAAGTGTATGTCAGCAATCTAAGAATGATCATATATCCTATTTCTGAGCTATGCCCTTCACGCAGTGAGCTATTTTGAACTTCCAGTGTAAGGTACATGTTTATGTACGTAATGCGATTGTATACGACTTTTGACCCTTATTAATGTCAATATCTTCTACCCTGCCACCTTCTGGAAATTCTGCTGTTTTTTTCCCGAAATCTTAAGCGGAACCTCACCATTTCCTGACTGTGAAAATAGTCCTTGAAAATATTTCAGTTGACCGGAACTTGTTATCTCCAACAAATTTGCATTCTGGGACTGACAGGTCGCCTCTGCTTCAGACCACGTGACCAGGTCTGTGTTTACCCGGAAACAAAGATCCAGGGCCGGAACATATCGGTAGGTGCTATCAGAACATTTTTCTGTAAAAAAAATCACAACGGTTTGACAGAAATTGATATCGTTGGTAGGAAGAGCCGTCCTTAGTACTTATAGGGGCATTCAGGTGGTCGAAAACGGTAACCCAGGTGCCATAAAGTGTGACCAAATACACTCTAGTATGTAACGTCAAGGCGTCCTTGGATCAAACTCGGATTACATTGGTGGAAAACCAGTAAGTTAACCGTTAGGCCACAAGTGTTTCAGGTTACAGTTGTAGTTTACGCTTGACTTAGTATATTCGTTCTTTTTATTTTGTCGTGATAGCCTCACATGCTTCAGATGTTGATAGACATGATTTTTTGTGGTCTACACACACATTGAACTCAATACTTCCTCAAGATAAATGAAGCGTGTCTGTCTGATGCAGTACGCCCTGTACAATGTTAACCTATTGTCTTTTTATTTTAAATTACGTCTTTGTGAGTGGTAATGTTATATGATTATGGTGTCCATGGGAATTAAATGCACTTTTTTCAAATCTTTGCATCGATTGAATTAACCAGTCGCATTTGCTGTGTAAATATATTAAATATTACATGTTTTTGCATTAAAACAACAACAGCAAGTTATTTTTCAATGCGTATTTTTTGATACAGACGAATAAAAATACGTCCGTGAAAGAAACAAATCAACATGATCGGAAGCCTGCATGTAGATGGCAACGATGATAATGACGACGAAGACAACGACAAAGATGATGACGACAAAGATGATGATAACGACAAAGATAATGAAAACGATAAAGATGAAGGATAACGACAAAGATGATGATAACGACAAAGATAATGAAAACGATAAAGATGAAGGATAACGACAAAGATGATGATAACGACAAAGATAATGAAAACGATAAAGATGAAGGATAACGACAAAGATGATGATAACGACAAAGATGATGGTAACGACAAAGATAATGATGACGACAAAAATGATGATGATGATGATGATGATAATGATGATGATATCGATAAAGATGAAGACAACGACAAAGATGATGATAACGACAAAGATGATGATAACGACAAAGATGAAGATAACGACATAGATGAAGACAACAACAAAGATGATGATAACGACATAGATGAAGACAACAACAAAGATGATGATAACGACATAGATGAAGACAACGACAAAGATGATGATAACGACATAGATGAAGACAACAACAAAGATGATGATAACGACAAAGATGAAGACAACGACAAAGATGATGATAACGACAAAGATGAAGACAACGAACGACAGCGAAAAAGACAACGACAAAGATGATAATGACGACAAAGATGATGATAACGATACGATTACCTTCACAAATATAGAAATAGTCTGAAGAGCAGTCGTCATCATTCAAAGCAAACGTCCCATCCTGAGGCAGACGAGTGTTATCAAAATATGTCATAGAGAGGCAGTTCTCCTTGCCCAGATAGTTGTTAGGCTCGCCCGTGTACCACTGTATGTCGGAACCCACAGCCTGGCCCGTGTACCAGTAGAACCTCGTGTCAGCGGCTCGACCCCCACCCAGCCAGTACCGCTGACTGTTGTCTTTCTCTGCAGTGTAAATATTCGTTTGAACTTAAGCAACCGTACGAGCATGTGTTTCCCAGGCGGACAGTAGTCCGATACGAGACTGTCTAGTCCTGCACATCCTATTACCGATATCTAGGAAGTTTTATAAACGGGGAGTCTTCGAATAGAAGTTTCACCATATGTGTGTGTGTGTGTGTGTGTGTGAAAAAGAAAAAAAATCGTGAGGCCCACCCAATTTACTTAGATAATGTCCGTGGGCTTAACACATCTGTGAAGATGCCATTGTGAATGTAGTGTATAGAAGAAAGGATAATTATTTATATTTGTATACTCAAAGGAAAAAGAAAACGCAGGGTAACTAGAATCTGTAGTAGCCAGACTCCAGTTTTTACCTCCTAACCTTGCAGTAAACCACGTACGATAGACCCCATCTTTATCAAAATAATTTCAACTGTAATACCGTCGAATACTTGCTATTTAAACCTGACACCGAAGTTTACCCTGCGTTTCTTTTTCCTTTGAGCATATGTTTTGTGGTGACGTATGGGATCCTTGTATTGTGTAAGTAATGTTAGACAAAGATCTGGAGACACATTGCGGGATACCATGGAAAGGTAAGCCCTGGAAGTAGCGCTCCATGTCCCTGTTCCTCAGGACCAGTAGGTCTGAGCCTTCACTGCGACAGCGTTCCCGGGCCGCCAGGACGTTGGCGGGTCGGTCCTTATACACATGGAAACATATGTCAAACCCAGGGGCATACGTGTAGTGGCTGTTCCGACAGTCCGGGTTGGAGCTTGGACGTAGATTCAAGTCGTTGTATTCTATAAAATATTGGACTTCATACATTTCAAACAGTTTTATTCGTTTTTCTTTGCTTCGAACATTACTTTAAAAAAAATGATATACTGGTACACTGAAAAAAAAACAACTATAAATTTTTTAGACAAAGTGATGATTAGTTGTCACTGATAAAAATGACTAACTTGGAGCTTGTGGTAATTTATTATGATCACACTTTCTGATTTATAAAATAAATCTGAAATGTTGAATTAAGAACTTGTACACTTAATTATGACATTACCTACCGTTTGTTTTAATCTCACAGACAAAGTTATTGGGTGTGTAGCACGGAATGTCATACAGGAGTGTCAGTCTGTCCAACGGCCAGGGAGCCAGGGACGCGCAGTCTTCATTCAGGATATTGTTGGGCTCCCCGTGGTGAAACAACCCGGTGTTCACCCTGGTACCGTCTGGCCACACCCAGAACCCCTCCCTCATCAGGTCTGTAGCGGCAGTCCAGTAACCGATTGTATTGGATGGAACTGAAGCACATAGAGTTGACCAGTACATTAGTGTGTCCAAGGCTGATGAAATTTAGAGCACCAAGATGCTGATATATAAAGTCTTATGAGGGTTATGAAATCTAGACAATGCCTGTACATGTACTGTGTAGTTGATACATGCTCATTAAGTCCAGCCTATTTATTTTCTTTCTTTAGTAAACTCGATCATAAGATAATTGTACATGTATCATGAAGTAATTAGATTTAATGCTAAATTAATAACTTACAGAGAAGAGTACATCCAAATTTAATGTTGATATGATTTTTAATTTTTGAATCATATGTACTGATTTCTTCGATTAAGAAACCGTTTATGACGCTTTTGCTAATTCCCCTCGTTGGTCCCTTTGTTGGTCAAGTACTAATTATGGAGGTCTGGAAATATATGTCGGGGATCAAAATCGCAATCACTACTAGTGAACCACGCCAGTGGCTTTGCCTGATAGGTCTAACTCTTACTGCCGTTGACACTCAATGTCTTCCAGAACGACGCGAGATCCGCCCGGTCTCTAAAGGTGACAAGTCCGCCGCCTGTGTCCCGGCACGTCTGGTCCGCCGTCTTCCAGGACACGGGACCGGTTATGTAGGGCTGGATACACTTGTTGGTCCCCGCCACCCGCAAGTAACCCAGAGCTCGGCAGACATCAACTGGAAGGATACATTCCTTTCATAGTTTTAAGTAATTTTTACATCAGTTTGAAAACTTAGAACACGTGATAGACCCAGCCTGGTACTTACTTTGCTTACACAAGAAAGAAAGATAAGTATGATTGGAACAATACATGCAGCAATATTCACAAACTTACCTAAAGTGTTGGAACCAACTGTCGGAGGAGTGGAGTGGACGGAAGGTTGGCCTGAAACATCATCATCATCAGTATCATCAACATCATCATCAGTATCATCAATAACATCATAAAAACATCATCATCATCATCATCATCAACACCATCATCATCAGTATCATCAAAAACATCATCATCATCATCATCATCAGTATCATCAAAAACATCATCATCATCAGTATCATCAACATCATCATCATCATCAGTATCATCAAAAACATCATCATCATCATCAGTATCATCAAAAACATCATCATCATCAGTATCATAAAAAACATCATCATCATCATCATCATCATCATCATCATCATCAGTATCATCAACATCATCATCATCATCATCAGTATTATCAAAAACATCATCATCATCATCAGTATCATCAACACCATCATCATCAGTATCATCAAAAACATCATCATCATCATCAGTATCATCAACATCATCATCATCATCATCATCAGTATCATCAGTATCATCAAAACATCATCATCATCATCATCAGTATCATCAACATCATCATCAATCATCATCATCTTCAGTATCATCAACATCATCATCATCAGCAGCATCAACAACATCATCATCATCATCATCATCAGTATCATCAACATCAACATTATCATCAGTATCATCTGATTCTTTTTCTTGGTCGTCATTATCAGCAACAATATTATCATCAACAGAAATAGTACATGTGCTTAATATGTGATCATACTGGAAATCCATTATCTACTAATAGGTTTATCATTTTAGATTGCATTTAGATATATAGATGTTTCAGCTAGTTCTTTTAGTGTTTACACGTTAAATGTGTGTATTGCAATGTTTGCCGCTTAGGTAGTTTTGTTTCCTGTAAAATAAAAAATTTTAGTGTGAAGACTTTCATTGCGTCATTTTCTAGAACATTACGGACCTTTAATCGAGAGATATTTTGTAACGTGATAAGCTTTACATCATCCTCGGTACCCAGGCTATTCATATTCACATATGGCTTTACATGGGAATTATTTATTGTGATGGTTTTAACGATTTTATTATATTGAAGCATCAATGAAATCATCTGTAACATCATAGACTTTATACATAATAACCCGCGTCGGTGAATTTATGGAACGTCGTTTTTTTCCATAAACTTTTTTAAAAACCACAGTTCTTACATGTATTTTTATTATTGATAATGAAAGAGCATTGTTTCCCGATTCTAATTATGTCTTGTTTTTGAAAAACACATTTATATAAGCTGAGATATCGTGCATTTTGTACCTAGAAAATAACACATTTCCGACCGGAAACAGCTGATAAACAATCGGAATCCTTTAAAAATCGATCGATTATTACCTGTCGAGAAAAAAACGATCGATAACAGCTGACCTCCTATCGGAAAAAGCCGAACGTTCATATCCAGTCGAATAAAATCAAACATAAGACGGGTTTTATTTGGAAATTGTTTGATTTATTTGTAGTTAAAGGAAAAAACTAGTGTTTAAAATCGCACGTTTGTTTACAAAATGCATTAACGGTACATCCGTTGTTTTAGACTAGTATAATATGGTGATTTTCAACGAACCATATCCTGAACCAGATACTGAAATTGTTATTGTGTACGAAATACCCAAATACTCCCAAATATACCCAAATACACCCAAATACTCCCAAATATACCCAAATACTCTGTTTCTATATCACAATACACTTCAAGAAATATGTATGATGGTGATTTAGTCGTATATATGCAACATTTAAAAAATATATACCCAAAGGATGATTTTATTGCTCAAAATTCATGTCGATCTATATACTACGAGTCTATATATAGTGATACACCAATGGACCCTGACCCAAATATACCCAAATACTCTATTTCTATACCACAATACACATGAAGGATTATTGTTAATTGTAGTTGGGTTGATGTCATGCAATATCTATACAAAATTACAACCAAAATATGACTTAATTGCTTAATTAATCAGTTGAACATAAGTCTACCGACCACCGAACACCGGTCTGTTTATTTTGCGGATACTCAATCCAACTCCATGTATGTTGAGTAGTGTTTATTTTGCGGATACCCTATTCAATCCAGCAAGAGGGAAGGAAGGGCATTTTATAGCAATATTTTTTATAGTCTCTCCACACCCCCCCCCCCCCCTTTTTATGTACCATAAATGCGATGTTATGCCCAAATTTAGTACAATTTTATGCATATTTTTTATATTTTGATATCCTAATTTTTTTTTAAGTTTTTGCTTCCATATGTTTTATATTGCTGTGTGTTGTAAAAATATGCTACTCAAAAATTGATAAGCATCCCATGCTATTTTCCCGTATAGTTACATGCGTGTTTAAAGGCGTGCTATATTAATTATTCATTAAATCAAATGCTGCTTCTGTGCAGAATAATTGTTCATCTACAAAACATACTATCACTTACAAAAAATATGTCTTACTTATCCTCAATACTGTACAGGGAGTTAATCAAAATTCAAAAACACCTTTCAATTTTAAGTCTGCTGAATACAGAACTTTAAATATCCAAATATTCCCTTTTCGAAATGGAAAACTCTTAAAGATGTTTGTGACGAAGTTGGCCTGTTCACCACCACTCTTCTGTACTTGACTCAAGATTTATCTTTCGTTTATAAAATGTCACTTTTTAACAGAACAACAAAAAACGCAATTTGTTAATATTTGCCCAATAACGACAGAAATTGGCAAAATCCTTGTACATCTCTTTTGAGTCTCTTGTCCTCATTTTGACTAAATCTGTGCGTAAAAGTGGTGGCCAACTAACGCCCAAACCCTATCAGGACAAAATACCATCGGACAAAAGCCCACCAAGACAAAATCCCACTGTACAAAAACCCATCACCAAATTTGGCAACCCGGACAAAAGTCCATCAAAGTATTTATTTTTCAAGATATACAAAAATAATTTAGATAACGGCCAATTTATATTTATCGGTTTATTGCAAAGAATGTTTGCTGAGAAAAGGCCTATTTAAAGAACTTTAAAGTGTTTCGTGAATTAAAGGATTAGCAGTAAGTTTAATTAGATTACCTTAGCCATTCACACCTTAACCATGGTGATCAATACGACAAAGCATGTTTGTAATTAAGAAAAGAGATGATTAGTAGGAATTCAAAGGCACATTTCTGTTTGATATATATGTCTGTATTATTATTTGAAACTGTAAATTTCATTTCATTGTCATATTTAATAAAGTGTTGGGCCTTTGTCATGGTGGGCTTTTTTCCTGGTGGGCTTCTGTCCTAAACTCACTAAAGCATGCCTTAAAAGGTACATATCATTTCATTAAGCACGTGCTTCCATGTAACTCTACGGGAAAATAGCGTGTGGTGCTTAGCAAACTGTGAGTAGTATATTTCCAAACCGACTAATAAAAGTCTTGTAAAACTATTTTTTTTTATAAACTTAAAACTTAGAGGATGGAATGGAGAGGTATATAGACTTATGATAAATTGGCACCGCAGTGAAACGAAGAATGATTATATCATATTTTGCGTTATTTATTTTCACCATAAGTTAGGTGTTACAGACGAATGTCAAAAGTCTTTAAAGTCTCTCTCTCTCTCTATCTCTCTCAATCCAACAACATGATAACTTATTTCATATTTTTATATTAAAAGTAAATCATTATTGGAAAATAATAATAAATATATTTAATTTTGTGTGAAATAAATGCACTATTTTGCTGTCATTCAGCACATCGTGTTGACAGTGTATTCACACCTGGTGTCATCTAGGGAAGGGTACATGTCAAACATGTCCCGACTTCGACATCCCCTGGTTCCAGGGGTCTGGGTGGGTGTTTTACTGAGGGGCAGGGTCGTGTCAGGGGTGTCAACGAGTCGAACTCTGTGAATTTCTCAGGTTCAAATGATATAAAAATGAACAGAAATCCGAAATAGCATCTCATTCGAGAACCAAAGCTTCATCCGACTTTTTTGGTATACGTCGAATAGTCTATTTGTCTTAATCATGCCTCGTAGGAATACTAGATTTCCTTGTGGAAAGTGTAAGGGCAATTGTGTGTTTGAGTGCTTGTTTTGCTGCATGTGTAGTAGCTGGTTTCATAGCCGATGTGAAAGTGTTTCTCAGAGGGGACTTGATCAGTGGACTGATATAAGTTTGGATTATATCTGTGTATCATGCCGCTCCATCGACGTAGATGGTCACGAGTTCGACTACATGTCTGGGATGCGCCGCCTGGAAGAAGTAAGTACAAACTGATCTTATCACATGCTACGCAGTATACCCATAAAAAGCTATGTTGATATTTGCGATCACACTGTGAAGACGTTTTACCCGAAGTCGTCTTTCCCCAATCTTTCATTCCCAAGTCGTTTTACCTCTTTAATGGCGAGAAATGTCTCCACTTGCCCAAAACGTTTCACCCATAAAACATATACAGATGTCTATGTATCTTATAACTTTTATGTGTATTATTTATAAGTATATTATGGTTTAATAACCTTACCGTTTGTGTGTTGATGATTTCATTACTTTGATAGGGTTGATTATAAAATAGAATAGTTTATTTTATAATATATATGTAGGCAACATGCCCATGGTTAATACAGTCAATTACAGTATAAATATTAAATAGATAGAATTGATTTCCTTCCAGATACATTACTTGCAACATACATGAACATAATACATAGTTCCGGTCAATGCTAAAGACTAAATTAATGTAAAGAAGGGGAAGTCTTTTCGACATAAATGGTTAGATAGATTATAGATCATAAGATAATACTTTATTTCGTAACTTCAATAAGCATATCCCTCGCTACTCACACCACATAATTCTCTAAGTGGTCATGCCAACATATACTATGTCTTATCTAGGTTACATATAGTTCTAATTATTGATGTAATTATAGATAAGCAATCACCGAAAAACCCATAAAAAGCTAAATAAGTATTTACTGAAAGCTGAGAAATGTTAATAATTAAGATATTAAATCTATATTATTAATTGCAGCGCTTTTATGTTAAATGCATTATAGACATATTTTGCTAGGTTTAAGTTCATTGATTTCAATAATTCAGTAAATATATAAACACTAGGTCTAATATAATGATGTCGTTTTAGAAACTTTTTTCTTATATCTTCATATAAAGTACATACTAAGACAAAATGATACTCGTCTTCTACATCACAATTTTGACAAAATTACATAACCTTTCATCTCGATCTACCCTATTACTTCCGTATCTCCCGGTTTGGATTCTTAAACTCTGTGAAGATAAACGAACTCTAGCTAAGCTATATATGTATTTCATTGGTAAAGTTGACAGATAATATTCTTGTTGAAATAAATCATAAAATTTATATGTAGTTAAAACACTTGAATCTTGAATAGCCGAATACCAAGATTGTTTAGAAACATCTAGGACTCTATTTTTGAAAACCAAATGAAACTTAATTAATAAAACTAGAATTATCCCACACATAAGAGAAACCATAGTCATCCAGCATTTATTTAATATCACATTTACCTCTTCATATCTTCAGATCTTCATATAACATACCAACAACATTTCTCATAATTATTATCACTTTTCATTAGATTACACCAGTACTTAATCACCCGACAACTTATTGATATATAAAGGGAATCTTCCAATTTCTTGATACATACCCATATGTAGATGTTCTCACACCTAGCACCTTTTTACAAAATTTTAAATGCAAAGTCTACTAAAGTTTTCTACTTTTTGTGCTACCCCACACCTCACAAGAATAGTTCAGTATGGACCCAACGAAAGCATCAAACAATTCACAAGTAGTTTTGGGCTATATGTGAAATTTCTTAATATTTGCAATCATAATAAGTGCCTTTAATCCTTTACCATACAGTAAATTAGTATTCATTATAAAGCTACCCGTTAAAAACAGCAAATTAAACACAAGTTAAAATCATTTACTACTTCAATATTATTAGTCCCCTACCGGTGTTCACACCGGAGGGGACTTTAGGTTTGCCCTCCGTCTGTCCGTCCGTCTGTCTGTCCGCTCAAATCTGGATCCCGCGATAACTAAGCAAGCTAACTTGATGAAACTTGGTATATGACTAGATGGTAATGTGTAGATTATGCACATCATTTTATTTTTGTTCTTTGACTAAAATTGTAGTTGCTATGGTAACGGAAATAGTGAAAATATGGCAAAAAATGGGATCCACTTGGTATATGACTAGATGGCAATGTGTAGATTATGCACGTCATTTTATTTTTGTTCTTCTACTAAAATTGTGGTTGCTATGGTAACGGAAATAGTGAAAATATGGTAAAAAATGGGATCCCGCGATAACTAAGCAAGCAAACTTGATGAAACTTGGTATATGACTAGATGGCAATGTGTAGATTATGCACATCATTTTATTTTTGTTCTTTGACTAAAATTGTGGTTGCTATGGTAACGGAAATAGTGAAAATATGGCAAAAAATGGGATTGATTACAATATTGAGTCAATGTGGAGCCGGTAGGGGACTTTATGTGTTGCATACAACACCAGTTACTTGTTACCTTCATAATACCAGCAATGTTCCGTTGATAACCTACCTCTGTTTTTTAAAAACTACTATCTTCGTTTTTTCCACATTGACCTCTAGGCCCCATTTATCACAGTAGCTACTCAAAAACTATCAGTCAGAGAAAATCCCCATATGACCATGTCATCAGCAAATAATCAGATTTATATCATTCAGAGTTAATCCACTATTAGCATTATCCATAATATACAGTTCAATGTCATTAAGAAAAAGAGTAACATTACCGGTGGAATTACCCCCCCCCCCCCCCTTGTTTCAAGCCGACTGCTCACTTACACAAGTAGCATACATATTCTTTAATAATACGCAACAATAACCTTTTATCCCAACCGTATACAATATATATATAAGTACACACTATATGAAATGCTTTCTTTATATCGACAAACGCGCAATACAGTTTATCGTTATCATTTATTTGTTTTTGAATAGTTGCATTCACATACAAAATAAAATAAATCAGCGTCAAATTCTAGGTATGATGAGAAAACTTAAATTTCAAATAAACAGAGATTCCCTTAACCAAATTAACCAAATCTCGTTTCTTCGCCCAATAATTGAATACGCCTCCGTCGTTTGGGATAATTGCACCGACTTCGAAAAGGAGAATATTGAAAAAATTCAAAATGAAGCCGCGAGAATAGTAACTGGGACCACACGATCAACCAGCTTGTCTAATCTCTAAGAAGAAATAGGTTGGTTGTCTATCCGATAGGAGAAAGTATCAAGAAATAATTTTAGCTTTTTAGATTTAAAACGGTCTAACCCCTAACTACCTTAATGATATTTTACCTGTCTCCGTTGAAAACCGAACAGTATTTCAGCTAAGGAATCCTCAAAATATAAGATCTATTCCTATTCGCACTGCAATCTTTGCAAATTCCATAATACCGTCCTTGATATCAGTATGGAATGTGTTGTTATAGTGAAAATGAAACTGCAGACCATTACTTTTTCAAAGTTATACGAGAATAGTAGACTGACTCTCTTTCGAAAAACACGAAGGTTCCATCCACTGAGTGACTCAACTTCTGTATGGTATTGATTCATTAACTCAAGAAGATAATAAGTTAATTTTCTTATGTGTCCAGTCATTTATAGAGGAAACAAAACATTTTTCTACTTGAACATTAAGAAATGCTAGTACAATCCTGGTTACCAACATCTTTTTCTTTCAGTTTTTTTTGTAATTTATTTCTCTTAAATTAGCCGTTCATCTTATAGCACATGTATTGTTCAATTATATATTCATTATTTTGTCATTGATTCAAGGCAGAAATGTTTATATGTTCAACATATTAAATTGTCATTGCCTATGACCAGCCTCGGCGCAAATTTATCCATACTTTTCGGGAATGGCGTTAACCTAAGTTGTGAGAACTTGTGGCTAGACCCATTTGTCATTTGTATAACTATATATATTGCTATGACGATATGTGTGTACTTGTAAACATTTTTACACTAAAATATGTATTAACTGTTTAAACTAAGTAATTTTTTTGAAAAGCAACTTACCAAGGTTATACCCCTGTAATTATTTACGTTTTCATTATCACCTTTTATATAAAGTATAACAATGCTCTCACTCCAATGATCAGGAAAGACACCCGATTCTAATATAACATTAAAGATACACAAGATGTGCAGATATTATGTCAAATGATTCCAAAAAATATTTATTTAAAAGTAATCACCTTCGTATGCTTATCACCTTTTTTAACAACGTTAATTTCGTCAAGTGTAATCAGAGCATCAAGCTCTTAAAAACAAACAGATCATTAAAATCGTTATTAATGAAAAATGACTCTGGTTCATCATCATATGGATTAGGCAGATCATCATTCTCTACATTCGCCATCAAACAAAACATCATTTTTGTATCTAGGTCTATATACAAACTGCATGAACAATGGATTTAAAACATTTAAAATCTGTGTAAAATCCTGTATACCAGTATTTATATTTTCTTTACTTCTATCTGAAATGTTACTAACGATTTTATTTAGCAAACCTAACTTTGCGATAAGCCTACTTCGGAATTTAAAATCAGCGTTTCATTTAATGAAGGTACTGCTATTTTCATCACTACGTACATTTCATTGCATTTAATTCCAAATTACAAGGGAGCATGGTCTGACCATTCATTAAACTGGCCAATTTCGAAGTTATATAAAACATTTAAATCACTGTTACGTAACAGTAAATAATCGACTACGCTACTCCCGTTGGTACCAAGTAAATTCCCCCATTGCACTATCTTTAAACAATCTACCATTAGCAAAGCTTAAACCCCTAGCCTTTATACACAATTCCAGCAGCTTATAGATTAGGATGTGCACATGTCGCAAGAGAGAGAATAAATAATGGAAAAATACATTGTATTTTGAGTAAGGCTTTAAAGACATTATCAATATCATTGATCAAGTTTGTATACACGTATATTTAATTTCAAATTTATATTATAGCCCCAATGAAATATCAAGAACTGGCTATCTGGGTATGCATAAAAATATCTAAGTAATTTCGATTTTTTTTTCTATTTCACACACACATTCACACACACACATGGTGAAACTTCTATTCGAAGACTCCCCGTTAATAAAACTTCCTAGATACCGGTAATAGGATGTGCAGGACTAGACAGTCTCGTATCGGACTACTGTCCGCCTGGGAAACACATGCTCTCGGTACGGTTGCTTAAGTTCAAACGAATATTTACACTGCAGAGAAAGACAACAGTCAGCGGTACTGGCTGGGTGGGGGTCGAGCCGCTGACACGAGGTTCTACTGGTACACGGGCCAGGCTGTGGGTTCCGACATACAGTGGTACACGGGCGAGCCTAACAACTATCTAGGCAAGGAGAACTGCCTCTCTATGACATATTTTGATTACACTCGTCTGCCTCAGGATGGGACGTTTGCTGTGAATGATGACGACTGCTCTTCAGACTATTTCTATATTTGTGAAGGTAATCGTATCGTCGTCATCATCAGCTTTGTTGTCATCCTCATCTTTGTCGTCATCATCATCTTTGTTGTTGTATTTTTCTTTGTCGTTCGTTGTCTTCATCTTTGTCGTCATCATCATCTTTGTCGTTGTCTTTTTCTTTGTCGTTCGTTGTCTTCATCTTTGTCGTCATCATTATCTTTGTCGTTGTCTTTTTCTTTGTCGTTCGTTGTCTTCATCTTTGTCGTCATCATTATCTTTGTCGTTGTCTTTTTCTTTGTCGTTCGTTGTCTTCATCTATGTTGTCATCATCATCTTTGTCGTTTTCTTTTTCTTTGTCGTTCGTTGTCTTCATCTATGTTGTCATCATCATCTTTGTCGTTTTCTTTTTCTTTGTCGTTGTCCTTCATCTTTATCGATATCATCATCATCATCATCATCATCATTTTTTGTCGTCATCATCATCTTTGTCGTTATCATTATCTTTGCCATTATTATATCACGTTAATTGCTGCTGAAATTTCATTATATTGGCTCATAGGAAATCTGTTTTAATTAGAACCTCAAAATGAAGAAGAATGACAACCAATAACTAAATTTTGTTTGTGTGAACAAACGATAGGGCTTTCTGCTCTGCAAACCATAGCAAACCTTAAAAAATCATTACATAATCATTTTGCAATACATTATCTGTAACAAGAGGGCCAAGATGACCCTAAATCGCTCACCTGAATTTGATTTGTTATAGAAAGGCTGGAACCATGAGAGGATACTATATACCAAAAATCAAAGCTGTAGGTCTGTATGTTTCTAAGAGAAGGCATTTTATAGTTATGCATTCTGGTTGCCATGGCATCAAAAGTTCTTCATGATCAAATCAATGGTTTCAGAAGAAAAGGTCTTTTTGTTTTCCTTATATAGTTCCATACAAAATCTGGGTGTGGTCCCATGAGTGTCCTCATTTAAACCCTGATGCATACATTTGTTGACAGTGTCGAGGCACCAGAAGCTGATGCTATGTACCAAATATCAAATTTGTAGGTCTGTATGTTACTGAGAAAACGCATTTTGAAGTTATGCTTTCTGGTTGCCATGGCAACCAAAGTTCTTCATGAAATTCAATAAAAATTAGGAATTAGCCTAAGGCTAACATAAGTATCATTTTAATTAAATATGGTTAAAATCCATGGACAAGTTTTGGAAGAGAAGTTTTTTCAAAAATTCCCTATATAGTTCTATATAAAATCCGCGTGTGGCCATGGGCATGGCCCATTGTGATCCCAGGGGCAAATATTTTGCACTGATGTTGAAGTAACATGAGCTGATGCTACATGTATGTACCAAATATCAAATCTGTAGGTCTATATATTTCTGAGAAAAGGCATTTTAAAGATTTTATCTTCTGGTTGCCATGGCAACCAGAGTTTTCCATGGAATTGAAAAAAAATAGGAATTTGCATTATGCTATCATAAGTATCATTTTGACAAAATTTGAAAATCCATCTGGTAGTTTCAGAGGAGAAGATTATTGAAATTGTTGATGCACAACACATGAACGACAGACAATCAAGTGATCACAAAAGCTCAACCTGAGCTTTGCTCAGAAGAGCTAAAACACATGCTACAAGCCTTTTATGTTTTGCTCAGAAAAGCTAAAAACACATGCTTCAAGTCTTTTATGTTTTGCTTAGATGCTGCAAAGAAAAATCCATTTTTTATTACCATTTAAAGTTCAGTTAATCAAAATTCATCAATGAAAAAAGAAAGACTACATGGACATTACTATGGTTTTATCTAACATTAAGAATATACATAGATCCATGACTTTCTTTAGTATTTTGGTTCTATTATATTCATATGAAATCTTACATTATATAAATAACCTGAAGAGAAAACCTATTGTTAACTTCCAATTCAACCTTGGGTTTCTAAATAATTGTGCTTCTGTTTCTGAAGTTTGGATCATTATAATCTCAATATAGATTATACATGACTGTCTTATTCTACTAACAATACCTTGAACAACAAAAATCATAAACAATTTCTGAGATAATGAGCGAGACCTGTTGGGGGTAATATGACAATTAACCCCTATCCCTGAGTCATGTGTCCTGACATAATCCAGTTATTTGTGACTGCTATTTCACAGTGTTTTTTTTCTCTGTGAGAGATAATTCCTCCTAAAGCAAGACTGATTTAGGTGTAAAATAAATCAAAGTATGACAAAAGGTACAAAGCACAAACCATTAATTGAGCTCTAGACCAGAGGTATATATATATATATTTCTTTTGATTTAAAGAACATAAGTCTGGTATGGGGAGAAAATAGACAGCCCCTGGTGTTGATTACAGCCTTTCAGTCGTTGTTCAGTGTTATAAAACAATGCTATATTCAGACACAGTAACTTGGTGTTTAAGAAAAGATTAAGTGGCCACCAAGAGTTTGTGGACAAAAAGAAAAGAAAACAATCCCAATCAAAATTCATTCTTTTGTAAAGTCACTGATATTTCTATGTAAATTGTTCTGTACCGGCATGGGCATTTTACATTTTAATTCCTCCGTACCACCATGGACATGCACATATATCTTTTGTAACATCATGGATGGACATTTACTCGTATATTTTTTATGAAATATTTTGACACGGCATTGACTTAACATATAAAGTTTTAATACTGATATAGGTGTAGTGAATTGTAACTTTATAGCACTTCAATAAAAATAAGATGCTTGCTCTGTAATAAATGAAGACCTTACTCGTCAGAGTTATCTCACAAATGAAGCTGGATTTCAGGCTACAGTCGTCGTCGTTCAGAAACACCTTCCGGTCCGTGTGGAAATAGGTGGCGGCGGCACAGTCCTCCCCGCTGTAGGCGTTGTTCGGCTCACCGGTATGGAAGTATCTAGACATATGTGTACCGTAACCAATGAGTGTCGATAGAAGAATCACTTGAGATATCAGTGCTGGTATTTAAATATCATGAAATATAAATGCCGGTATGGAAATATCGTGAAATAAGAGTGTCCATATTCAACTGCAAACAAAATTCAGTGCCGTTAAGGAAATACCCTAACATATAACATATGAGTACCAAAAATATGGTTGCCAGTAAGAAAATGTAACATATGAACGCCAGTAAGGAAATATCGTAACATATGCGTCCTGGTTTAGATATACCGTGACATATGAATCTACCAACTGAATTCGAACCTGAGACTTACCCTAGCAGCTTACTGCTAAAAATATTATATAATTTAGATTGCCTGCCAACTGAGCCGTTTGGTATTAGTATTGATAACACGAATATGAATAGTTATAGGTAACCTGGTGAAATCTCAGCCAACTGTCCTTTCAATCATCTGCGAATTAATTGAGAAAAAAAATCGCTTCACCTTTTTGTTGCAGTTTATTAATTATGTTATTTCAGGCATCGCCTTTTAACACATTTTAATTCTTTTTTATTACCATTATGCAATCGCATTTAATTAAACTTAAAACTGAACACCACAAAGTGGTACATGTATTTGAAACTTCTCTTCGAAGTAAAGGGGGGGGGGTATTGTCTAAATATAGTTACGAAATGTTGTCCAATGCAGAAAAAAATACAACAAATAAATTCTTCGAAAATTTGACCAACCACTAGTAAATACATTGCTTAACAACGGCTATGGATAAAAAATTCAAACATCTGTTCCGGCATGGCATCTTAGGAAATACCTGGAAACATTAGCACCAGCGTGGAATGTCAGTAGCTTTATGAACCTATCTGAAATGTTTTCTTTCTTTGCAAAACTTTAATGCTTCCCATTCATTATGTAACATTTTGTCTTATCAATTTGCCTTATATAGCATAGATAGTTACGTGATATTAATGACGCCTTACTAACATCATTTTGGGTCTCATTATTTGATATACGAGGCAATATTAAAACTGTTTTAGATAAAGTAATTCTCTTTTCGTTGATATGCAGCTGCGTTTCCATGGTATGGCCAAAAAGCAATGAGTACAACTGTATTGAACATCAGTCAGAAAATGTCAGTCCACTCAGTTATATTTAACACCGAAAAACATGAAGCAAATGTCGTGATATATACGTCAGATATGATACTGATACATCACCTAATAGCATGATGCAAGTGTCGTGATATATACGTCAGATGTGATACTGATACATCACCTAATAACATGAAGCAAGTGTCGTGATATATACGTCAGATGTGATACTGATACATCACCTAATAACATGATGCAAGTGTCGTGATATATACGTCAGATGTGATACTGATACATCACCTAATAACATGAAGCAAGTGTCGTGATATATACGTCAGATGTGATACTGATACATCACCTAATAACATGAAGCAAGTGTCGTGATATATACGTCAGATGTGATACTGATACATCACCTAATAACATGAAGCAAGTGTCGTGATATATACGTCAGATGTGATACTGATACATCACATAATAACATGATGCAAGTGTCGTGATTTATACGTCAGATGTGATACTGATACATCACCTAATAACATGATGCAAGTGTCGTGATATATACGTCAGATGCGATACTGATACATTACCTAATAACATGAAGCAAGTGTCGTGATATATACGTCAGATGTGATACTGATACATCACCTAATTACATGAAGCAAGTGTCGTGATATATACGTCAGATGTGATACTGATACATCACCTAATTATATGAAGCAAGTGTTTTGATATATACGTCAGATATGATACTGATACATCACCTAATAACATAAAGCAAGTGTCGTGTTATATACGTCAGATGTGATACTGATACATTACCTAATAACATGAAGCAAGTGTCGTGATATATATGTCAGATGTGATACTGATACATCACCTAATAACATGAAGCAAGTGTCGTGATATATACGTCAGATGTGATACTGATACATCACCTAATAACATGATGCAAGTGTCGTGATATATACGTCAGATATGATACTGATACATCACTTAATAACATAAAGCAAGTGTCGTGATATATACGTCAGATGTGATACTGATACATCACCTAATAGCATGAAACAAGTATCGTGATTTATACGTCAGACTGATACTGATACATCACCTAATAACATGAAGCAAGTGTCGTGATATATACGTCAGATATGATACTGATACATCACCTAATAACATAAAGCAAGTGTCGTGATATATACGTCAGATGTGATACTGATACATCACCTAATAGCATGAAACAAGTATCGTGATTTATACGTCAGACGTGATACTAATACATCACCTAATAACATGAAGCAAGTGTCGTGATATATACGTCAGATATGATACTGATACATCACCTAATAACATAAAGCAAGCGTCGTGATATATACGTCAGATGCGATACTGATACATCACCTAATAACATGAAACAAGTATCGTGATTTATACGTCAGACGTGATACTAATACATCACCTAATAACATGATGCAAGTGTCGTGATATATACGTCAGATATGATACTGATACATCACCTAATAACATGAAGCAAGTGTCGTGATATATACGTCAGATGTGATACGGATACATCACCTAATAACATAAAGCAAGCGTCCTGATATATACGTCAGATGTGATACTGATACATCACCTAATAACATGAAGCAAGTGTCGTGATATATACGTCAGATGTGATACTGATACATCACCTAATAACATGAAGCAAGCGTCCTGATTTATACGTCAGATGTGTACTGATACATCACCTAATAACATGAAGCAAATGTCGTGATATATACGTCAGATGTGATACTGATACATCACCTAATAACATGAAGCAAGTGTCGTGATATATACGTCAGATGTGATACTGATACATCACCTAATAACATGAAGCAAGTGTCGTGATATATACGTCAGATGTGATACTGATACATCACCTAATAACATGAAGCAAATGTCGTGATATATACGTCAGATGTGATACTGATACATCACCTAATAACATGAAGCAAGTGTCGTGTTATATACGTCAGATGTGATACTGATACATCACCTAATAACATGAAGCAAATGTCGTGATATATACGTCAGATGTGATACTGATACATCACCTAATAACATGATGCAAGTGTCGTGATATATACGTCAGATGTGATACTGATACATCACCTAATAACATGAAGCAAGTGTCGTGATTATACGTCACAGATATGATACTGATACATCACCTAATAACATGAAGCAAGTGTCGTGATATATACGTCAGATGTGATACTGATACATCACCTAATAACATGAAGCAAGTGTCGTGATATATACGTCAGATATGATACTGATACATCACCTAATAACATGAAGCAAGTGTCGTGATATATACGTCAGATGTGATACTGATACATCACCTAATAACATGATGCAAGTGTCGTGATATATACGTCAGATGTGATACTGATACATCACCTAATAACATGAAGCAAGTGTCGTGATATATACGTCAGATGTGATACTGATACATCACCTAATAACATGAAGCAAGTGACCAGGTCACATGTCAGGATAATGTAACTTAATGTGCTATTATGACAGAGAGGGCTGGCTATTGTAGGAAAACAAAATGATAATGCAAAATATTGCTTAAAATCGAACAAGATATTGACACTTCTTTCATTTTAAAATGTTTTCCTATTTTGGGCTTTTTTATGTACCGACTCAAATGTCTTTGCCTTAACTTTTCATCTGATATATTGAATTAATGCAAGTTCCCCTTTATTCTTAAAGTAACCACTACCATTGGGCAATGTTTTTTCTGAAGTTGTTAAATTTACTATAGAATAAAAATAATTCAATTTTTTATTACCATACATGAATTTTGTTCTTGTTTCTTTCTATAAGATTTAAAATTATTCACCCTTCTAAAACACGATTTATTCTTATTTTCTTCTTTTATTGTAATGGCTAGCCATTGTAGTCATATTTTACACCTTGCGGTCAAGGATTTCCCGCGTGTGGGTCCTGGTTTTTGCTGAAGAGACATCATCGGGAGGGACCTTGTTTGGATACAAGGGAGTCCGTGTGCGATACCCTAGCTGATTTGCGGATAGACCCCTTGATTATTTCACGTGCTCGATGTATAGCATCGATACACGAGAGCCAAGTTCCTTGGTAGAACCAGTACTGTGTACTCTGAGTTTCCATAGCAACCCAAATTTTCCGAGTGCCAGACAAGGTTGCATCTGGTACCAATTTTAAACGTCTTTGGTTTGACGCTGTCACCGGACGACGTGTCCCTGCTTTGATTCGAACCCCAGATCTCCCGAATGCAAAGCGGACACTCTACCACTGAGCTATTGTGCTGGTTTTATAGCGATATTTTAAACCATACTGTGATATATCGGGAAAACAAATGACATTAACTTACCTGTGGTCAACCGACGTGCCGTCCAGCCACACCCACTTGCCTTCCGTGGCCGAGTCAGAAGCTCCCACCCAGAACCGTATATCCATAAGGTCGTGGT
>CM037782.1:17717345-17739845 GCA_021229015.1 Solen grandis
TTGGAGAGGTGGTATGTATATAGGATGGATGTAAAGGAGTTACGGGCAATGTGGTATTACACCCTAGATAAATGGTATGCTACCACGCCCAGTCCAATTATCCTCAATACCGGGCAATTATATGTGTTGCTGAACAATAACCAAGGTAGAAGTGGGAAACACTAATTTAACCCTATCGACGGTTCTTGGATTGGACCAGCATTTTGCGCCTGGGAATATCACATGAAATCCATGCCTCGAACAGGTTCGAATCTTGATCATGACTTTCCGAGACTCAAATTACAGGTCCATCCTAGATATCGTTGATGTGAATTCTTATACGTCACAAAAAAATCTTGTTTCTCAATCGACGTAAAATGTGAAGTTTAAAATGAAAAAAAAAAAAAAAATTAATGACTCTTGAATGTCACGGTCTACGTCCGAGTCCACGGCCTTTCCGGTCCAGGATCGAACTCTACATCGACCAAGTTTCTCGAATGATTCTTCAGCTACCCTTTAACGGTAAGAGACAAGCTATGCTACTATATAAAATATCACAATTATGAATGTTGTTTCGCAATCAAAGACCAAGCCTGTGATCGCTCGGATGTAGAACGCACGCTCTAACAACTCGACTAAACTCGACTATGAGGGACAGACGACTGTTTACATATGCAACATGTATGTTACGAGTAAGGACCCATAACACTTATAAGTTCATTGTAACTTATTGAAATTTATTACTTTTCCTCAAGACGGCAAGCGCTTATCAGTCATTTGAAAATGGAGATGCTAGAATGTAAACAATGTGATATGCAAACTCTGATATGCAAAAAAAAAAATCAAAAAAAAAATCACAGGTTCAATAAATCAGTCAAGTGTCCGCTTTTTTCATTTTTTTTTCTGGTACTCTAAATGGTTTTTCTTCCGTTTTTCTTCCGGAACTTTCCGGTAGATTTCGGGGACTTCCGTGAGTTAAAAATAGATTTTAATGGTTTAGGTTGTTAAGCGAGTTTTTTTTTAATTAAATTAAACATATTTATCTCATATAATACATACATCAAATATTTCAAAAGATTTACACAAACAAGGGATTTTATTACTATGGTTTATTGATCGCTTTCCACATGTTTATCTATTATTTTCAATGGTCTAATTTGATTTATATTACCAGTAATAAATGGTTCTCCTTAATTCAAGGACAATATTTGTGAAACATGTTTGTCTGTTTTCAGTCATTTGCGGACTTTCATTTTCATGAATGGTATAAAAGAAAGTCTGACTGCGATATAACGCTGTAGACAAGTCTCGGTATCGCGCCAATCAGGGCCAGACAGAATAGAATCGAACAATATTTAACTTTTTTTCACCCTGTTATGATTTGCATTGGTTTGTGAAATACAATCAAATTAAAGCTAAAATGTTTCAGGCAGTATAGAGGTCATTTTGTTGTAAATAGATTAGAAATAAAAAAATGAAAAATAAAAGTGGAAAATGGTAGGGAGATTTCTTCTTTAAAAGTACAGTCAAACCTGACTTAAGCGGTCAGTCAAGGGAACAAAAGAAAGTGACCGCTTAACAGAGGTGGTCGCTAACTGGAGTTTAAACATATAAGAAAATGCTAATTTTGTAAAATTGCAACTGACCACTAAATGCAGGCTGGCCGCTAAAACAGGTGACCCATAGTCCAACTGTAGATATACTTGAGAGGTTTAAATAAAGGAAAATAATAGTTGTAACTTAAGTTAAATCTTTGAGCAAGGACGTTATAACGACTGTGGTATGACGCCACTGGAGATCGAATCCGGGATCTCCCGGTCATCGGGTCCGGTTGAAACAGCGTTTCATCTTTGCGAACTCAGCGCATATTATTCTAACAGTGGTATCCTATCCACACGACATCCGTAACACAGATTTAGCATGCGTTAGATTTTATCTTATGACATTTTCTTTCAAAGAAATAACCACTTGTGGTTATTTCTAGTAAGTCCGAAACTGATACTCGTAATTGTATCCTATGGCAAATTTCCGTGTATGCTTAATTGTAACAACCATATCGGGAAGAGATTTGTTAAAGCGAGCAGTCAGTAGAGGTCTCGCCCTTTAACCGAAGGGTCACGTATTCGAGTCAAGGCATAGCTGCACATTTTTCTCATCCGATTGTGTTGCTTGCTTACAACTTGTAAAGCCTTTGACATGTCTCATCTGCTATTGAGGTAAAATGAATTTTTTGAATAGTTATGAAAGGTGATTGCCCCCAACAGCATAAACATCTTGCGTGATATTTGTGATGACGCAGAAAACGAAAAGAGTTGACAGAAGCTGTATTAAGGGCCACCTGTATTAAGGGCCACCTGTATTAGCGGCCACCTGTATTAGCGGCCATCTGTATAAGTGGCCCTCGGAGGTTCCTGTTTTAGCGACCAGCTGTATTAGTGGCCCCTGTATTTGCGGCCATCTGTCTTAGCGGTCACCTGTATTAGCGGCTATCTGTATTAGCGGCAACCTGTATTAGCGGTCACCTGTATTAGCGGTCACCTGTATTAGTGGTCACCTGTATTAGTGGTCACCTGTATTAGCGGTCACCTGTATTAGTGGTCACCTGTATTAGCGGTCACCTGAATTAGCGGTCACCTGTATTAACGGTAACCTGTATTAACGGTAACCTGTATTAGCGGTCATCTGTATTAGCGGCAACCTGTATTTGCGGTCATCTGTATTAGCGGCAATCTGTATTAGCGGTCACCTGTATTAGCGGCAACCTGTATTTGCAGTTATCTATATTAGCGGTCACCTGTATTAGCGGCCATCTGTATTAGCGGTCACCTGTATTAGCGGTCACCTGTATTAGCGGCTATCTGTATTAGCGGTCACCTGTATTAGCGGCAACCTGTATTAGCGGTCATCTGTATTAGCGGTCACCTGTATTAGCGGTCACCTGTATTAGCGGCTATCTGTATTAGCGGTCACCTGTATTAGCGGCTATCTGTATTAGCGGTCACCTGTATTAGTGGCCATCTGTATTAGCGGCAACCTGTATTTGCGGTCATCTGTATTAGCGGCAACCTGTATTTGCGGTCATCTGTATTAGCGGCAACCTGTATTTGCAGTCATCTGTATTAGCGGCAACCTGTATAAGCGGCCATCTGTATTAGCGGCAACCTGTATTAGCGGCAACCTGTATTTGCAGTCATCTGTATTAGCGGCAACCTGTATTTGCGGTCATCTGTATTAGCGGTCACCTGTATTAGCGGTCACCTGAATTAGCGGTCACCTGTATTAGCGGCATCTGTTTTAGCGGTCACCTGATTTAGCGGTCACCTGTATTAGCGGCCATCTATATGAGCGGTCATCTGTAGTAAGCGGTCGACCTGCATTTAGCGGTCAGTTTTAATTTTACCAATCTAGCATTTTGTTATTTGTTTAACCTTTTACCGACCACCTGTGTTAAGCGGTCACATTTTCTTGTTCCCTTGACTGGCCGTTAACGACAGATTTGACTGTATTTAAAATATGTGATGAATTCGATCGGTTTCTGCGTATTCAATTAAAATGATTGTTACATATTTTTACTATGTTTGCTTTCATAAGCGTTGGCCTTTCCACGACAAGTGACTTCAATTTTCAAATCAATTGTCATTTGCGCTCAAGGCAATGTTTACATTTCGATAGTCCCTTGTTCAATGAAAAAGATAACAATAGAATGCTTTGTAACCATTGATTAACATTATTTTGATTTCAAATGAAATAACTACCTCAATTCATTGATTTTATTTTAGGCAATTATATATCAATTAAGGTATCAAATATTCATGTCCGTTTGATTTAATGTTCCCCATTCGTCATTAAATTATAAATCCTCACGTAAATGTTAATTCAATAGATCTCACGTTTTCTAGAAATAAATCCACGAATACATGTACCAACGTCATTGACTGGATTACAGATTCCACGAAATTTAATGTTAATTAATGAGTTTACAGGGCTTATTTTTGTTGTTGTTGTTGTTTTCAAATTGCTATGAACATAATATTTTTTTTATTTGTATAATAAGACTGATTCACAATATTTTTTTTTATTTATCTGTGTACAGTCAAACCTGTCTTAACCGACCATTCAAGTGAAAAACAGAAAATGTTTAACCGCTAAATGAAGATTAAACACATAATAAAATGTTAGCTTGGTAGTATCAAAACTAACCGCTTAATACAGGTTGACCGCTAAATACAGATTGGCCGCTTAATACAGGTTCAACTGTAAGTTCTGCATGCTTCAAAATCATTAATTTGCGTCAAGGCATTAAATTTCGAGAAATATGAAAATTCTTGGAATATGTAATAATGTCAATTTCGATGGTAAATATGTTTGTGGATTCGTGTTCTAGAAAACTAACTGTTTTCGTGGGGATTAATATTCGGCGTGAAAATGTCACCCATGAAATATGCGAAAATTACTCCCCACGAAAAATAGAGCGTCCATCACTACTCATAAAGCACCAAAATTAATTAACGTTATCCTGCAAATTAATTATAGATGGAATACCTTAAGAAGAATATCCACCTGAGACAGTCGTTTTAAGCATGCTTGTATGGATGAACGGAACATGTTTCTTTTATATTTTTATATTACAGTAATTAAATAGAACATAAAACGACCATGGTAGATTAAAAACATGACGCTCTAAACGCCGATCCACAGAAAAATGACTGTTTGTTTCTTCGGTTTAACGTTCCACCGACAGTATTTCATATTTTTTTTTAGCCTATGTCTACTTGAGAAAGACTTAGTGCTGCCATACTGCAGTGTCACGCCGTAGACATGTGGCATGATACCACACCCAGCCACGTTATCCTGATACCGGGTCAACCAGTCCTGGAATTACACACAGTGTTATTTTAAACGACTTTGGTGATCAAGGTAATGTGACTGGGTGTGGTACGTCTACTACGTGATACTGCAGTGTTGCGGCACTCTTTTACAAGTAGACATATTCTCCAAATAAATGGAATACTGTCGGTGAGACGTTAAACCCAGCCAAACAAACAAACAAACAAACAAAAAAATAAAGTAGATCTTAGTTTAATCTTGAATTTAACGTACCCACTGATTCGAGTCAAAGCATAGTTGCAACTTCGTTCAGAACTAATACAACGAAATGTGCTACATCATATTCGCGAAGAATGCATTCGCAAGTATGCCTTTCAACAAGTTAGGCATCCATCTTAAATATTTATCATAAAAAAGGTTTTATTCAAAAATTGATCGATATCCTTTTGTAATATCTTGCATAAAACTAAAATGGTTAATGTAAAATATACAAAATGAAATAAATATTTTGAAACAATCATAAATCATGAAAGTAAAATTAAATAAAAAATTAAAAATAAAGCAACTAAATAAAAATTTAATATTAGTATTTTAAACAATAAAAGTTGAAAACGTGATTGTTTGAATGTTTTATCAGGTTTAACGTCCGACCGACAGTAAAAATGTCAATACTTCAGACATTTTAGACACAGATCTGTATCTGTCGATCTGATAAGGTACGTTGTAGATTCCAATACTGGGTTTTACACAACAAATATAGTGCTGCCACTCTTCTTCAGTATCACGCCATGGTAGGACACCACACCTCAATACCATAAGCATGACCTTTGTTTGCTTGTCAAAAGGACAATAAATCTCTATAGGACACAAACGAGACAAATTTTGCTTCAATATGTGTCTAAATGGACAAACATGAATTTAGCTGCTGAATACAGTTTGCAAATTGATATGAAAAATCTGAACCGTTATAAAATGTTATTATCTGAGCTGCCGTCAGATTCGTTGATTGTCTATCACGGACTGAATACCAAAGTCCTTTGTAGTCCGAATGTACAAGTTCTTAAAAATATAACAAAACCTGTTGTTTATTTAAAGTATTTCTCTTCCAATCCTGATAATAATATATAAATGGGACTTCCGTGGCCGAGAGGATGAAGTCGCTGACTAAGAAATAAGACTATTTGATGTTACCGTCGCTTCGACAGTATTTCAGTCATATAGCGACGTCCAGCTAATAACAGGCGGAGGTAGACCTCGCATGCACTGAGGCATCCGGGTAGAACCACCGACCTACCGCAAGCCAGCTGGAAGGCTTCCTCACATGAAAATCTGAATGACCCTGCCGGGATTCGAACCCACGCGGTGAGGGGCTGAGTGAGTGTTAAAGTCAGCGACTTAACCCTCTCGGCCACGGAGGCCCCTCGATCTATATTACTTGGCTGGCTAACTGTTCAATGAAGCATCAACTATACCAGGTGGAACTCTTTTTTCCTCACACTTTGAGAAGAAGAAGAAGAAGAAGAAGAAGATGATGATGATGATGATGATGATGATGATGATGAAGAGAAGAGGCAGAAGAAGAGGAATCATGAAACTTAAGTGTGATTGCTTAAAAATCAAAGCAGCAAGACAAATTCATTGACGTCCTAAAGACAAAATTTGATTGATTAATTTTGCTTTTACACCACTTTTATTCCTGAAGAGATGAAATTGTTCTGTTCATATGCCATGTTACCACCTGCTATTAAAGCTTCCCTGTTATATTACATTTGCATATTAAATTTGAGAAAACGGTACTCCACAAGGAAGTGTACAAGGTCAAATCAATTTCTCTAGTGGATAAATTGTTTCTTCTCTGCAAAATCACTGTTAAATGGAGAGTATGAGGCATTTTAAACATATCATAACAAGAAATTTTAAATGTGACAGTTAGCAAGCATGGAAAAAAATGCTTGGGCATTGAAAAGTCAGATTTGATCTGTCAGTCTTTGTCAGATATTCTTGACTATTGGATTCTTTTCCACCGATCACTGGCAATATATGTTACTTGAATTTGTTGGCACCATGTATTATATTTGCTTTACATGTATACAATAGTAACAATGGTTTTGTAAGCATATCATCACATTGTATTGTTAAAATTGACATAAACTTGAATTGTATGAATATCTTATCACAATATGTTGAATAACATTGCATTATCTTTAATTATATGATGATTTCATTACATTGCGCTGTAAATCTTTATACCTCAGTATATTGTATTGTATTGTACTGTATTGTACAACATGATATGATATTGTTTTTTTATTCCATTTTTTTTTATTTTAGTTGTATTTTTTATTTTCGTTTGTGTTTCTTTTTTTTATTTTCTCTTTGGAATTTTAAAAAGCGTTTCCTTAATTATTTATTTTGGTCCATTTGTGATCATAGGAATTTTATAGCAAATGCAAGCCTTCATAGTTATAGAGCAAAAAAACAACAAAACAACAACAACAACAAAAACAACAACAATATCTCGAGTCAATGAATGCTTGCATCTGTACTGTTATCATTTTAAACACGTTGGTGATTCATGACTTCTTTTTCTATAACATTAAGATAAACTACGAGGATATAGGAGATGATCTTTCATTTTGAATTAGTTAATTCCCACCCACTCTTACAAATTTGAAAGACATATCCTAACCGCAAGACCTTTCATGGATATATGTTAACATCAGTTTTCAAATCAAGATTTTACGATACTTCCTGGACGCATCTGACTATTGAGATACATGTATAATAAAGTGTAAGTGTTTCTAGAAAAAAAATGTATTTAAATGCAAGTGGTTTAAAGATAGATATGCGAGTACAAACAGAAGAATGGCGTGAAAACGCATTCACACAGAAAAAAAAATAAGACAGAAAAAAATTGTAATCCTCTTAAAATATAAGTTTCTGTGAAAATACAAAGAATTGAATTTGAAAATAAAAATATTATAAAGTATTGTACCTTTCGCTTTAATCTGTTATGTAATCCTTAAATTCCGTGGTTGGTCGTTTGTTACTTATTTTCAAGTGTAATACTTAAGAGATGGACGGTAACAATCAGGCGATGTTTACAACTGGGCATGTAACCTCCACAGTGAGCCAAATGAGAGGAGTTTAAAGCATTTACTTCCGTGACTTGTATTGAATAGCCTCGGGCGTTCTCGACAATTTCCGTTTGTAAAAGCGAGTGTTGTGCGCTGTATCTGATTGTGGACATATTATACACTTAATGTTAAATTAAACGATAGATTCATATTGGATATGCGGCATATCTCTATAATCTTCGGCTAATTATCATACTGAATGATATACAATCGATACTGACTAACATGCAATACCGGTTTATTTTTTATACCAGTTTATATCTACGTCGATACACATATATCGTTTTATTTTCCATACCGGTAAATATTTATGTAATTGCAGAATTTCGATATATTTTCGATACCGATTTTTATGTTCGAAATTTCAGTTTATGTTCAATACCGTTTTTTCTTTTTCGATACTTGATTACATGTTCGAAAGTTAAGTTTATTTTTAATTCTAATTTACCGGTATTTTCGATACCTGTTTATATGTTCGAAATTGCATTTTTTTCCGGCTTTTTATTACCGGCATTATTCGGTTATCCGGAAACATCGCGATGACTGGAAACATCGCGATGACTGCATGCTCGTCTTTTCTTCTGTAAGGATTAAAATCGATCCAACAATAAGATTTTATAAATATATTGCTATAACATGACCATATTCAGACAACGGAAAACTGAAATATTGACAGTCCATTGTTCGTTATGAGGATCATGCTTCAATACTTCAACATGTAACAAAGGAAGATAATTCATGTAGAATGGGAAATTGTGAAATGAAATAATTAAGAGAGGAAGAGAAGTCCCCTCTTCATTGCATTTAAAGTTTGCTTAAATTCCTGTCACTGATTTGCACACGTGTTTCTGATTACTGTAGAATCATTTATGTTCGTTTGGTTACTAGTTTTAGTCGATTTCGTGGATGGTTTTGGTAAATCCCCCCCCCCCCGCCCCGGCTATGGTTACTGTCTCATGTTTGACAAGAAAACACAGTTTAAAATATATTAAACATACTTAATTCGTTTCAATTTATCAAACTTAAACTTTTTGAAACGGAAAAATGACATATACAAACAGACGTCCTTTTCTGACGGCTTATATCCGAAAATTTGGAGTACTCGAAATATATCACACTTTACATGTCCGAAACATTGTCACGGTAAACCATTATAGACATTGTGTGTCCGTGAAAATGACTTTAAAAAATATTCCATGAAATTTACTCTCAATGAATGAATAAGTACAATTACAGTAAACTTATTTAGGCACTGAAAAAAAGAGAATCGCAGGGGTTAAAAAGGAGAAAATACACGATGCTTTCGCGGAATCTTTAATAAAATTTAGTAGATTGATAATAAAAATTGACACACATATATTAAATATCACATAAAGATACAAGAATCACGACATAACTACCTGAAAATGATCAATCAACTTGTTCAGCAGATGTTTGTATCATTTCGAAGAACAGCTGCTACTTGGTTATATAGATGCCATCTTCCTATTGTATATCTATTATATATATCTATTGTCTTGACTTGACTATTTGAGTTTACCGTCGCTTCGACAGTATTTCAGTCATATAGCGACGTCCAGCTAATTACAGGTGGAGAAAGACTCCAAATGCACGGAGGTATCCGGGTAGAACCACCGACCTACTGCAAGCCAGCTGGAAGGCTTCCTCACATGAATATCCGAATGACACTGCCGGGATTCGAACCCACGCGGTGAGGGGTTGAGTGAGTGTTAAAGTCAGCGACTTTACCTTCTTGGCCACGGAGTCCCTATATCTATTGTACATATCTATTTTATATCTTTATTGTATATCGGTGTATAAAATTTTCTAATGGATATATCTGTTGCATATCTATTGTGACCGAGAGGTTAAAGCGTCCGCGTCGGGAACGGGAGGTCGTGGGTTCGATCCCCGGCCACGACATACCAAAGTCGTAAAAAAATGGATATAATATATATATATCTTTAGTATATACGAGGGCGAGTCAATAAATAACCAGCCTAACCTATTTCGGGTTGAGATTTACCTCTTCTTTTTCAATATAATTTCCTTCCAGGGCTATGCACTTGGACCAACGGTGTTCAAGTGCCATAAGCCCAGAAGTGAAGAAGTCAGGGTCCTTACCATGGAAGTACTCCTCAACTACCGCCACGACTTATTCGTCAGACCGGAAATGACGTCCACGTATATCTTTTTTCAAATTTGGAAAAAGGAAGAAGTCGCTAGGAGCCAGGTCTGGTGAGTAGGCAGGGTGCAGTAATAATTCATACCCATTTCGCTCCACAGCATCCATTGCAACATTACAAGTGTGGACTCTTGCATTGTCCTGTTGCAGCAAAACACCTTTGGAGAGTTTACCACGGTGTTTCTCGCGGATGGCGTTCCTCAGCTGGTCTAGCAAGTTTGCATAGTATGCTCCGGTGATTGTACTTCTCTTGGGTAAAATTTTCAAAAAAATAACGCCTTTTGTGTCCCAAAATACTGTGGCCATCACTTTGCCAGCAGATGGTTGAGTCTTGAACTTCTTTGGCTTTGGGGATCCCGGCCCTACGCACTGACGACTTTGGGCTTTATTTTCTGGTTCATAATAATACACCCAAGTCTCATCCACAGTAACTAGACGCAAAAGGAATTCATCTTTTGATCTCAAACGCTTCAACAACGCACTGCATACTGATGCTCTCGTTGTCATTTGCTCATTGCTAAGGGATTTTGGGACCCAACGGGCTGTAAGCTTGCGCATCCCTAAACGATCATGCAAGATAATATTGTTGAAACGGTACCAAGTGAAATGCCTAATGCCTGTGCTATTTCTTCAACCTGACTTCGCCTATCTGAGTATACCAGATCTCTGACTTTCTTACACATTTCTTCGTCGGTGACATCAACTGGGCGTCCAGACATGGCTTCATCTTCTAAAGACGTTCTACCACGTTTAAACTCCCCAACCCAGAATTTAACTTGAGAATAAGATGGTGCAGAAGACCCATACACATCAAATAACTCAGCATGTATGTCCTTACCAGTTTAACCTTTTAAATGCATGTACCGAATTACAGCACGGTACTCCACTTTTGGTGAAAAGCTTGCTTTTACATCACTAGCCATGTTTGACATTCAATATCTGACAAACAAATGCCCGTATACATGTGTAGTTTTGTACACAGGTATAATACATGTATTGAAACAATGCGTGAAAATCGTGGATGTCTCGGTTGATCGGAGATGGCATAGGCTGGTTTTTTTTGACTCGCCCTCGTACCTATTGTATATATCATTTGTATATATCTATTATATATCTATTGTTTAAACTTATTGTATATATCCTTTGAACATATCTATATTATATCTATTTCATATATCTATTGTATACATTCTTTGTATCTATAATATATATATGTTATATGTCTATTCTAGACAGTATTTAAAAAATTTTTTTTTAATTTAGAATTACATTTAAATGATACGGCTCGTGTTATATTCTTGCAATGTCTAGACAACAACGAATACACTGCTAAATATTAAAAAAAAATGCAAATATCTAGTTTTAATCCTAAATTTATGCAAAAGCATAAGGCAATGCAATATACACGATTTCTCTTTTTTTTCAATATTGCTTAAATGAATGATGCAAACTCAATATTGCACTCAGTGATTTACAGTTGTCATAAATATTACTAACAAATGCTTATTTGAAAATATGGGGCATATATATTTTTTTTCTGCGAATATATATATTTCGCTCCGCAATTTGGTAAATGCAGTGTGTGATTTCTGGCTTAATTTATTGGTTATGTTTGATTAAGATCAGAAATATGGGTTAAAGCCAAGGTCAGGTATAACAAGTATACTCCATAGAATTTTAACAAATGAAATTTATGCAACAGTATTTATTTCATGTTCTCTCATATTGTTGCTATGGACGCTTTATTTTGTTACACGCCGAAAGACCTATTTGTTCTTTCGTAGGCAACGCAAGTTGATACTTAATTAAATGAATATCCAGGAGACAGATGCAAAGTTTAGAAGATGACCATGCTTCACCAGAAGCAATCATAGCTGACAAAGTTAATGTCCAAAAATCGAGAAATTTATAAAACAGTAGTTGCCAATACCATTCAAAAAGTATTAACTTATCAGCTCACGTGCATTTATCCGAACTTAATTCAACTTAGCAACAGCACTAAGCATTAGAATGTGTACAATTGGATTTTTTTCAAGGATAATATAAAGAGAGATGTAATTCTGTCTTGCAAGATAGCACAAAACCTAATTAAGGGGTGCGGTTATATTAAACCAATATATGTGGTGGTATATATGTAATTTATATACGTCACATAAAAAGGTCCGCAAATTCTATGGCAACCAGGATTCGAACCATTGACGTCAAATTTCAAAAACGTGTAAATGTTGCTTGCAGATGAGTTAGAAAGCTGATATTTGGACTGAATATTAGTCTTCAATAGTTCTTTTCAGTCTGTGAGGACGAACATCATAGGACGTCTATATGTATATTTGTCATGTACATAATGTTCACAAATGACTGAAACACTGTCGGTGGGCCGTTAAACCTAGGGTAACAAATAAAAGGATAAACGTCATAGAGATGTCGGAAGTTGTTGAATGGGGCGGCAGGGGTAGGTTTTGGAGACGATGTCTCTTACCCATGTAAGAAAGGGTCTAGTTGTTCCTCTGAGATTTTTATATTTCTGAATATTTATTTAAAAGCTAATTTAAATTGTTTGGGAGATTCAATAATGACTTTTAAAAATACTAGATAATATTTTGCTGGCCTTATAGCATTAACACACATAAAAGCATATTTTTTGTTTAATATTATCATTTTAATGAATATATCACATTGGTATCGAAAGGGGGTCCTTTAAATATTTAAAACCTCAGGTATGTCATGTATAAACCCCAGGTATACCATGTCAACGTTAATGTTGACTATCAAGATAACCGAGAAAATGGTTCATAATTATAATAAAGATAACATTCGTGGAAATATTAAACTGTTATCGATGTTGAATTCAGGTGATATACTCCATACCTGCATCTGTACAGGATGTGTCCTCGGTTTGATTAATCTAGTCATTTAGTTAAACAATTTACAGTTTTGTAAAAAAAACATCAGTATCTGTCGTTTTCTAGTTTATACAAATTTTATTGCCAATTACAAAATATTGGTACATATTACAATTTACAAACAGAATAGATGTTACAATTGTCGTTTTCTAATTAAAAGGGATAAGGGATAAGGTAGAGGAAGATAAGTGAGATCGCAATACAAAGGGAAAGAAACAAGAAAGAAAAGGCAAGAAAAGATAAATATATAAATTTTGAACATCATATTTTATATCAATACGAAATGGATTTGTTTTTATTGCGATGCAAGAAAGAAATAGAGGATAAGAAAGAGAGCGATATGGACAAATCACAGGAAAAGGAAAAGGGCAAAAGAGAGATAGACATAATGACAGATGAAAACAGACGAATGGAAAGATAGCGAGAAAGAGAAAGGACACATCCTAGTCCCAGAACTGGTTAGCCCGGTATATACATTGTATATGGAAAAAAGGTTAACTTTAGACAAGGTAAGAATTCTGATTTTATAATAAAATCAGTGATTTTTACAACATTCAGAATCAAATTGAATCGATAGATTGGGGTCATAATATTTATGTAAACTGTTTCCCAATCGACGTAAAATAAATAAGTTTATCATCTAAATATTATCTGAAAAGTCTTTCAAAGCGCTACAAATTTTCCCCATAGTGTCTCGATAGAATATTTATCGTTTTTGAGATACCTATGGCCAAAGAAAAATACCGATAACTGACATATGACCTTCACCTTTGCGAGTTTCAGGAAACGGAAGTTACTTTGTCCAATGAGATGCTATGTTGCACTTTCAGGGAAAAAAATAAGCAAATCGGTAAAAACATAAAGCCTTTTCATGCTTTTAACTCATCACGAGCCTTTGTAACATCTAATTATATTTTAGGACTAAAGTTCGACTCTCTGTTTCGACATAAAATCCCTAACTTTTCGAATAGAATTATAGAATAGAACCCGCTACAGAGCGCGAACCAAATTTGTTAGCATATTTCAACCGTGACGTCGCATGACGTCATATGAAGATGAAATTATTGCATTCAAAATGGCCAAAGTCACTCTGCCTACTGTTAAAATTTCATGCTGCTGGCTTATCGGCAACCTGTTTTAATTTGAACCCCAAAAGGAGAAATAATGATAATAAGAAAAAACTTAACAAACCCAAAGGGTCTTTCTGCTAGAGACAGAAAGCCCTAATAAACATGACACACCCTATACGTTTTCCGCAGGTTTGTGGAAAGGCAATAGGTTACTGTAAAGTCATTAATTTTCGTTGACATTTAATTTCCTTCAGTATGTACCTTCGTATGGAAATTCGTGGCTACATTTATTCGTGGATCTATGTTCTAGAAAACGTGAGCTCTATAATTATAAGAGACAAGTATTCATGGGGATTAATATTCGTGGATAAAACCCACCATGAAATCGAAGAAAATTGTTGTCCCACGAAAATTAATGATTTCACAGTATCCGTATCAACTTTCTGGCCCTAGTATAAACAAATTCATCCTTAAATGCAGTTCATTCACTCAAATATGCATCGCAATTCACCATTCAACACGGGAAATCTTTCCTGCGTAAGAACATCCGGATTGTGGTCAACCAACTAAATTACCGCTTTCTTTCCTTTCTTTAATTTGCTAGATTTTCATGTATAATACCTTATCCGAAAAACATGAATATCTGCCCTTTTTGGTTTCGTTATCACTTGAAATTTTCAAGACCTTATAAACGTCTTAAGTTTCGACATGTTTGAAAATTTAAAGTTTTTTTTTGGTCAAATCGACGATTTCATATGATTTTTTCAATAATTCTTGCTTTAGTTTGCATGACGTCATAACCACGTGACAAAAAATTCTTGCAATACGCATCACTTCAATTTTAACTCTATAAATTCAGATTGACTCAGAGCGAGAGAGATATTTTGTCTTTTTATTGACGAAATAACCACGCCAATTAAGAGAAAATCATTCAGAAAATAGAAGGTATACCCATACGCTGTCCAATTTTCATGCTTCTAACGCATCAGGGGACATTGTAACCTTTAAATGTATTTTAGGACCAAAGAACGAAACTAGGTATTGCCATTAAATCTTAATCCTTTTGAATTTGGAAGGTTTGAATGCCAAAGTGCACACCTACATCCTAATATACATCATCTGTAAAAATATCAAAATAATCCAACCAGAACTGAAGGCTTTCAGACGGAAACAAACAGTTAAAGCTGACGTCAAATCTGACATCATTTGACGTCATTGAAAATAAAATTGAATATAATTTAATTTAATAATTATTTTTTTTCGGAGCAATTTAATTTTCATTTTGCTTGGACATTTAACATATTTAAATTAACTCTTGAAGTAGGTTGGAAGAATGAATATAATAATAATAATAATACTAGATTTCGTTTGTTCTGAAAAAAAAAACACAAAAAAAAAACGATAGGGCTTTCTGCTCTGCAAACCCAATCAAACCTGATCAAATTTAATTACTTATCCCGAAGTACAACATCTGTAAAAAAATGGGGGAAAAAAATCTGTTCAGAATTGACAGCTGCAGATTGCAACCTAATACTAATAGCAGATGAAATCTATGACATCAAATGACGTCATTCAAAAAAGAAAGTCATTATATTCAAAGAAGACTCAATAGCTTTGCTTCATGTTATAATGTCATGATGCTGGCTCTTCAAGGACCCCCTTAAAATTAACCTGAGTAATTTTCAGAGTTGGTGTCCCACAAAGGAACAATCTACCAATAGTCCTCTTAACATGTAAAATAGGTATACAAGGTTCCTTTCCTACCTAATAAATATATCCTTTTTTTTTATTCATATATTTTTCATAAGGAAGTTTAGAGCATCTAAAACTATTAAAAAACAGCACATGATACCAATAATGTTAAGAAATAAAAGATGGGACATTATGTGGGACAAACTGCAGAGGCACAAGGAAATTCTGATTTTTCAGAAGTTTTTTTTTTCCATTTAAAAATTTATGTAATGTTATATTTCATAAACATATTTTCCGTTAGTAAGGACTTAAAATTTCCAACATTTGACTCGATATATGTTTCCACCTATCTGTTACGGCTTTTGAGATATAGACAGTTAATCCTCGAATGCAAATCGTCTGAGTATATATAGACAGTTAATCACTCAAGGAAAAAAAATAATCTGGCAAACAAATTATTGTCAAGAAATAGAAATACGGTTTTAATTTTTGCTCATATTTCATGTAACATACTTATATGATGTCCTATTTCAAAAAGCTAGGTAACGTTAGATTTACAGCATTTCACTTTCTTCATGTATCCAACTATCTTTTGAGATATAGACGGTTAATTCTCAAGAAACGCAAAAATTGGTAAAAAAAAATATTCAATAAATACTACCCGACCATGACTTTTTAGTTAATGTTCCGATTATTAATGTCTACATACCATTTAAACGGCATTGCATCAAGCGATGAATAGTGTATTAAATTATTTTCAAAAACTAATAAATTCTTAGTTAAAAAAAAAATAACTTGGACACCCTGCATAAGTGCAAGTAAGAACGGTTTAAACTGGTTCTTGTGTGTTTTTTTGTGTGTGTTTTTTTTTTTATTAAACTTTATTATATGATGTCCGATTTTTTTAAAAAAAAACTTGGATAAGTTAGAAAGGTCTTCGAATTCCCAACATTTCACACGTTTTAAATAAAAAGGTATATTTAACAATTTTTAGATAAAACCTCGAGAAAACGGCAAAAAATGCTGCAAAAATATGTTCATGTTGTTTCGTTTTCTTCCATTAATTCTATGCTCGATCTTTAAATTTAAAACACCAATACAATCAACGGTCAGGCATTCTTCTACAAATTATGTTCATGCACTTATTTACAAAATTCAATATATAACCATTTAAATGTACCGTCATTTTTGTTTTCCTGCAATAACTCAACTGATTCAACCTCGATCTTCAAAAACTGAATATACTAAAAGGTCGTCCAAAGCACTACAAATTATACCCATATTGTCTCAGTAGAATATTTATCGTTTTTGAGATATTTAAGGCCGAAAAAAAGAACCGATAATTGACATTTGACCTTGACCTTTCTGGTCTTCCGGAAACGGAAGTTATTTTTAACAATAAGATGCTATGTTCCTTATGCAAATCGGTCAAAAACTAAGGCGCGCAGTGCATGCTGCTTGCTCATCGGCAACCTATTAATTTATTATATATATAATTTTTATTTGAACCTAATAAGGAAGAAAAAATAAGAATGAGAATAATAATAAGAAACTAGATTTCGTTTGCACGGAAAAACAGAATATTTATTTATACAGATTACGAGGAAGACATTAGGACCTTTACATACTGTGAAAATTTTAGGAAAATTCATCCATTTATAATGTCTGCAGAGAGCATACAAACTCTCTGACGTCGTATGAATATGACTATCATTGCACTTAAAAATTCAGCATCTAAAATATATGCCATAAAATTTTCATCATTTTGGACCATTGGCATCACATCGAATTTATTGCACGAAAAATGAAAACATATAAGAACACCATGACGTCAAATGTCATCGGGCCTACGAAAATCTAAAAAAAAAAGACTTTTAAATAACAACATGTGCAAATTTCAGCTTTCTATCCCATCTGGGGGCTCTGTAATACTTAAATTAATTTTGAGGTCATATTTTAGAAACTTGGTTTCACCACAGAAACTCGATCTTTTCTATATTTGAAAAACGAAAGTAAGGATGCACAACTGAAGCGTAACTTTCAACTTCTGTGAACATTACAAGAAAGTCCATTCACAAATAAATTCTGCAGAGCGCGTACAAACGGTTAACCTGACGTCAAATCTGGCGTCATATGACGTCATTTGAATTTGATAATCATTACATTCAAAAAGACATGGTCTGAAATATTTGCCATACAATTTTCATTGTTCTGGGCCATTGGCAATTACAATTTCTGAAAGTGCTTAAAATGTAGTAAAAGTGGGACATTATGTAATGATTATCAAATTCAAATGACGTCATATGACGCCAGATTTGATGTCAGGTAAAACGTTTGTACGCGCTCTGCAGAATTTATTTGTGAATGGATTTTCTTGTAATTTTCACAGAAGTTGTAAGTTACGCTTAAGTTGTGCATCCTTCTTTAATGCGGTGCGTATTTGAGTGAATGAACTGCATTTAAGGATTAATTTGTTTATACTAGAGCCAAAAAGTTGATACGGATACTGTGAAATCATTAATTTTCGTGGGACATGAATATTTGTCTTATAATTATAGAGCTCACGTTTTCTAGAACATCGATCTACGAATAAATGTAGCCACGAGATTCCCTTAGGTACATAATGAACGAAATTTAATGTCAACGAAAATTAATGACTTTACAGTAACCTATTGCCTTTGTTATTACGGCTAGGATGTTTTATGCTTATTAGGGCTTTCTGCCTCTAGCAATAGATATACAACCGATATACAAAAGATATATACAATAGATATACAATTGATATACAAATGATATATACAATAGATATACAACCGATATACAAAAGATATATACAATAGACATACAACCGATATACAAATGATATATACAATAGATTTACAACCGATATACAAAAGATATATACAATAGATATACAACCGATATACAAATGATATATACAATAGATTTACAACCGATATACAAAAGATATATACAATAGATATACAACCGATATATAAATGATATATACAATAGATTTACAACCGATATACAAAAGATATATACAATAGATATACAATTGATATACAAATGATATATACAATAGATATACAATTGATATACAAAAGATATATACAATAGATATACAACCGATATACAAAGATATATACAATAGATATACAACCGATATACAAAGATATATACAATAGATATACAACCGATATACAAATGATATATACAATAGATATACAATTGATATACAAAAGATATATACAATAGATATACAATTGATATACAAATGATATATACAATAGATATACAATTGATATACAAAAGATATATACAATAGATATACAATTGATATACAAAAGATATATACAATAGATATACAATTGATATACAATTGATATACAAAAGATATACAATAGATATACAATAATTTCCAATTAAAGATACAAACAAGTGATATACAATTGATTTACAGTTGTATATCTATTATATATATATAATTAATAATATATATCAAATGCATATCTATCGTGTATTTATTGTATATCAGTTGTATATCTATTATATATCTGTTGTATATCTATTATTTATCAGGTGTATATCTATTGTGAATCTATAAAGTGTCTTCCAATATCTAGATATTTGGATTTTTAGCAAAAGAGTACTAGAGTTTTGTTAAAAATAACTTCCTTATTCGAAAGTCACACAATTCACTGAACCCCACATTATAGGGCTATGGGCTGTAGTAGGTTACTGCAATACTGAGGTAGTATTCCATATTTGTAATACAAATTTCATATTGGTTTAAAGGACTATGTTCACTAAGTGGTGAAATTGACCTAAACTTTTCGGGAAAATTAATATGCATTTCAGAAGTCTTTTTCAATCTTTAACATAAACAACAAACCTTAAATCACTGAAAACGGATTTAATTAGTATTTATCATTTGTCAGGTTGAACAAAATATTTGATTGAAAATACCTGTTGAAATCCATTGAACCGTAATTTACACGCGTTTTGTACGAAATATTGGCTGATGTCATCTTTTGTCATTTGATACAATAAATTCAATGTGGCCGCATGCTTCGACAAACAAGACACTTTCCATATATATACCTAAATGATTAATCTTTATTCTATAACCAAAACATCTACAACCCTTGTTGCCATGGTGACAGAAGAATGTTAAATTTGTTATACAAATTTCATATTGGTTTAAAGGACTATGTTCACTAAGTGGTGAAATTGACCTAAACTTTTCGGGAAAATTAATATGCATTTCAGAAGTCTTTTTCAATCATATTGCAATCAAATACCTGTTGAAATCCATTGAACCGTAATTTACACGCGTTTTGTACGAAATATTTTCTGATGTCATCTTTTGATACGATAAATTCAATGTGGCCGCATGCTTCGACAAACAAGACACTTTCCATATGTATACCTAAATGATTAATCTTTAATCTGTAACCAAAACATCTACAACCCCTGTTGCCATGGTGACAGAAGAATGTTTAATGTGAATGAAATCATCATTTTTAAAATCAGTCTAATGTTGCTTCTATTTTGTCCAAAAATCATTGAGTTCGAAGCTTAGGCCATTTGATAAACTAAATAGAAAATAAGCAATTAAACAAGAAATATATAAAGAGGCATAGTTAAAATACATACGGGGCACAAGGAAGTTTGTATTAAATTTATTTCATCGTTCACTGCAGGTGTTTTACCCTGCATTTTAAGAAAGCCTTGCCAAATTCCATATTGCTATGCTCTGGGCATGTTTTTCTGCTGTATTGTTCATTTATATGAATTAAATAGTATTTTCAGATATGCATGGTCAGCCCGACATATATCTATTTATGCATGGTCAGCCAAACATATATCTAGATATGCATGGTCAGCCAGACATATATCTAGATATGCATGGTCACCCAGACATATATCTATTTATGCATGGTCAGCCCGACATATATCTAGATATGCATGGTCAGCCCGACATATATCTAGATATGCATGGTCAGCCCGACATATATCTAGATATGCATGGTCAGCCCGACATATATCTAGATATGCATGGTCAGCCCGACATATATCTAGATATGCATGGTCAGCCAGACATATATCCAGATATGCATGGTCAGCCCGACATATATCTAGATATGCATGATCAGCCCGACATATATCTAGATATTCATGGTCAGCCAGACATATATCTAGATATGCATGATCAGCCAGACATATATCTAGATATGCATGGTCAGCCAGACATATATCTAGATATGCATGGTCAGCCAGACATATATCTAGATATGCATGGTCAGCCCGACATATATCCAGATATGCATGGTCAGCCCGACATATATCTAGATATGCATGGTCAGCCAGACATATATCTAGATATGCATGGTCAGCCCGACATATATCCAGATATGCATGGTCAGCCCGACATATATCCAGATATGCATGGTCAGCCAGACATATATCTAGATATGCATGGTCAGCCAGACATATATCTAGATATGCATGGTCAGCCCGACATATATCCAGATATGCATGGTCAGCCAGACATATATCTAGATATGCATGATCAGCCAGATATATATCCAGATATGCATGGTCAGCCAGACATATATCTAGATATGCATGGTCAGCCCGACATATATACAGATATGCATGGTCAGCCAGACATATATCTAGATATGCATGTTCAGCCCGACATATATCTAGATATGCATGGTCAGCCAGACATATATCTAGATATGCATGGTCAGCCCGACATATATCTAGATATGCATGATCAGCAAGACATATATCTAGATATGCATGGTCAGCCAGACATATATCTAGATATGCATGGTCAGCCCGACATATATCTAGATATGCATGGTCAGCCCGACATATATCTAGATATGCATGGTCAGCCCGACATATATCTAGATATGCATGGTCAGCCCGACATATATCTAGATATGCAGGGTCAGAACGACATATATCTAGATATGCATGGTCAGCCCGACATATATCTAGATATGCATGGTCAGCCAGACATATATCTAGATATGAATGGTCAGCCAGCCATATATCTAGATATGAATGGTCAGCCAGACATATATCTAGATATGCATGGTCAGCCCGACATATATCTAGATATGCATGGTCAGCAAGACATATATCCAGATATGCATGGTCAGCCCGACATATATCTAGATATGCATGGTCACCCAGACATATATCTAGATATGCATGGTCAGCCCGACATATATCTAGATATGCATGGTCAGCCCGACATATATCTAGATATGCATGGTCAGCCCGACATATATCTAGATATACATGGTCAGCCAGACATATATCTAGATATGCATGGTCAGCCCGACATATATCCAGATATACATGGTCAGCCAGACATATATCTAGATATGCATGGTCAGCCAGACATATATCTAGATATGCATGGTCAGCCAGACATATATCTAGATATGCATGGTCAGCCAGACATATATCTAGATATGCATGGTCAGCCCGACATATATCTAGATATGCATGGTCAGCCAGACATATATCTAGATATGCATGGTCAGCCAGACATATATCTAGATATGCATGGTCAGCCCGACATATATCTAGATATGCATGGTCAGCCAGACATATATCTAGATATGCATGTTCAGCCAGACATATATCTAGATATGCATGGTCAGCCCGACATATATCTAGAT
>CM037782.1:17742345-17767345 GCA_021229015.1 Solen grandis
TGCCCTTCGTTCTAAAAAGAAAAAAAGATGCAATTAACATATCACGCAATGATCAAGGTCACGACCGGTTTATCGATACTGCATAATACTCAAGTCACGATGTCTGGAAGAATGTTATTTGCTTGTTTAATGGCCATTGTTAGATTTACGATCAAAGTGAAAACAACGCTAGAATGTGATCATGTATTGGACAATATTTAAAACCTATTGAATTTCTTAACATTTTAGTGTATATGATAAAAGTAATCAGTCCAGTGATGGTTTCATAATTTAGACCCATCTCTCTATCATTCTCTCTCTCTCTCTCTCTCTCTCTCTTCTATCTCTCTATCTTTCATCACTCACTCTCTCTCTCTCTCTCGGTTTGTATTTATATCAAGTAATCTTCAATCAGATGTTTCATATCTATTCATCCAAGCAAAGATCTGTTAATAAATAACACATATGATGATACCCAAATGAAAAACGCCATTTCAACTTAAATCTCAAAAATATAACGTAATTAAGTAATTTTTATCTCATGTTTTTTAATTATTATTATTATTATTATTATGATTATTGTTGTTGTTGTTGTTGTTGTTGTTGTTGTAAAAGTATTAATTTTTATGGGGAACACTTTTTCGCGGGCAATCATGAATATGTGAAATGGATTTTAACTGGTTAAATTACAAGAGCTGTCAGGGGAATGCATCCTCGACTATTTAAGCACCTTGACTGTATCATTGGATTCTTATTATGATCTGCATGTTAGAATTGAAAACAGATTCATCTTTACAATTTAAGTATAATTTTTAATACCCTCAAATAATCACGAAGTTTACCCTGCATTTCGTTTTCTCGTATAGTAATGTAAATTAAAAAAAATGGACCAGGAAGAGTTATATTTCTTGGTCAATTCTCTTCTCCCAGTCATCGTCTTTGTATATTTTAAGTTTCTAGTCAATACCTTGTACAATCTTTTAATAATGCCCTAGACAAAAATCATTATAAAATAAAAGGGAGATAATTAAGACGGGACCAGGTAGTGTTATGATTCTTGCTGCACTTCTCCTTGTGCCCATCTACATATAATCTAAGTTTCAGGTCAATACCATGTATAATTTATGAATAATGCTCTGGACAAACATTCATTATAAAATAAATAACAATGAAATATAGGAATATAATCAAAATGACAAGATAGAGTCATGGTTCTTGATTACTGCACTTCTCCTGTTCACTGTCTATGTATATTTAAAGTTTCAAGTCAATACTTTGTATATTTTCTTTATGATGTCCGGACAAAAGTTCATTATAAAATAAAAGGAAGGGAGATAATTAAACAAAAAGGCCAAGATGACCCTGAATCGCTCACCTGAGAAATTTTGCTTTCGTTGCCTTTTACAACATAGTCATACTGAATAGAAAATCCATACAGAAGAACATCAATATAAATTTAATTCCACGCAAAAAGTTTACATGTGGCCCCCAAAAAACATGTTAACCCTAGCGTGGGACCAATTTTGACCCTAGGACCATGATTTGAAAACTTAGTTCAAGGTCCACAAGGCCAGGTTACATACCAAATATTTAAACCCATGATCTTGTGGTTTCTGACAAGGGTATCTTTCAAAATTTATGTCAGTTTATGTTTAATCAAGTGACCCCTGGGGTGGGGCCAATTTTGAATCCAGGGACATGATTTGAACAAACTTGGTAGATGTCCATAAAGCAACGTTACACACCAAAAATCTAAACTCCAGGACTTGTGGTTTCTGAGAAGAAGATTTTTCCTATATTTACCTATTTAAGCCCATGTAAAATCAAGTAACCCCTGGGGCAGGACAAATTTTGACTAAGGTGCCATGGTTTGAAAATACTTGGTAGATGTCCACAAGGCAATGTTACACACTAAATATCTAAAGTTTCGGACAAGGATATTTTTCTAGATTTTCCTATTAATATGCCTTTGTAAAATCAAGTGACCCCAGGGCCATAATTTGAACAAACCTGGTAGATTGTCATAAGGCAATAATACACACCAAATATCTAAACTCCAGGCTTTGTTGTTTCTGTGAAGAATATTTTTCTAGTTGGTTTTTTTTCTATATAAGTCTATGTAAAATCAAGTGACACCTGGGGCGGGGCCAACTTTGACCCCAGGGTCATGATTTGAACAAACTTGGTAGAGGTGCACTAGACAATATTACACACAAAATATCTAAGCTGTAGGCCTTGCAGTTTTGCAAAAGAAAATTTTCAAATTTTGCATTTTAAAAATCTTTTTTTAGCTCTTGTGAACTACTTTTTCAACTAATCAAAATAATTTGAACAATCTTGATAGAGGGTATCATAAGGATGATTCCAGTGAAGTTTGGTCAAAATCCATTCGGTGGTTTAGGAGGAGATGTTGTTTAAAGGAAATTGTTGACGCCGGATGCACGCACGTACGCACGTACAACGGGAAAACAGGCGATCACAAAAGCTCACCATGAGCACGTTGTTCTTGGTCACTGCACTTCCCCTAGTCACCATCTATGTATTTGTTTAAGTTCAAGCCAATTTTTTTAGTGTTTCCTTCCTTTAATCTTCTTTCTTATTTCTTTTTACACACATATTTCCTTCAACATACTTTTTTCCTCCGCATTTATATCCCTCTCTCTTTGCATCCTATTTTGCTCTACTCTACTTCCTCCTCAATGTCTCTCTCACCCCCACCCCTTCACTATTTCGATTTTTCCAGCCCCTCCCTTTCCCACAACCTCTCTTTCACGAATTGGAAGTCATTTCTCTCTCTTTCCAACATTCTCTCTCTCTCTCCCTCTCTCTTTCAACCTCTTTTTTACTACCTGCTTTACTACTACAGATAGATGGATAGATAGAAAAAGAAGAAGAAGAAGATAGATGGAAAGAACTACCGACTTCTGATCTAGCAATTCAACATTAAGGCAGACTTACTAACTTACAGCAGAAAATCCGACATCCGAATCCATCTCTTTCAAAAAGGAAAAATAATATATACATATGTAAGAAGCTAGCTTAAGGTATAAGCGAAGCGAGACGTTGAAATATAAATCATATCGTGACATTCTGGCCTTCAATTGATAATGCCCTGATTTCCAAGCTCTGTGTACATAAAATAAATCTTTGTCATGAAAAAATTACATAAAATCGGCAACAGCCCAAAATTGTTAAGACTTAAACCAGACTATAGGTTGAGTTTCGAATGATCCACCGAGAAGTAAAATGCTTGCACACACAAAAAAGAGGACAGGTAACTGTCAATATTAAACTAAGCAAGCTTTCTTTTAATTTTCTTTGAACGTGCATCTGTGAAGCAGCCGAACACGAAAAACAGATCAGAGATTATCCGAATGTCGATAAGGTATTTAGATTTACATCCGGTGCGCAGCACGTGGATTAGAAAATGATGGCTGGCTCTCGGAGCACACTGATCCTACGACCTTAGGAAACTCGTGATTGATTTGAGTTAAGCTTTGGATGAGATTGTTTAATCTATTACACGTATAAAAAATTGATTTGTCACTTCCCTTTGATAATGTATTAAATGGTTACTTAAAAATGTCACGGAAGGCATGTTAGGAGTGCACTACTCAATAACAAGTTATTTACAAGTGTTTTTATTGTTATTCTGGATTCTGGCACCTCTCCAAATGTATGAGGGAAAGGAATAAAAATAACGATCCTAACAATTATGGCAGTGTTCCTATTTTGAGTTATTTCGGCAAACTTTTAACCTCGTTGTAGAAGAGATACCTTATAATTTTTTGAATCCTAAAGCTTTCTTGTGAAAATAAAAACCAGCTTTACGATTGATCTTTTCCGCTTGATATTGATTATTGACATTTTCCTATCAGGATTTATAAAACTACTGTGCTTTGCTATGTAGAGTAATGCAAGCATTGGAAACTGAAAGTAAACTTCTTGATTTAATTTTCGAAAAAGAATGGGTCTGAGAAATTTATCTCAATTTTTGCCGTCTGCTGAGGTTGACCTTTGTTTAATCTGCTATTCCTTCTATGTCCTTTATTAGATTTTTTCAATATTTAGACAGTTGCTTAGATGAGTGGACCTTTACACTATGCAGTTGACCTTGTGATTTTGACCTTTGACCTACTTTGATTAAGAAAGCGGCTTCTGGACAGGTTTTCCTTTTGGTTTCTACATGGCTTCATTGGATTGATTTATTTGAACTGTTGCTTAAATAGATGACATCTTGTTTGTCCAGTCGGCCTAACCTTTCACACACTTTTGATGAAAAAGCCCCATAAATTCTTCACGATACCATAAGGTCTTGTATCTTTATATATTAGATATTAAAAATCATTTCTCATACTTGGGAGTGGGGTTTTATTGTAAAAGCAGTTAAATTAAAATAAATGTACCAAATTGATTGTTTTCCGTTATACATGTAATAAAATCTAGAAAAATGTCGCTATCCATAAGTTTCCATTTACATTTGCTCCATATTATGGTAAGTCCTATTTTGCTACAAGTATATAGTTCAGAAACTATGGATCAGTTTCTATGAGACTATGAATCAGTAATTATTTTGAATGGATTTCGAATTTCTGTAAAACAAATGTTGAAATTAAAAAAAAAAAATGTTCTCCAACCTGTTTCGGTGTATGGTGAGCTTTGTGACAAATTACGAGTCTTGGTCTACTTTTGTAAAGATATTAATAGTTAACATAGTAAAATATCCAATGTGCTATACGTTTTGGCCAAATTATCGTAGACCTTTTCTATTTCACATTCTTGACTTGACTTGACTATTTGAGTTTACCGTCGCTTCGGCAGTTTTTCAGTCATATAGCGACGTCCAGCTAATTACAGGTGGAGGAAGACCCCGAATGCACGGAGACATCCGGGTAGAATCACCGACCTACCGCAAGCCAGCATGAAGTATTCCTCACATAAAAACACATATGACCCTGCCGGGATTCGAACCCACGCGGTGAGGGGCTGAGTGAGTATTGATTTTAAATCGAATCATAAGAAGGTTAACGTAAGTACATCGTCCTCCTAATGCTCATTATCAGCGGTAACAGCATCGTGTGAAGGGTCAGGAAATTAAGAACAAGATGTTTTATTTATTGTCCGCACAACATCTTGAGAAGAAATAAGCCTAGGTTTGTGAAACTTGCTAGGGACATTGTCCATGCTCAGTTGATGATCCGTTTTAAATTTTATGGTCATTAGGTCAAAGGTCAAGATAAAAGTGACACTAAGTGTAAAATACTTGTCTGATCAATAACTTGAGAAGGAATAAGTATAGCTTTGAGGAACTTAATAGGGACATTGCCCTTGGCCAGTATATGATCCCTATTATTTTAAAGGTTACTAGGTCAAAGGTAAAGGTCACGATGACATTTAATATAAAATCCTTTTTAGATTGATTACTTGAGAGGGAATAAGCCTAGGTCTGTTAAACTTAGTAAGGACATTGCAAATGGCATGTAGATGACCCCTATGATTTTGAGATCATAAAGTCAAAGATCAAGGTCATAATGACACAAAGGTCATTAGAGCAGAAAGCCCTATCGTTTGTTTGGGACAAACGAAATCTAGTTCTTCTTATTACTCTTTTTTCTTCTTTTCTACTCCTTAATTTATACATTGTATACATGTAAGTTGAAAACTTAATGGCATATACTTAAGATACTGAAATTTCCATTTCAATGATTTTTTTATTTGCCTATGACGTCATATGACGTTACACTTGAGGTTGTCTACAAAAGTTTGTACGCGGTCTTCTTCCATTATTTCTGGACTGATTTTCATCAAAATATTACAGAATGTTTATGTCACTTTCTACTTGTGCATCCCGGTGTCCGTTTTTCTAAATGCGAAAAGGCAATGGTTCTATGGCAAATCCAAGATTCGAACCAATGACGTCAAAGTTCAATCACTTATAAAATCGCTTCCAGATGAGTTAGAAAGTTTGATGTGAATGTATGATGTGAATGTAAGTCACTACATGAATTGTACATTCTGTGAAGAAGAACGTCATTTGACGTCATAAGGTCAAATCGAATTTCTTATTTCTACGCATAAATTTCTATATGTTGCTAAGGTCCCAGGACCATGATAATTTAATGAACTATATATCAGATACAGAAATTTTCATTTTAATGATTTTCTTATGACTTTGACGTCATATGACGTCAGTTTGACGTTGAGAAAAAAGTTTGACGTGGTCTATAGCCATTATTTCTAAACCGATTTTTCATTATAATATTTACAGAATGTTTATGTTACGTTCTAGTTGTGCATCCCCGTGTCTGTTTTTTCCAATTCGAAAAGGCAAAGGTTTTATTGCGAATCCGAGATTCGAACCATTGGCGTAAACTTTCAAATACGTATAACGTCGCTTCCAGATGATTTAGAAAGGTGATATTTGGACTGAATATAAGTCTCCAAGTCTTCCTTATATTTTGAGAAGATGAAAGTCGTATGACGTCATATGGTCAAAAAGTCCTGCTTGTTAAAATTTAAAGTTTTTTAAGGCCTGTACGCTTTATGTTTAGTTTGATTTGCATGAAATTTTAACTGAAGGTACAGCATAAGATCCTATGGAGCATGTCACTTCCGTTTCCGTAAAATTGCAAATGTCAAGGTTGTATTCGAATTATCGTTTTTTCTTTGACATTACATATCTCAAAACCGCTAAATATTTTATCGAGACAGAATGTAAATTATATGTAATACTTTGAAAGTGCTTTGTGAATGGATTTTCTTGTAATTTTCACAGAAGTGAAGTTAGGCTTTAGGTGTGCATCCTTACTTTCGTTTTCCAAATATAGGAAAGATCGAGGTTCTGTGGTGAAACTAAGTTTAAAAAATATGACCTTAAAATTAATTTAAGTATTACAGAGTCCTTAGATGGGATATTGTAACATATTGTTGACATATTGTAATTTTAAAAGTCTTCTTTAGATTTTCATAGGCCCGACGTCATTTGACACCATGGCGTTCTTATATGTTTTCATTCCTCGTGCAATAAATTCGATGTGATTACCAATGGTTTAAAATGATGAAAATTTTATGACATATATTCTAGATGCTGCATTTTCAAATGCAATGATATTCATACTCATATGACGTCAGAATAGACGCCAGGTCAAAAGGTTTGTATGCTCTCTGCAGACATTATAAATGGATGGATTTACAGTATGTAAAGGTTACATTCTAGATTCCTAATGTCTTTTTCGTAATCTGTATAAATAAATATTCAGTATTTTCCGTGCAAACGAAATCTAATTTCTTGTTATTGCCCCATTTCTTCTTCCTTGTGATGTTCAAATTAAAATAGGTTTCCGATGAGCAAGCAGCATGAAATTTTAACAGTAAGCACAGTGACTTTGGCGCTTTTGATTGCAGTAAATTTTGTTTTCATGAGACGTCACGTCACGTCAGGGTTGAGAAAAACTACCGATGTTTTACGCGCTCTACAGCCGTCATTTCTGGGTGGAATAGCATGATATTTTTATAAAATGTATAAATTGCATTCTAAATGTGCAACTCCATATACGTTTTGGAAGATTTAAAAGACCAAGGTTCTATGGTTACACAAACTTTGGACCTGGAAATGTATTTAAGTATTACGAAGCTTACAGATAAGCAAGAAACATATGTCCTATCGATTTCTTTCATCTCTACGAAGGCTAAGGACAGTATTTCAGTCATTTGTGAACATTATCTACATGACATATACATATATAGACGTCATATGACGTTCGTCCTAACTGACTGAAAAGAACTATTGAAGACTAATATTCAATCCAAATATCAGCTTTCTAACTCATATGGAAGCGATATTATACGTATTTGAAATTTGACGTCAATGGTTCGAATCTTGGATTCGCCATAGAACCTTTCCAAATTTGCGGACCTATTTATTTGGCGTATATATATATTACATAAATACCGCCACATTTATTGGTTTGATATAATCGCACCCCTTAATTAGGTTATGTGCGATCTTGCAAGACAGAATCACAGCGCTCTTTATATTATCTTGAAATAAAATCAAATTGTACACATTTTAATGCTAAGTGTGTGTTGTAAATGTTTGTGATAAAGCTGAATTAAAGTTGGATAAATGCACATGAGCTGATATGTAAATACTTTTTGAATGGTATAGTCAACTGCTGTTTTATAAGTTTCTCGATTTTTGGGCATTAACTTTGCCAGCTATGATTGCTTCTAGTGAAGCGTGGTCATCTGCTAAACCTTGCATCTGTCTCATGGATATTCATTTAATTGAGTGTCAATTTGCGTCGTCTACGAAAGAAAAAATAGGTCTAAATAAAGCGTTCATAACCACAATATGAGAGAACATGAAATAAATTCTGTTGCATAAATGTCATTTGTTAAAATTCTATGGGGTAAACTTGTTATATCTGACCTTGGATTAAACCTGTATTTCTGATCATAATCAAACATAACCATTAAATTAAGCAAGAAATCACATACTGCATTTACCGAATTGTGGGGCGAAATATATATATTAGCAGAAAATATACATATGCCCAACATTTTCAAATAAACATTTGTTAGTAATATTTATGACAACTGTAAATCACTGAGTGCAATATTGAGTTTGCATTATTCATTTAAGCAATATTGAAAAAGAGACATTGTGTATCTTGTATTGTGTTATGTTTTTGCATAAATTTAGGATTAACACTAAATATTTGCAGATTTTCGGTTAACATCTTGCAGTATATTCATTGTTGTGTTGACATTGCAAGAATATTTATATATATAGTTTGAGGATAACTTTATCAATTTTCCTTTAAAATTTACAAAGTTTTATTCTTATTTAGATGTACTAATCATAAAATACCTGTAGTAAAATGTTTTATAGTATCGATATGCGACATGCCACATGTCTACGGCGTGATACTGCAGTGTGGCAGCACTATGTCTGTCTCAAGTAGCCATCGTCTCCAAATGACTGAAATACTGTCGGTGGGACGTTAAACCCAACAAACAAACAAACATAAAGACTTAGAATTATTGAAAACTAAGAATTACCAGGCCTGTTAGTTAAAGTTCAAGTTTTGCTTCATGATAAGAGTACCAATTGTCTATAAGTGTTTGGGTAATGCATCGTTTTGTTAGTTTGTGATCATGATTTATTTAACGAATAATACATAGCATTTTGCTTCAGTCCTTTTATCTTCCTCAGTCCGACTGACTGATCCATAAAGTTGCATATCGCCCTCAATGCCATATATTATTTGTTATATTGAACCGAATCTTTGTTTTATTAATTTTTAATTTTGATACATTTCTCGAGATGCATTTCGAGTTGTGTCTATTTTAACTAGCTTCTTTAAAGCCTTACTGAATATTCGTTGCCGTTTTCAGTACTGTAAAATTATTAATTTCGCTGATTTCGTGGATGACTTTATTTATCCCCACGAAAACTGTTTATTTCATAGACCGCTTGATTTCAAGTACATGCTTCCACGAATAGTACATGTACCAATGAAATGGATTTAATCACAGATTCCACGCAAAGTAATGTCAACTAATATAAATGATTTTTCAATATTGTCAGATACATTATCATTTGAGTATCATAGGTTAAACAACTAATCCGCATTTTGTCGTCTGCAAGTGTACGTGAAATCTACACGTCATAAAAAATGCTAAGCGATCATTACATATATCGCAGTGCCGGTCAGTATAAAATTATATGGATCGGATGACGTCACATTAAATAAAAGAACGATTTATGCGAATGATGTTTGATATTTACTTTTATTTCTATTTAGTGTCTAATGAAATACATATATACATGTATACAAAATTCAGGTAATATCATCTCAACTGCTTTAATTCCTGGGAATTATTGTTAATATCCCTATTTATCAAATATTCTTTAATTTAAAAAAAATGTAGGAATAATATACTGCGTTACCTTTAATTCCGCCAAATCCCTCAACACAGTTTTGCTATTATAAGTAAACACGCGAATTAGACCTTAAACCTAAACACGTGTACCGAGATGCAACGTCTGCTGTTTGCCACTTTCCCGTCCCACTTGTAATGCATGTTTTTCTATATATATGTATATACACAGTTCATTGCCGAGCGACCACCTCTTAAATTCTAAATTAATAGGAGAAGTCGCAATTCGAATTCAAGCGGATGGGGAGGCTCAACAGTTTTATTTATTTAATTATTTATTTATTTTATATTTATTTATTCAGCTCAACCTATATTCAGTTATAAACTTAAAATACTAAGAAAACCAAATGACCAGAAACTGCGCTCTTCTTTTTTGACAGTGTAGTGGTGCACGTATTCGATATGATTGCCGTATCAGTGTACGTATACTGTCATCTGCATCATATATGAAGAGAGAAAATTAACACCTAATTAAATATCTGATAGAATCTGACACCAGAGGTTTAGTGACAAATGTTATGCTATGTTATGAAATTTTAACTTGTTGACCCTGACTCATCAATATCCTGCTACAATGAGCTGAAAAAAAAAAAGCTCATGTACCTTCAAAATCATAGACTATAGAAGGAGGTCGCCTCAAAAACTATTAATCACTATACAGTACGTCAATACGTTTGTTGTTGTTTGTTTGTTTTTTCATTTCTCTGTTTTCCCCTTTTTTTCTCATACACATATTTTTCTCTTTTTTTTATCCAGAATGGCATGCCAACTCCACTTTTTTTATATATATTGATGCATTTGTCCTATATTTTTCTCACGAGAGCACCCATATTTTAAAAATAAATCAAACCCAAATCAATAAATGTGAAACAAATATTTCACAATTTGGTTAAGTTTGCATCAAAGACATTGAGAGAACAAGATTTATTTCACTCTTTCTCCCCCTATTTCTCTCGTTCTCTCTCTGTTTATGACTGTCATGGTGTAATTACTGTGTAAACCTACATAAATCAGCAAATGTTAATGTGCAGTTTTACAAAATTTGAAGTGCATTCATACATGTGAGTACATTCGATAATTTCTGTTTTGCATTTCAGGGATGGTTAAAGATAATAGTTAGATATAAATGCCTTACCTTTACTTTAAATGTGTGTTATGATAAGTTTTATTAATTTGTAAAGTGATATTTAAAACGTACGATCGTATCTCAAATCAGCTACTGTAAAATCATTTATTTTCGTTGACATTAAATTTCGTGGAATCCGTGATTAAATCAATTTCGTGGTTACATATATTCGTGGAACCATGTTCAAGAAAATATTATGATATGAAATAAACAGTTTTCGTGGGGATTAATATTTGTGGATAAAGTCATTCACGAAATCAACGAAAATTAGTTCACCACGAAAATAAATGATTCTACAGTGTTAACATGCAAGGAAAGCGTGGTCCTTTGATATTTTATTTCCTCATTAAAAACAGATACAAAAGTGTGGGTATGTATTCAACATGAAGGTTTGGGGGTTATGACTTTCCAGGCCCTAAGTACTGGTCCAACACTGAAATCACTGGCGGTGATTATGTGGCAGTGTAAGTTGTATTTGAATCGATGAAAAACTACTGAATCATATTCATGTAAATAAACAAAGTAAACCGATAAAACTGTATATATTTACTATATTGGCATATACAACAAAACAAAAGACATTAATTACAATAAATAAAAAAAAAAAAATAAAAAAAATAAAAAAACAGGAAATACAAAGGTCCGTTAGAGTGGATGTTTTAATATGTTCATGTTTTGTGAAAACATGTAGTTAGCACAGTGTTTATCATGACGTGTCTTGTTTTGTTCTTTTTTAACATGGAGTCTCTCAGCACAGTGACTCGTGTGTGTTTAAAGACCTTAAAACGCAACTGCGGAATACAGTATTTTGGTTGTCCGGACAATTTTAAATTAATCTTCTCTTTAGTTGAAAGTATTACGTTTTTTAAAATGTGGATTTAATTGAAAGAGATTGTTTTCTAACTGCAATGAGGACAATCTCATCACATTATTTTTGCACAAAGCGTAGTGATGATCATAAAAGATTATAGGAAAAGGTGAAATATAACATTTATTACGCATGGGATCACAAAAGGGTGTTATTCATTCCCTTGCATATATATATAGCATATCTCAAGATTTCTGTGTGTATTTTCATCATTTAAACAAATTCTTGCGGATGGTACTTATTTGCAAAAAAACAAACAAAAAAACATTTAAGTTTCTGTTTGAAAAAAACAAAACAAAAAAAACATCGTAATGATATTACCTTTCTTCGTCTAATTTCTTATTTTCCCAAAGCAAAACAAAACATGAAACAGATAGTGAATTATGCAGACTTAATCCTAATATTTAATAATGATAAATCTAGGGCAGGTATTCCAGAACCAAATTAAAGATGATGTCTCTACTTAGTCAATGTAATGTCAGACCCCTTGAATATATGCAACATACAGCTCAGTTGTGTATTTATTTAAATATTACTTGCCACAGTGCACTACTGGTAATTTTACATAATACAGCACACCTTAATCTAAGTCACAAGGGCTCAAATTCCACCAAACATATTTTTCGCTATAGTTATACATAAACATGACTAAGCTGTCACTGATTATTACCTAAGTATCTAACAAAACTAGTTAGGACATGAACTATCCGGATATTTCTTCAGAAAATAACAATGCTAAATTAAATGAAATGAAAAGAAATTCGCCCTTAAGCATTTAAGTATTACTTTGACCTAGATATTATTGGCGGGTTTCGAGCCAGCTCTTTCTATCACTCAGAGCATATTTTGAAATATTTTATGTATTCTTAGTTTTGAATTAAGCTAATGTTCAAAGTTAATATATTTATTTATACAATACAGATATGAATAATAGTTTCCTTCATCATATATCTTCAATGCTCGAACTTTAAACGTATGTCCTCCACTTACTCTGCTGACATTAACAGGCGTAAGTCAGGAAAACCATTTCCAATCTGATGCCTTTCTATATCCAGACTTTTGTTTTTTTGATTTTGTAGATGACTTCGTTAAATGAATAATACTTTCATGAGAAACTTTAAATTTTGGCCTTAATGCTAATATAACTGGTCATTTTTCTGTACACTAAGAGTTTCAAAGTTTACTTTCTCATTTCTTTGCACGACAAAAAAAGAGCACATAGCAATATATAAACATTGCAAAAATATAGCACTAGACCACAATCATAAATATTCACACACGCACATTTGATTGTTATAAGAAAGCTATGTACTTGATATTCAATTGTCATCTCAAAGAAAGAAAGAAATGGAGATACCGGGACCACTAACACTTAAATAACAGTGATGATTAAGGCGCTTCACTTCAAACCACGGTGACTCTACTTAACTATCAGTTCAGTGATTTAAGTTGTGATTTGGTGTAATAAAAGTGATTTATGCTTCACTCTTAAGTAACGTATTCTAATGCATGTACCTACAAATTACACTTTTTAATACTATTGTACACTTAAATTTTAAAACGGTGTTTGTTTCAGAAAATTTTGCTGTTATAAACAAATCGTCATTGTAAAGAATAGCGACGTAGAAGGATTATGCACTTTAGTTTTTCAAGACTACTGCTGTTGTAAAGAGGATGTTGTTATAACGAATGCCGTTGTAAAGAGGATGTTGTTATAATGAATGCTGTTGTAAAGAGGATGTTGTTATAACGAATGCTGTTGTAAAGAGGATGTTGTTATAACGAATGCTGTTGTAAAGAGGATGTTGTTATAACGAATGCTGTTGTAAAGAGGATGTTGTTATAACGAATGCTGTTGTAAAGAGGATGTTGTTATAATGAATGCCGTTGTAAAGAGATTTCACTGTATAAATAAATCTGTGCTACATACATACAAACACAAAATTATCAACAACATTAAAAGGCGTTGTCCTTTAATGTGTGTGTGTGTGTGTGTGTGTGTGTGTGAGCGCTCGCTTGCGTGTGTGTGATTATATTCTTCTTGAGTTTTTAGAACATACTTATTTTGTTTGCTTGCATGTCATATATAGTCCTATATTTTATTTTTCTCTGAGATATAGAGAATACTAGGTTAGTGTTGGATAAAGATAAGTTTATCCTGCGAGGCTATGAAAATATAAACCGCGAGCCTTGGCGAGCGGTTTATTTTTTCTTTGCCGAGCAGGATAAACTTATCTTTATCCAACACTAACCTAGTATTCTATTTATCCTATCATTCTTACTAATAATCTGATAATTTTAAATTAGACACGAAAAAAAAAAAAAATCTGGATTCTCCCAACTATCTGCCCTTTAGTATTCTTCCGCGTGTGCAAGCAAACAAACCGTTCCGCGTACACACCTAAGTAGTCCCAGGATTTAAAAAACGGTTATAACAATTCACGAACTTTTCGAAACTTTTTATTAAGCATATGCGTTAAGCATTTTCAACTTTCAAATACTCGACAAGAAAAAATATATTTAAAAATAATAGTATCTTACACGGTTGAGCCCAATACACAAAACACATTTGAACTCAAGAAAGTAGTTCCGATGACGTCAGAGTATATAAAATTTCACGAATGAGTATAAAGCTAAGTTTATTCGATAGGCCGTTTATACCACGATGTGAGTCTGATGATAGGATAAAAATATTTCTGTCTCTTTTTCTTCCATTTTATCCTTATCATTCTTTTATGAAAGGAAATCACATCTTATTGGAAGAAGGAAAAACGCATACATGTAGTCCATTTACAAACTTCCGTAGTTATATATATAACTGAACTGCATATGAATTTTATCATTAAACGATCACTATATGTGTGTATACTTTTGGAAAACATATATCCCCGCCCCATCCCCTAACCCTGCCACGCCCCCTTCCCACTATCCGACCCCTAGAAGTGAATGCCATTATCCAAGGAACCATCTGACTGAACGGCTTGAACATCCACTGCCTGGATGTAGTCGGGGTCCTGACCCTGCCGGAATATCGGGTTTAGGTACGGGTTGGTGTACGGGTCTTCTGGACCTGCAATTGATAAAAAGGCTGTTGATTTTTACATCACTAAGCTTAATACAGCTAATTACAAGTGAAGGAATACCTAAGTGCACATAGGCACACGGGAAGGAATAGCAACCTACTGCAAACAAGCTGGAAGACTTCCTCACACGAAAATCCGAGAGAACCTGCTGAGATTCCAACCCACCGCGATGAGAGGTTGAGTGATATTGAGAAAGATGTTGACAACATAAATGTTATTTGTTGTATTTCTTTATCATTATTTCTATTCCTGTATTTTCTTTCCTTCCGGAACTAAAATTCAACATCTTTACGCATTACATGTACTTTAGTAAGTAAACCATTGAAAATAGACAGGGGTAAAACATGTAAATGTTTAAATGTTAAGTATTTAGACAGGAAGAATAAAAAGCAGACAAACCATAAGTGTAAAGGCATTATCAACACAAGTTCATGTAAAGTGAGTGTAGGACGGGCGGAATGGGACGTGATCTGACGTAACAAGCGTGATTTCATTTTAGCCGCCATTCACCATACGAAAAGGGGTATAACTATAAAGAGTAATCAAGACCACGATAGCAGCCACGGATATACCGAAGAGAACACCAAAAAACTACCGTTTAAAGATCTGTTGCCCTGGGAAAAGAGCATTTAATTTATCTTTTGATTTTGAATTTATAAACGATAAACAAGTGAAGGTATGATTGCTATTCGAATAATAAAAAGGAAATATCAGTGAATTAAAATGTCTTAATTCACTGTTTTTAAAGAGTGAATAATAGTTTTTTCAAGACATTTCAATTTATTCCTACATTAATATAACACTTCTCAAAGACTCACTTGAAAGAACTTTCTTTGAGACCCTTTATTGGAATATTATTTGACGGATTCGTGCGACCCCATGTATTCTGAAGCTTGTCACAGGGTAAATTTATGACGAGTGACTTCACTTGACTATTTGAGTTTACCGACGCTTCGACAGTATTTCAGTCATATAGCGACGTCCAGCTAATATCAGATGGAGGAAGACCCCGAATGCACGGAGGTATCCAGGTAGAACCACCGACCTACCGCAAGAAGTTACAAAGTGTAAAGTGTAGCAGAAAAGTATAAAATACAAAGAAGAAATAAATGTTATTTTCTGTGGAATATTACATGTATTTATAACTTCATCTCGCGAGGAGGAAATTCTTCCTCACTCGATGAAGAAAAAAAAAAAGAACAAACAAGTGTCCTTAAAAATGAATTATTGTTCCTTCCCATGGAAGAACATCTATAGTCGTTCCTCGCTACTTGCCGGATATAAGATTAGCACCTGATGAGATGTTTGCCAGCTCAGTATTATGTGTGCTTCATGATTCTTACGAAGGGAGGGGATCCAGTCTGAAGTCACCTGATATCAAAGTCTGCTATTATCCACCACTTAGGTTTTTTTGTTGTTTTTTTTTTTTTTTTGGTGACGTGCTGATTTCTGATAAGTTTACAACAAATATCGTGTGTCCAGCAGGTGCGCGTAGGTTTAAATAACGGTTTCGTGGTGTCCCGATGCCATCCTAAACTGAACTTAGCCCGAAAAAAGTCCTTGAATTTCTTGCTTCACTTCCTGTGCTACCATGATTTAAAGAAAAAAAATAATTTAAGAAAGTTTTGACTTAAATAAATGTGTAACCATAGTAAACCAATACAATTTGTCCTTTTCTTACTCTAAGGTTTTACCTTCCACATGTAAATGCTGTAAAAACAGCTTTCAATTCATACTTCATAGTTTAGAAATGTCCAGGGAGGAACTTTTGGTAGGCTAAAACTTGTTTGAAGTACTGGTTGTTCCAGGATTGGTTGTCCCGGTGTCAGGACGATGTCACTGGAACATGAACGACCATTATATGCTATGCATAAAGCAAATAAGCTTTGCCAGTACCATTTTTACGACGCTGGTATGCCGTGGCCGGGGATCAAACCCATGACCTCCTGTTTCCGGGACAGACGCTTTAATCACACGGCCACCGGGACTGTTCTACTATTCATGGATCTACAACCACTACAATTACTTCTGCTGCTACTTCTACTATATCTGCTTATATACCTGCTAGTGTGTGTTGGTGTTGGAGATGGTTTGACCATTTCAAAACACGCGGAACACGCTAACTGGTTGGGGCACACGGAGGTAACATCTGTCCGGAGTCGTCCATTTATCAGAGACAGTCCGCTACCCGGTGAGTACTGCCCCACCTGCAAACAGTGCTGTCTACATTACAATTTACCGGTACTATATAATTAAATGTATAATCCAACCATCATTAAATATGTGACCATGGTCCATCAAGTGGATTTGGAATTTTAAAGTAAATGCAAACAAAAAAGCCTATAATTCCAAGTCAGTAGATGCTAGCATCTGCGTTGAAGTTTTCATAAGCTTTTGAAGGACCATGATTATATTTAAATGATGAGGGGAGATAACCTTTACTTATAATTCATGTATACTTAAGAACTTTGAAAACGCCTCACCTTGGAAAAATGTCGAACGTATTATGCCGTGTTTTATAACGATTTTCGATTATCTAAAATGTAATGAGGCATATTTCAGCTATAGATTTGGACAAGATTTATGGTCTTCTTTTATTTTATCTTAAAAGAAACTACGAGTTTGTGGAAGGTGCTCAACCAGTAGAAAATGACTTGAATATCGAAATTGTATACTTAGAAGTCGCCAATCAGAAGCTCTGGAAATACAAATTCATCAGCGATTTATATAAATAGAACACCTTTCTTTTTTCTATTTTATCATGTGCAAATAAACACTATGGTAACTTCTAAGACGGATGGAATCTATTTAGGTGAATCATTCATATCAAATTTCGATCATTAATCATGGAAATTGTAAATGCAAGCTTTTATAGACTTTTAGCAATACAGCCTTTAACTCCAACTTAAAGGATAACTGCATCTACACTGAGCTCTTTTTAAGCATGTGAAGAACCATGATTATATTTTAATGATGAATGGATTACCTTAAGACTTTACACTAGACAATAGAAACCTGCAATGGCTAGGATCGCTTCGGCATTCTAATGTCTGTAGAAATAGACACTATACTATATATTGAATATATGCACACTCTCTACATTTGTATAGAAATTTAAAAGGGTTCTAGATATTCGAAATGTTGAGATGCGGGAAATCTCAGATGGAAAATTTCGTAAAAAAAAAAAATGCCATTGAATTATATACAGTATATATATGTGTGTTGTTGTTGTTGTTGTTGTTGTTTATGGTGTTGTTTTTTGTTTTGTATTTATTTATCCCTGTTGTTCTGTAATAACAGCCGTATCCCTTCTCCGTTAGATTAGGGGGCACTCTGAACAAAGGTGTCTTATTTTTCATGCCACTCCCGAGTGTAGGACTGGTCCAACCCAGGAACCGTCGAGAGGGATTAGTATAAAATTTATGTAAGTTTAAATAAAAACTAGAAACGCAAAGCGGCGTCGCGGTTTTCGCTTTAAACATGAGCCCGAACACTTTATGTCATATAGGTACACTTAACAAGGAACAAAATGCAAAACAACAACAACAACAAAATACGCATTGCAATAGGACTTCAAATGCGTGAGTTATAAGCAATCAAGCATGCAGAGCGCTGATCATATCGGAAAAAAAAACATCTTAACGACTAATTATTCTTTTGTTTCATTTCATTTTTACAAATCTATGTCAGTATTTATTTTTAGAAAAAAATTGCTCGCCGTGTAGACGTCACATCAATGTCAGTATTCATTTTAAGAAAAAAAAAGTTGCTCGCCGTGTAGACGTCACATCAATGTCAGTATTTAGTTTTTAGAAAAAGTTGCTCGCCGTGTTGTCAGTATTTATTTTTAGAAAAAGTTGCTCGCCGTGTAGACGTCACATCAATGTCAGTATTTATTTTTAGAAAAAGTTGCCCGCCATGATAACGTCACACCAATGTCAAGAAAGATCTTCTAAAGGTGCTTGTCATGTGTGTGTGTGTTAAATAAAAGATGCTCGCAATGTTGTGCGTCACATCAGTGTCACGTATGTGACGTATTTACAACATCAAAAAAATGCTCGCCATGGTAGGCGTCAAATTAATGGCAACATTTGTTGTTACATTGAAACCCCGTTGGGAAAATCCATGGACACGAGAGAACGGATGACTGAGAAGACAGAAGTGATACAAATTTATAAAAAAAAAACATCAATTTAAATTTTGAATAAAACAAAATATATAAATTATATAAATTAATAAGTATGTTTAATAATTTAAGATGTTCATGACAATAAATGTCGATACGATATTAAATCTACAAGCATGCATATCAATAGCCCACAAGTCGATCTAAGGTTAGTTAAGGTATCATAGAAATAGGCGTTTAACCAAATTAAACAGTTTCAGTTTCAGTAGTGTCAGCCAAGGATGAATCATTCAATTGTTTGAAATGAAATTATTGCTTAGTTTTATGCCAACTATGTTGGGGCATATAGATGTTCGGTCTATGCGTCCGTCCGACCGCCTGTCGTTCGTTCGTTCGTCCGTCACACCACAAACTTACCTTTGCTTTTTTTTTTACTATGAAGATGACTTCACGGTTGAATGAACACGATGAATTGGTCGTTTAGCTTCAGGTTTACCTTTATGTTTAAGTATTATTTTTCTTCACACATGTACATAATGATATAGACTTTTAAAAATACAAGAAAATATTGGGCTCTGACCAATATATAACAGCGGTACATCAGTGTCGCGGACACATTTCTTTGTTTGATCATAAAAACGACCAGATTGTAAAACAAACACCCTGTTTGTTCCTGTTATCAAGCTGCGTCCGGTTTGTAGAGTGGGGAATTCCCGGAGTACATGGAGATTTTTTTCCATGAAGATCAAAGGGGGAATGAAACCGGGCCGAAAAGGGATGATTCCGGATCCCAGAGGCTCCGGATTATGGAGTTTCTACTGCATTTATTATTGACTTGATAACAATAATACACTCAACCCTCGATACATCGGCATTCGATACATCGGCATTCGATACAATGGCATACTCGCGTTCTGGCACTAAAAGTCATGTGACGGATTTATTAATCTCTTATCAACTAAACAGCAAATTTGGCCTCCGGTATCAACAGCAATTCTCGATATATCGGCGAAATCGAGATTTACAAACACTGGTTGATTGTATATATATTTATCATATGACAATATGCGTAAACAGCTATTTATGGTTTCTCAATGGCCGGATAACTTGAAGACTCCGCATCACGCGCGTGTAGTTTAAATGCATATTGTGTTGAACTAAAGCTGCCGGATTAAATGCAATTGATTAAACTAACCTTGATTGAAAATATGTGTTATTTACGACGGTGTTGATAATGACATTCAGTCGTTGTTTCCAGCTACTGTTTGGAACTATTTTCTTGGTGTAAGATTACAAATAGCCTGAGTAGTTCACATCGATTCCGGTCATTTATTTATACCTTTGTTATGTAATTATAATCGCAGTTTGCTGAGTTAATGTCATACGATAAAAAGTATATAAAGTCGTTCATGAAAGTGTTATGAAGCTCGTTAGAGGTAATGAGTCGATCCCTTGCCGCAGCAGAAGTCGTATAAATTGGTAGTGATATAGCTCCCTTGCTTGGCGCTCAGCATATAAGGGTAGTTCTAGGACTGGTTGACCGGATGTCAGGATAATGTGACTTGGTGTGGTTTCATGTCACATGCCTGAGGCGTGACACTGCAGTGAGGCAGCACCATATCTGTCTCAAGAAAACAACGTTAAACCCAATAAACAAACAAGCAGCCATAATAAGGATATCACGAAATCCACCATTATAAATATACATGTATTATATAATAATTACAGTACTGTAAAAAAAATAATAATATATATCGGTACATACATGAATATATGGAGTCAGCATGCCATTTCCATTTGTTCATGCGAAAAACGATCAGTTAATGCGTCTGACATTTCACGAAAAGTTTGATAATTATCGGTTTAGAACGATTTTTATCGTGTTAATTATATCATTAAGTCAAATAAATTATATACATAATTACGCTGTCACTTTTGAGAATATAGCAAAGTTCGAGGAATGTTTTAGGTCTCTGTCCCGGACGTTGCATAAATGTTAGTGCATTTGGCAGCATTTACCTTTTTGCTTGTTATGTTGCTGTTACAACTCCTGTTGTTTTATATTTGTTGCCTTTGGATAAAAATGGTCGTAATTTGTAGAAAAGTGAGAAACAGGCAGATTCGGAGAGGAGGAATCGATGTGCAAATTGTAAGCCGTCCATTGAAACAAGTTTTGCTTATATACGTTCTTTCTTACACGTGGGTTTACGTATTGCAGAGAAAAAAATGCATCAATCATATATAAGATCCAAAATGGAGTGATAGGTCTGAAAAGTGTCATCCTTTTCTCACGAAATGAAGCAGGCTGGGCTTGACTTGACTTGATTTGACTTGACTTGATTTGTCATGACTTGACTTGATTTGATTTGACTTGATTTTTTTTTTTGATTTTGATTTGATTTGACTTGACTTCGCGTAACGTGACTTGACTTGACTTGACGAGACTTGATGACGTAAGTTTGCTTAAACAGAGGGCTTACCTCGAAACTTCTCTAAGTGTTTAAAGAAAAGACGGAGATGGTACAGCTGTTGTTCTAGTTAGTTAAGGTTAAAGCAGAAGTAGTAGTTGTTGTTATAGTAACAGCTATGCATAGTGCAAATAGCAGTAGTAGCTCAAATTGTAGCAATTGCAGTAGTAAAAGTAGTAGTATAGCAGTTGTTGTTGTAACATTTAAAGTTGTAATAGTAGCTGCTGCTGCTGTTGTTGATATTGTTGCAGTTGTAGTAGTAAAAGTAATATTGTTATAATGATAGTAGTAGTCGGTTTCGTAGCATCATCAGTGGTGGTAGTAGTAGTAGTAGTAACACTAGTAATAGTAGTGAAAGTATAAAAAGTGGTGACAGTAATTAGAAAAGTCGTAGTAGTAGTAGAATAAGTAGAAGCAACATTGGTGCTAGTAGTAGTAGTAGTAGTCGAAAATTGATAACTGTGCAGCGAAGACAAGACATGTAAACAGATTAATTTTCAATTTAATTTAGTTAAAAGAAATGGTTTCAAAACGACAGAGTCACTGTCGCTGGGTTTTAAAAGGCAACGTGCATAAACTATACGGATAGTGTTTAAATCTGAAACTCAACTCAACTCAACTCAAAAACTATAGTAATGCAAGGTACGTGTCAATTATGACGTTAAGCGAGGCGTTTATTCACAATGTCGTAAAAACCAATTGATGTCAAATAAACCATGGGCTTTTAGAATTCATTTTTTTAGAATGGAAAGGACCTAATACATGTCGGCAATACGTCGTACACATGCACCGACCTTATAATTACCATTTGACTTGCTTTGTTTGCTTATGTCTATATAAATGACACTATTTGTTATGCTTCTTATGTTTATTATGTTTAGCTATGTTTTGCTGTGTAAATCATTTAGAATTTAACGCATAATTAGCATTATGAATCTCTGTTAATGACCAGACACCCTCTTCCTCTCTCTCTCTCTTTATACCCATTCCTCTTTCCTTTTATTACCTATGACGAATTACCTTACCTTTCCTTACCTGCCTAAGCTAAATTGAAATTGTTAACCGGTAACCGGAACTATTGTATTTCATTTACAGATCTATGCATGTAAATACTCCATATTGTACAATAATCTTGTACTTGGAAGAAATAAAGTTCTGTTCTGTTCTGTTCATTAAGCAGCAGTTAAAGTACTTAGGACTTTCACATATATGATACAACGAACATATTGATATGAACTTATTTTTCGCCTCTTCATTCTTTTTTCTGTTTATTGTTTTTCTTCTTTCCAGTATCCTCTTCCTCCTCCTATTCTTCTTCTTTTCATCATCATCATCATCAACAATAACAACAACAACAATATATTCTTCTTCTTTATATTCTTTTTTTCTTCTTTTCATTATCATCTCATCAATCTTCTTCTTCTTCATTTTATACTTCTTCTACATCGTCTTTTTTTTTCTTTATTCTTCCTTTATCCTTCTTTTACTCATTCTTCTTATTCTTATTCATTTTTCCCCTTCTTCTTGTAGAAACAGAAACCTCAGTCATATTTATTTTTCAAAGAAAGCTAGTCGAAAACATATGATTTCAAAATGACAGTTGCTGTTACTACAGCTTTCTCTTGTTCTTTTGTAGAAATAGTAATAATAGTACATTGTACAAATTTTAGTCATCGTTGCTGCTGTTGTACAATCAGAATTAGCAGTAGGAGCAGTTGTTCTTTATTGATTTAGTATCTTACTTGAGTATACATAACGCTTCAAGCAATTCGGCCATTGGGATGAACCTTGGCCGGGAGGACGTGTGTTCGACCACCGGCCGCGACATATCGAATTCGTTAAAATGGTCCTGGTATACATCCGCTGCGCTTGGCGTTCAAAATACATGTATTACGATAGTTCCAGAACTGGTTGGCCCGGTGTCAGAATAACGTTACTGGGTATGGTATCATGCCACATGTCTAGGAAGTGATAGCGAAATTATGTCACTTTAAGGTAGCACTTTATCCTTCTAAAATGTACAAAACGTCCCCGAATGACCGAAATACTGTTGGTTGATGTTTAACCCTTTCCCTCATGTTGACTCATTTTGACGCACTCAATAGGTACCACATAAAGCCTGATCTGCAGAAAACCACAGTTAAACGTTACCATATTTAATTATAAAGTCCTCATTTCCAGACCACTGAGGAGCAGCGAACAGCATAAAACTTGATCAGGTTTTTTGTTGTTCGCATAGGTCTTTTCATGGTTTCCTCTATGAGGGAAAGGGTTAACGTAACAAACAGGAAGAATATACATGTACTGTGAAATAATTAATTTTCGTGGGACACTAATTTTCGTCGATTACGTGGAGAGTTTTATCCAGGAATACCAATCCCAGCGAAAACATGTCTCTTATAAAGACCTCACGTTTTCTAGAACAAAAATCCACGAGTACATGCACCCACGAAATTCCCCAAAGTACATAATCAACGAAATTTAAAGTCAATGAAAATCAATGATTTTACAGTATATTATTCGGAATGTATATTATATCTACGCATGAGCAAATCATATACATGTTATAACAAAACATACGTCTGTTTGAGCTTTATTGGTTTCTCTGAGAATTAACAGGTTACGTATTAATAGGCACGACATGCATTGCACAAAACTGAAGCTAGACAACATTTAAATAAAAAATATATAAATGATTATATTATGTTAATATCGTTAAAATCTGGAAGACATATGACTGATATTTGATTGGCTAAGAATATATACACAAACAACAGGCGATATACATGTATGTACAGGGATTTAGTCAGTAATTGGGTTTAAAATGGGCAATAACTCTAGTTTTACTCAGGAGATGACTACATTAATTATCTTTCTTAGTTTAAAATAAAATAAAATTATATGTAATGAAAATGGACTTAAACACTGCTCGATGTAAAATAAGAAATGTACAATTTTTCCAATGTTTAATAAATTAATGACTCCAAATATTCTCAAAAACTAAAAAAAAAATAATCTCATAATTTATGGATAAAATTTGAAAAGGAATTTATACCAGAGCAAATGGGAACCTTTCTATTTACTTCAAGTAAATTTTCAAGTAATTAGATGGCAGACTTTTTTTACTTTTTCAGAAATTATGAGTATATTTAAAAATTTAGAAAGAGGTGTTCATTTAAGATTTAATGAATGTAATTGTCCCTGTTACTCTTCCTTGAACGTTTACCCCTGGGACAGTTTCATTTCGAACTCTACATTATCATCATAGAATTTAAAAAAAAAATAAATAATATGGGAATAAGAAAATGGCAATATATGACAAAAGTATGTTTTCAAAAAGGCTAACCCACGTGATTTCTGTCTGGCTACTGGAACGGTCGGACGGGTAAAATTTAAATCACACGA
>CM037782.1:17767445-17809250 GCA_021229015.1 Solen grandis
AAATACAGACACGGCTTAACTGATAGGTCAGCATGGATCATTATAATAAACGTTATAGTTCCTTCATGAGCCAGAAACACCGAATCATCATTATCATAATCATATCATAATTGCGAGTTGGGTACAGAATGATATGCTTACAAATGTTATAGACACTTGTTTAATTATGTCTGAACGAAATAAGAAACTCGACCAGCACCTGGTCCTTTAATGGATGGGCATTCCCCGCTTAGATACGCTACCTCTAAAGTATATAATCGATAACCACCGACGAACAGGATGAAGTTCGCCGAAAAAAATATATAATTTCCGCCGACTTTAAAGATGTTTATTTGTTTGTGTGTCCGGTTTAACGTCCCACCGACATAATTTTAGTCATTTCGAGACTGTGTCTACTTGAGACAGATATAGTTCTGCCACACTGTAGTACCACGCCGTAGACATGTGGCATGATACCACACCCAGTCACATTATCCTGACACAGGGCAACCATTCCTTGAAACACCATTATATGCTTTAGCGCCTAGCAGAGAGCTATACCAATACCATTTTTACGGCTTAAGTATGTCGCGGCCGGGGATCGAACTGACGACCTTCTGATTCCGAGGCGAAACTAAACAGCTACCGGAACGGGTCCACCTTTAGTGTCGATGTAGGTCATAGATCACTGAACTATATTACTATACTATGCCCTGTCATAACAATATCATACAATATAATGTAAGATCAAAAGCATGATAGCGAGAAAAAAAATAAATAAGAAAGAACTAGTGCTTGTCAGAATGAAGCGATATTTAAGAATAGCCAATATATATTTAATGTGTTTAAATACACCACACAAATAATATGATGCGTGTGGTAACATGCCACATGTCTACGGCGTGATACTGCAGTGTTGCAGCAGTATATCTGTCTTAATTAGACAACCAACAAAAAATATACCGGTAATCTGCAATATATTGTGTCGTGCACAGCGCTATCTTTTTTGTGTCTTTCCTCGTAAATAATTATTAACACATAACTGCAAACTTCATCATTCAGCTATTTTCACCCATGGTTGTTTAAATATGTGTGTATTTGTGGGTGTTGGAGTAGATGAATGGTATTGTTATTTGCCGAGTTTTCAATAAATAAATAAATTAATAAAATAAATAAAATGAGTATGAGTTAAAAATCAATAAAAAAAAATCATCATCAACAACAACAACAACTGATTATGAATTAAATTCGTTTTCAGTCTACCACGATAACATGAAATAAAGCCGAACGATTCTTGTTGCTGTAAAACATTTCTTTACGATTTATATACATGTATAAGCATGCTATCACTTTTTTACATTCGAAATAAAAGTTGTCAACAGTTAACTATTTCACACTTTTTTTTTTATTTCACACAGTTACCTATGGTAGAAACAGTAGGACGTCAAACCCGCGGTATGACACGTGACATGACAGACACCGGTGTGACGGCATCAAACACTCGGAGACCCTTGGTCAGTTTCGTTCGGTCCAGTCAGCTTCCAAGAAGCGGCAATCTCATCACACCAGTTTTCAATTCAAGAAGACAACCGTTTCCAAGGATACGTCCCGGTCCCCTCCCAGTTTGTAGCTCTACTATGGTTCCCCGTTGCCAGAGGTTACCTCCAGGCATGAATCCTGCTGGTTCCGTAAGATGCAACGGAAACTGCCCGGGGCGCACGTGTGTGGTCAACTGTATGTGTAGATGCGTAGAACGCGGTCTAATAACTCCTGGTTCTCTTTCACCCGTATTTTCTACTGAAACGAGAACCAGGACAGCCGGATTTCCAGGCTCAAGAATACCTGGTTCCCGAACAAGGTCACGTGGTACAGATTCGCGGCTAAGATTAAATCCAAATCAATTAAGGAGACTAGGTGGAAGGAATTCCGGCCAGAGACGATTAGATTTTGGTATCAGTGATTCTGTTCTCGCGTCACTTCTCGCACAGCGAGATTTAAACAAGCTCATTGGTCCGCATGGTATAAACATGATGTTAGCAGGCGAACCGCCGACTTTACTTTCTTCTATGAACAACTCAATAGCGGAAACAGGAGCCGACGGAAGCGTTGGTGGTAGGGGAAGGCGCGTGATTTTAAGTGCCGAGGCCGCTGAGTTGAGACGCGCAGCGCGTGCAGGGAGACGAGGCGCGGTGAATTCCGGAAGCAATAGCAACGTGTTTGATCTCAGACAAAATATGGGAATTCCGATTCCTCTGGGGTTGAGCGAGTCCGTGAGTGTGTCAAACGAGCTAACCAATCAGCCAACAGCTTCTGGCGTAAGCGGCATGCAGACCACGTCACGAGGTGAGTGCTAGTGACCTTACATCGTCACATTTAAAGGTTGTTTTAAGTTAACATTTACCTACAAATATTAAATTAATACATATAAATAAATAAGATAATAAACAAATAAATATAAATGTATGACTTTAAATGATTTTTTGTTTTAAAATAAAAATAAACTGAACTGTGGTAATGGATTCAACGATGTTTTTTCACGCACTTTTTAAAATCTACATACCTAAAGTTGGTACCGGTGTAATTTATCGGCCGATATGACACTGTCTTTATTTGAAAAAAAAAATGTCTGTCGACGTTTAATTTCGTAGGGTTAACATTTAAATTAACATCTTTCGCATTTTCTGTAAATGTGTATTTCGTTCAATACTGATTTAGTCTCCTCCGAATCGAAGCGCTCATTCTCGAGCCCTGTTTCAATCTGAGCTTTGTTGGTGTCAGAATGCGCCTCTTTTGACGTCGAGGTGAACGTTTATCAAATAAGTTAACATTAAAAGTGAATTATAATAATGCATTAATAATCTCAACAAAAGGCTTAAGTGTCAAAGCGACAGATTTGTACTATCTTTTAGTATTTATTTTATGTTATTGATGAACTAATTCATGTCTTAAACTTAATTAAAATCGATTAAGGAAAGTTGCATGTTGGTATTCATAAAACTGTTTTGTGTTTAAATTTTTGCTTTGGGGCCGCTATACTATCCAATCTGTTTTCCTCTCCTTTCTTTGATGTTAAATGTCTATCTGTCAGTCTCTCTCTTTCTCTGAATTACAATTAGATTTATTAAATTATTGATTCATTACAATGCGACAACCCTCTCTCCATCCACCTCTCCCTCTCTATCTCTCTCTCTTAATAACGTATATCATTGAATTCCTCAGTTCTTTCATTACAATGCACATCTATCTCTTTCTCTTTTTCTCTCTCTTTATTATGCCTACCCATGTATTCATTGCATCGTTCATCCCTCGTCTCTCTCTCTCTCTCTCTCTCTCTCTCTCTCTGTATCTGCCTCTCTCCTCCGTTATGACATTACTTTATTTCCATAACCTACCACTTCCCATAAAATATATCCGAACATATCGAATCACTATCTCATAGCGTTAACAAACGCGCTGAATTGTGACGTCATCAGATTATGTCATTAACCAAAACTTCCACGTCTGATTTCAGATCAAGATTTTCCCTTCACGCACATTTTCATCACACTTCCCGACCCCATCATCATTTCGCCGGAAAGACCGATCTCATTTCCGGCACAGCCCTCCGTCGATTCTGTTTCAATTTCCATTAATTCAGGCTCGCCTGCCGCCGTCGCCTCGCAATTTTCCCCGCTCAGGTCAAGGTCAAAACAAACAGCAGTTCAGCTAGAAATTCCAAACCCAGTGAAACTAAGACCAGAAAGATCTCGGGTTTTGTTTGATAGATTTCCGGTCATCATAGATTTCAGAAATAGACCCGGCAATCAATTGTTTTTTCGATAATAAGAGAACGAGCATGTATAGTCATAAAATAAGAATGACCCGGTTAACAGGATTTTACTTAAATGTGGTACGGAAAATATATGGCTCTCGAAATTTCTTGCCAGACAGCGTTTTAGCAGCATGGTAGAGTGCTTTCAGGTTATTAAATAATCCGACTATTTTATGTATGCATTCGGATCACCTCTGTCTTTTCATCGAAACATCTTTCGGGTTTGACCGGAGATTACCGAGGAGAACCGACCGTGTTTGTTTTGTAACAAACAATCCCCTTCATATAAGAATTGCATTCAGGCGTTGCATTAAATATCGGAATTGCAAAATTAGTTAAAATAGATGATATAAGATAATATAATCGGAATTTCAAAAAAAAAAAAAAATAATGAGATACCATTGAATTTATTGAAAATATAAACATTAGAAATAAAATGCATGTAAATTCAATCGGCTTTAAGATAACTGTCATTGATTTCCTTTAGAAATGCATTTCTGTTCGGTTTGATCAGTAGCAAGGTATATACACAAACAGTAATGTCATTATTCGATTCTCACCCATTTTTTGAGTTAATGTAAATTGTAATTTAAAAGACAGTCATATCCATTTATTTCTTTAATTACATTTTTTTCTGTATCAACAATATAGGAACAGAATCGACCGGAGGGCTTACAAGTCAAAATGGTGTGCGGTCGTCTATCTCCTCAAGAGGTTCCACTTCCGGTTCCGGTAGTCCGCCATTTTCGAGCGGAGCCAACATGTCGGAATGGGAAAGGCTCGCGCTGACTCTTGGACTGTTAAGATCTAGCAATTCGTCGGCAGCTCGTCGGGACCTGCCTGGGCAATCCGCCGAGATGAACCGAATCACATCTCAGCAGAGTTCATCGTTACCATCAAACCGTACTGCCGACGCTGGACGTGGCCAAACCGGAAGTTCTATTCAGAGTTTTCTTGAAGGAACTGTGAAAGCAACAGATCGACAAATCTTAGGTCCGACGACCGACGAATGCGTTGCCGGCGGAAAGGAACTATGGTGTGACCCCGTCGGGGTTTGGGATGTAACCCCGGGACTGACTCGCTGGTGCCTCTTGAATTGTCGCTCCGACAGGTGTGATAGGTCCCGATGCGCATGCGCGTGTATAGATGAGGTACTTTATAGGGAAAAGAACACACGGCTGAGCGAACTTCCACCGTAAAGCGTCTATGTGACTGATGTTCGTTTAATTACGTATATATGTACACGTGTTCTCGTATGTGTATGTGTGTGTTATTATTACGGCTTTCCGCAACCTGCGGAAAACGTATAGGGTTTGTTATGTTTATTCTTATTATTATTATTATTATTATTATTCCTTTTTTTCCAACCAAATCTAAGAGTTAATTTCGGTAAGTTGTCAGTGTCTAAGCAACATGAAAATTAAATTGCCTCGACAAAAACTTATAAATTTTTAAATTCAATATTTTTTAATTTTCAATGACGTCAATTGACGTCAGACTTGACGTCAGCTTCAAAAGTTTGTTCGCGCTCTAGAGCCTCTATTTTTTTATATTTTATCTTGATATTTTCACAGAAGATGTATGTTATGATGTAGATGTGCACCTTATCTTTCAAATTTTTAAATTCGAAAAATTTAAGAATTTATGGCAAAACCGAGTTTCGAACTTTGGTCCTAAAACTATTATTTAATGTTACAAAGGCTACTGATGAGATAGAAGCATGACAATTGGACAGCTTATTGGCCCAGAGGTCTACTTTCTTTTCTCTGAAAGATTTCCTTTTAAGTCACGTGGTTATGACGTCATTTAATGGACAAAATCCTATTTTTTCAAAGATTTCTCTCGCTCTGGCATCATACATTTTTAGTCAATTTTAATGAAATTGAAATTGCAGCGATAAAAAAGTATCTTTTTATACATTCAATCATTTTCAATTTTCATTGGCGTCATATGACGTCAGATTTGACGTCAGCTTCAAAAGTTTGTTCGCGCTCTACAGCCTTCAATATAGGTCCGATTATCTTGATATTTTTACAAAAGATGTATTTTAGGATGTAGATGTCCACCTTGGCATTCAAATTGCCATATTCGAAAAGATTAAGATTTTATGGCAATACCGAGTTTCGAACTTTGGTCAAAAATTAAATTTAAATGTTACAAAGCCCCCTGATGCGTTACAAGCATGAAAATTGGACAGCATATCGGCATAGAAGTTTACGTTCTATTTTCTGAATGAATTTCTCTTTAGTCATGTGGTTATGACGTCATCAAAAAGACAAAAAACATGTCTCTTTAAAGATTTCTTTCGCTCCGATATCATGAATTTAAAGTCAATCTTAATTATATCTTCAGAATTGATAGAGTTAAAATTGAAGTGATGCATACTGCAAGAAATGTTTGTTTTGTCACGTGATTATGACGTCATGCATACTTAAACAATAATTATTTTGAAAAATTATATAAAATCGCCAATTAGACCAATGAACTTAAACTTTTCAAAAATGTAGAAACTTAGTACGTTCATAAGGTCTTGAAAATTTCAAGTGATTACGTCATCAAACATGGCAGTTATTCATGTTTGATGGAATGCCTACTTGAAAATGTGAAAACAAACCTGTTCGCATTCTCGAAGATACTTTTTTTCTGGATTAATAGAACGTATGCTGAACATGTCCTTGCAAAAAAGATATTTTTCTTTAGTCACTTGATTTTGACGTCGTCAAAATATAAAAAAATATTCATTTCAATACGTATTCGCGCTCCAGCGTCATGAGCATTGATGCCAATCTTAAGCATACTTTATAGAATTTATGTTGTGTAACTTGTTTATGACAACATTGATTTGTAAGCAAAATATATTAAAAAGATCAAAAGATTGTATATATTAACTTTAAATAAGTAATAATGCCGTACCTTAACATGCGCGAAAAGTCCAGAAAATTTCAAGTGATTACGTTTTCAAACATGACTTATTCATGTATTTCGTAAAAGGGCTTATTCATGGAAATCTATTAATTTGCAGAAAGACATGTAAGTGGTCATTGGGTTGGTTGTGCAAGATCCGATTGTTCTTTTGCAGGAATGAATGCCTGCGTTGAATAGTGAATTGTGATACGTTTTTGAGTAAATGAGTCGCATTTACGATGAATTAGTATAATTATACTAGAGCCAGAAAACCTTTACGGAAATCTTATTGCATTTGCTATCACGGCTTTCTGAAAACCTGAAGAAAATGACAAATACATGTATATCTTCCTATCGATTTTTATATTTTCTAAATGTTTAACGGTTTCTTTTTCTAAATCTTTAAAAATAAGCAAATATACAAAGCAAAAGAATAGTTGAAAGTTTCAAGACTTTTATATCGTTAATTAAATAGAAATAAGAAATTATTTTTATCATTTTGCTTACACCTCTGCCTTTGTTTCCCTCTAATTTTGCAAATGTAAAACTCAATCAATTTAAAGGTTGAAAGTAATCGATTTTAAAGTTTTTTTTTTTTTTTACAATTTCAATTGAGGATATTTTTATCTTAAAATTTTCCTGTTTTTTTGTTTTGTTTTTTTTTTGTTTGTTTTTTTCTGAATGATAGAAAACGGATGCATAATCAAATAAGATCCATATTTATGCTTTCTCAATATCTTCTTAAGAAGAAGAAGAAAAAAAAAAGATTTAAAGCTTATTTTTGAACATAATCGTAAGTATGTATTTAAGATAATGATGATTTACGTATTAAATCATACATTATTATGCATCATTATTCCATTTTTTTTGTATTAACTTATATATTTAATACCTTTGAAATAAGCAAACGGAAAGCCGCTTCGTTTGTATCTTAAACAAACGACTTCTAGTATATATATATTTCTGTTAACCTCAAGATATTGATATATTCTAACCAAGCATTACCTAAATTATTAAATATTTCGCAATAAAATGCCGTATTAGTAAAATAAGAACTCCATTATCGCTATTATCGGTCCATTTGGCGAAATGGAATGCATTTCACTAGTCATACTTACCGGTATATAGAAAAACGTGCAGAAGATTGCAATTTCGACAAGTTTAGAATAACTTTACGAAAAATCGGTGAACTGTGCTCTGTTTGGGAATGAAATAGTAAAAATTGTATATGAAATGCAAATAGTTTATTCTGCTTTAATAAATGATTGCGTTTACTATTCGCTGTTATGTTGATAGACGTATTTTTACACGCGTAGCTTCGCTTTGCGAACCCGTGTCGAAATAACTCTGTTCGAGCTGGACCCCTTTTAATATAATAAATATATGACATAAAAATCGTGAAAAAAAACTTTTGCTCGGCATTCGTCGATTTTGTTTAAGCATGTTGTTCAAATCGGTAAGGAGAGCTTATCGCTATAACATATTAATCATGCCGTATACTACAATTATTCAGTGGTCAAATCTGTAAAACGTTTTTTGAGCCACTGGTTCGAAACCCAAATATGTTTTTGTTTCATTTTTTTCTTTGATTCTTTGATGTACGTAAAATAGAATTAGTCAAACTGCTTCTTGTACGAACACATGCACGTGTAGTTATAGTACGTTCGGTCATGTCGGACAGAAGTGTGCACGCTCAACAAAGAAGTGGAAAAAGATTGCTTCAAGCATTTTTGAGTACTTTAAAGAAACCATCCAATAAACAAAAATCAAGCGGTTAACCAGGTGTAAAACATTTATAAAAATGGGTTTTTGTTAAACGATAACAGCTCGGCTAAAGCTTGCGACTTACCTCTTGGCCACGGCTTGCAACTTACCTCTTGTCACAATTGCGACTTACCTTTGGCCATAGCTTGGACTTACCCCTCGCAAACTTGCGACTTATCTCTTGGCCACAGCTTGCGACTTACCTCTCGGCAAAGGCTTGCGACTTACCTCTTGGCCAAAGCTTGCGACTTACCTCTCGACCATTGCTTGCGACTTAACTCTTAGTCATAGCTTGCGACTTACCTCTTGGCCAAACCTTGCGACTTGCCTCTCGACCATGGCTTTCGACTTACCTCTCGGCCATGGTTTGCGACTTACCTTTCGGCCACAGCTTGGGACTTACCTCTCAGCCAAATCTTAAGACTTACCTCTTGGCCACAACTTGCGACTTACCTATTGGCCAAAGCTTGCGACTTACTTCTAGACAACAGCATGCAACTTACCTGTCAGCCATAACATGCGACATACCTCTCGGCCGCAGCATGCGCCTAACATTTTGCCTTTTCCGGCCAACTGCGACTACTCTCGCCCACTTGCGACTTACTCTTGGCCAAGCTTGCGACTTACCTCTCGGCAAGCTTGCGATTACCCTCAGCCAATGCTGCGACTTACCTCTGGCCACAGCTTGCGATTATCTCTCGGCCATAGCATGCGACTTACCTCTTCAGCCATAGCTTGCGACTTACCTCTCGGCCATAGCTTGCGACATACCTCTTGGCCACAGCTTGCGACGTACCTCTCGGCCACAGCTTGCGACTTACCTCTCGGCCACAGCTTGCGACTTACCTCTCGGTCATAGCTTGCGACTTACCTCTTGGCCAAAGCTTGCAACTTACCTCTCGGCCATGGTTTGCGACTTACCTCTCGGCCATGGTTTGCGACTTACCTCTCGGCCAAAGCTTGCGACTTACTTCTAGACAACAGCTTGCGACTTACCTCTAGCCATAGCATGCGACTTACCTCACAGCCATAACATGCGACTTACCTCACTGCCATAACATGTCCCTAACAGTTTGGCCATAACATAGCCATAGCTTGCGACAAACCTCTCAGCCAAAGCTTGCGAAATACCTCTTGACCATAGCTTGCGACTTACCTCTTGGCCACAGCTTGCGAAATACCTCTCGGTCATAGCATTCGACTTACCTCTCGGCCATAGCTTGCGACATACCTCTCAGCCAAAGTTTGCGACAAACCCATTGGCCATAGCTTGCGACTTACCCCTCGGCCATAGCTTGCGACTTACCTGTCGGCCAAAGCTTGCGACTTACCTGTCGGACACGGTTTGCGACTTACCTGTCGGCCATAGCTTGCGACTCACCTCTCAGCCATAGCATACGCCTAACTTCTCCACCAAAACTTTTTCACCACAGCATGTGCCTTACCTCTTCACCACAACATGCGCCTTACCTCTCCACCAAAACATGCGCCTTACCTATCCATCTTCACCACAACACGCGCCTTACCTCTCGGCCATAACATGCGTCTTACCTCACCGCCAAGGCATGCGCCTTACTACTCGGCCACAGTATGCACCTTACGTCTCGGCCATAACATGTGCCTTACCTCTCGGCCATAACATGTGCCTTTCCTCTCGGCCATAACATGTGCCTTACCTCTCGGCCACAGTATGCGCCTTACCTCTCCGCCATAACATGCGCCTTACCTCTCGGCCATAACATGCGCCTTACCTCTCGGCCACAGTATGCGCCTTACCTCTCCGCCATAACATGCGCCTTACCTTTCTGTCATAACATGCGCCTTACCTCTCGGCCACAACATGTGCCTTACCTCTCGGCCACAACATGCGCCTTTCCTCTCAGCCATTGCCTCAATATATCCGTGCTGTATGTATCTTTACTGTCAATGGTATAAATAACGTACATGTATCAAGTAGGTCACGCATTTCAACGACGTCATACGATTTCTTACGAAGACGCTTACGGGCAACAATTAATGAATACCAGGTCAACATTTATAAACAATACATAAAATTATGCATTAATAGGCCATCAGGTCGAAATTGTGTATGCCTCACATTATACAAATAATTAAAAATATTGTAACGAAAACTTTTGTTATATTTTTATTTATTGTCCTTTATCTCTATATATACATTTAAAATTTGATATCCTGTGGAGTAGCAGTATTTTTTTCCCTTAACTTCGTCATCTTATTAGTTACATTATTGATACACGCATATAAATTCATATCTGGAAATAAAATATAAAAGGAGTGAACAGAGATATTTTAGCATTTAGTGTCTGCACAATGCAGGACCAACGTTTTTCAATCTTTCGCTAAATGCGAATTCATTTGGTCTTCACTGTTTAAAAGTTTATGGCCTCAATCAAAGCATGATCCCGTCGTGGTCTCTCGTGCAAAGTCATTGGCCTGCTAACTCTACATATTTCCTGCCTTTTTTCTATTGAAATATTGTTCTTCTCTTGAAACCTTTTTATCTACATATTTTTATTTTGTTCCTTGGACTTTATTTCTATAAATGTCCTTTTCCCTCTTTATTCCCTAGCTTAGCATTCAATTCTTTTCCATTTTAGTATCTATTTCCGTTACTTTCTCCTTTCTCGTCTCTCTTTCTCTTTTTCATTTATATTTTTGATATCATTTCTATTTGAAATTATATCTATTACTGTTTGTTCAATCAATTTCACATTTTTCTATTGATAGCAAAATATATGGGGAAATGCATCTGAATAGCTTTGAACAAATGAAGTAAAGCAAACCCACGACAGATTTTGTGATCTCTAGCTCCCTGCAGACATAACCATTTATGGTGTGGTGTTTGCAACATCTGACCGTATACGGTCCAATCGTGAGGTCCTGGTGTTCATTGGGTATGATAATTCCGATGGACTGGAAAATTGAGGACAAACTTATTGAGACATTCTCCTTTCTTGGCAAAATGCTTAATAAGCACGTACGTTCGCACTTGATTATGCATGCTTCGTATATGACAACCATAAAATTAAAGGTCGTTTAGGAAAATTAGAATTGATTCGTCAATGCTGGATGGTCCCTAATACAGGTTACAAATAAAGTTAAATATATTGTTAAAAATAGCGGTATATGCTGGAATGAGTTCAAAATCATTGTAGTTGATAACATATGAACCTATCAAAAATTAAAAGGCATTTTGTTTGTTAGTATGATTCAAATACGACATTGAAAGAAAAACAAAGTTTGCCCTAAGTGAGGAGTCGGGAGCAAGTGCAAAGCAGCAATAATGCATATTATCAATATTTTGGGAGGTATTAAAAGGTCAAACCTCATCCCAGACCACTGCAGGGTCCATTGATACAATGACGTATACATTCTCTTGTATCACCATGTCCAAGAAATCAATGAGTGTGTTTGGCAATGGCGTCTGAGCCACGATGTACTGATTGGCAACTCTGAAACTCTATGGATTGACATATAATACCTTCGTCAGCATAAACAAATTTTTTGTACCTATGGTAAATATTTAAATGTGTGCATGGACCATATTGGAAATAAGAGAATAGTTTACCTCCATTCTGTGTTATCTTTAGTAATGACATTTTTTCTTTTTTGAAATATTAGTACAGTCTCATGCATATTTTTTTACTGAAATAAATAATGAAAAAAATGTAATAAGAAGAAATAATAGTAGAATATGAACATGATGTACGTATTTTTAAATTTTTAAAAGTTTAATTATAATAATATTAATAATTTAATGTTGTCGGAAAATTAAAACATAATTTGCAAGAATTCAAATAGTGTTACATGAAAATCATTTCATTTTTTATACAAGTATGTTCACTCGTGTCTACCGTAAAACGATGTAAGACTAAAACTATGTCCATCTAACACTCACTTGTACTTCGAATGTAAGGGGAATGTTTAGGTGACTAATCTTATTTTCCAACAAACAGAATAAAAGTTACCTCTCTTATTTTTGTATTCTGCTTGACAATTACTGAAAATATCGGTTGCAATATAGCCTCTTCTTCATCAAACTGCAACTTCTTTACCTTATTTTATTTACATGTTTCTGTTTTAATGCAAATAAACGAAAAAGAAAACATACAAAACTGTCTACATTTTGATGTTATATCTTTGAATACAGATTTACCACAAAGGTGACACTTACATCGACTTTTTCTAATATTTGATAAAAACAGCAAATTCTCTTATCGAGCAAACGAATTAGACAATAATAACAAATTAGAAAAGTTTTATTTTAATGTCAAAAAATAATGTTTTGTTCTTTCAATGCTAGAATTAAACATACGTTTATGTAAACAACATTTATATAATCACCACTTCTTGATTTCCTTTGCATGTGAAGTTTGACTCGGTTCCTGTACCCTGTTGAAAATATAAATGTTAGCATCATCTTCTACTAACATAGTAAAACTGTAGTGAAACAGATAAATTGTACAAGGAAGACAAACTGAATACACAAAACCATTTTTTTATCTGTTCGATTCGCAGGTTTTTACAAATTAATTTAAAGTTTCTAATAATGGTGCTAGCTTTGAAGCATACTTTGCTAGTATATACTTTTTGTCTTGACGTTATAAGGAACGGTATTGTTTTTTCATCTGGTGGTGATATTTTTTGTGAAGTTTCTTTTGCTTAAACATTTAATTTGTTATTATTTCGCAAAATAAGTATACCTGCGCAAAGTTTTTTTTTATTATATTACTCATTACTTAAAACTATCCAAACTTTAAAGACAGCAGGCCATTTCTTTCAAAAAGACGTTTCATAATTATATCCAATGCTTTTCTGATTCGAATCATGTTTTGGCAATGTATCATTCTGTGACATAAACAAAGGCAAAGAACTGATTTAATCATTCTAGAGAAAGAAAATACTACAAGCTTGGAAAATAAACGTAAGTAATTTCGACGTAAAATAATGTTAGAATGAATAAAAAAAAAAAAAAATAAAATAAAAGTTCAGTTAATAGAACCATGCATATGGTACCCGGGATATCGGCACCATCCCTGTTTTTGTCTGCTTGCTTTCTGTTCCACTTAATCTGGGCCTCTTCTTCGTCACTTATGTATCGCGACCTGACTTCTTGCATTATCTAATTAGTAAATTAACACAAGTCAAAGTATAAATAAATTAAAAAAAATGAAACAAATCACCATATCATTTAAATTGAAAAGTGGTAGTGATATGTTGTATGGTAATACTAAGTAAATATACTCATTGCAGATCAATGTAAGCATCCAAGATGGTACAATTCTAATTTGAATTAGAGAAAGAATAATCCATTAAAATAGTTCGGCATATTTGTGATACCAAGTAAAATATACAATTGTAAATAATAATTGTAAGGAAAGGTAATTGCAGAGCGGACATGCTGTTTTGTTATTGGAGGGAATTTAAGTTTTATGATTACGTTATATCAACAATAATTATTACAATCTCACATGGAATTGTTGCTTCATTTTCTTTTTATGTCGATCTGTCAAACTAATGTGAAACTGATCTAACGACGTTATATCATCGCCGCCGAATGTGAGCTCTTGCACCAAAGCAAGGTGTATATACATATATTGAGGCTGAAACAACGATTAAAGATAAAGAGAAACACAACGAATTAAATTGAATATTACTGTTATGTTATCTTATTTTACACTTTGGAAAATATGCTTCCCTACATATTTGTTCGACATGCTACAACTATGTTACAGTTTTAATCATAAGGGACTATTCCATGTTATATATGCATATATTATATTTTTTTAATATGGAATAGACAAACATATTACGATGAATTTATTTTTTGTTTACCGTTTGTCTGAAGGATTCAGATTCACATTGAAACATATTTTACTTTATGTTAAATAATATTTATAATTCATAAACAGGTAGGATATCTAAGTTTAAAATCCGCCATATTTTTCATCCTATATGTGTATCCTTAATCAACATAAATTCTTATACAACTTAAGCGATATTCAGACACACATAAGTTACATCTTTTTTTCAAAATGCATAACACCTTCATCTGATTCCTTTGGCAGAATAGGTAACGAAGGGAAAAATACAATAATAGATAATGGGTACGTGCCAGGTTTTGCACCAAGTCTGTCCTTTGGCCTCTGATTCCATTGACACATCCAAACACATCCACGGATTGCTCCTGTATACCTTCCTGTATGAGAATGTCTAAAGCAATGTAGGTTCCTGTCCTGCCGATCCCCGCACTGCAGTGTAAATCAATGGAATACATCTTTAGGAAAAATCATTTAAAAATCCACATTTGTCAAATAAATCATAAATCTTACAAATCAATAAGATGTTGTTGTTGTATTGGGTTTTACCGTCGCTGCGATAGTATTTCAATCATATAGCGACGTCCAGCTAATTACAGGAGGAGGAAGACCCCGAGTACACACAGGTATCCGGTAAGAACCACCGACCTACCGCAAGCAAATTAATAAGAGGAAATAAGTTAGGAATAGGGAAATAAATCATTTGTAAGTTTAGCGTTCCACCACCATTTAAGTCATTTGGCTTTAATCATTAGAGGAAGACATAGCGTTGCCTCACTGCGACATCACTCCGTAAGCAAGTGACATATTTCATTACCCCTGTACCGGTTCAATCAGGACTTGAAATATTCTCATGTTATGATTGCCAAATACAATGGAGTTAAACCGGGAAGTTATAGTAAGAACAAATTACTTTAAGCAACGCGTAATGACTTAGGGTACAATAGGTTTAAGCATATCCGTTAGAACATACCATTTTGATAAATAAACTGAAACCAAATTAACAATCCTGTTTTTGTTTTAACATATTCACATTTTGTAAGACTTTATTGAATGCCGTCAATACATACATATATAGTTGCATGTATATACGAGTATATATCCGAACATACTTACTAGAACTTACATACATTGATTTTAGTAGTTAAAATACAATCTGTCAAATGCAGATTATATGTAAATGAAGTTAACTGGCCTGCAGTACACAATAACTGGTCCATCAGATCTGGTGGGGGCGGCAAAATGTGTTTGTTTTAACATATTCACATTTTCTAGGACTTAATTGAATGCCGTTATTACATACATATATATATATACACACACACACAATATATATATATATATATATATATATATATATATATATATCCGGGCATAAATACTCGAACTTACATACATACATATATACATACATACATCATACATACATACATACATACATACATACATACATACATACATATGCAGAACAAATGCAGATTATATGTAAATGAAGATAACTGACCTGCAGTGCACAACAACTGGTCCAACTGAACTGGTGGGGGTGGCAAGAACATGGCGACGGAAGTCTAGGAGACTGATGACGTCATTTGGCACTCCTTTGTCCGGCCAGGCAGTAAAGTGCAAGTGGATGACGTCACGTTGTTCGTTGTTCTGTCATAGAGTACGTGATAAAAGTGAATTGATCGCACTGTTCTATACATTAACACATTGTATCCTAAGAAATTGGAATATGACGGAATAACACACCCCCACAAAAAAGAAAAAAACAAAGAAAAAAAAAAGAAAATAACTACAAAAATAACATCCAAAAATACAATGACGATCCTATATTAAAGAAATAATGATTAGAAAATATTGAAATTTAAGCCATTCCTTGAATGGAGAAACTTCGTTTTTGAGAGTTTACTTATTTCCTAATTGACAATGTAGTTTTTTTAAAGTTCTCTGCAAAATTTTACTATATCATCTTGATACAGATATACGGATGATACTCGTTGTATATCTATACCTTTTTCATTTTCAATACCCGAACGGTGTATTCCGCATATGTAGTTTCAGAGGTGTTTGTAACACTGATATTGCCGTATGATTCGACACTCTTTACTTCCGGCCAGTACTGCTCGCATTTCATTTTCTGGAAAATCATGTATGCTTTGTAAAAGAGTGAGCTATATTGTCTTATTGGCGCATGCGCCCTTTAATGATGCTGAATATGATTAAACTAAAAAAATCAATTAGCCCATACCGCTGTAGGTTTGAGTTCCGATAGGTTTACTAAGATATTTCATGTGATTAAGCCTTTCAGTTGGCTTGCAGTAGGTCTTTGGTGGTTCTACCATGGTGACTCTGTGCGATTGGTGTCTTCCTCTATTAGACATCGCTACATGAGTGAAATACTGTCGCAGTAACAGTAAGCTCCTACACTAAAACAAAACGTACACAAAAGTTAAGTTAGGCTTAAAAGTATCTATTTTCATAAAATTATTAAGTGTTTTTAAAAAAATGCCATATTCGATATTTAGTATTTTTTCTCAAAAGAAATTGCAATTAATTTGCAAGTTTTAATCACTTTAATTATCATTGTGCTACACTCTTTAATTGAAGAAAAGTTAACGTTAAGTTGATTCCTATTTTAACACAATTGAAATTATTATCATCCTTGTAAAAAAATAAAGCCATCAACTCCCTTATATGATACGCTATCAAACTTTGACCATATTACTACTTCTTATTGTGCAACGATCTTTAGCGGAGAGTGGAGAATAAATGGAGTTCAGATAAACCCATATGCATTTATGATATTAAAATGATAATAACTATTCCTTTAAGAAATTATTCATACTGATCTAAATCAGACTTTGCTATTACTTTGTAAATAATGTATTTTCATATTTGTTTGCATATGTTTAATCTTAACTTTGTAACCTATTATGGATTTTGCTACAATAATTATATTTTATTGAATTGATCAAATGTGCCGGTTTTCTTCCGATATCGGTGTCTACTGTTAGTCTCACTTTGATAGAATGTTTATTTATACAGTTCGCATCAGAAAAATATCACCAGGAAGTACAATCTAGAGGAAAAGGAAAATTAACTTGATTTGCAAGTGAATGAAGTGTTACAACAAGTGCTCTTAACCGAACAATCATGAAGTGACAAATCACAAACAAGGATATTCAAATGCAGCAGAGAATTGATATGTTGTTTTACATGCTTAACCACTTACAAAAATAGTTTTTTTTAATGTTTCCTTGTGTGTTGTTAGAAATTTGATAGAAACAACATCATCTAATCAACAACAACATCATCATTTTAATACCAGCACGACCTAAATTGTTATAAATAAGTACTTTAAAAAGAAAACTGATTAACACATTGCACATCTCAAAGCCGTTCCCTATCTTATATCAAACAGGCTGCCAGTGACGAATAATTATATCACTTTATCCTATTTATCTTTAAAAAAGCGATTATCCGAGAAACGTTTATCGAAATGCCATCTCTATTACGAGCTATGTACATAGTCCCGACACAAAACCGAATGCACAATGTGATATCTCGTTTATCAGAGCGTCGCGACAATCTTAGGATTTTATGAGCCCCTCAGTGCTTGAAATAACACATATTGACACTATATAAATATCACTTTTTTGTTAGATATATTCATTTGTCATCAAATATGTTGTAATCAGGCGGTTTAGTCGAAGTTTGTGAAAAAACAATAATTTTTGAAAAGAAATTGGAAATATACAGATATGGACAGTTGCGATATTCACGGTGTATTTTCTACGTTACAAAAGGTGTTTCTATAACAGCTGCATTTTAGTGCAAATGGATAAGATATATCTGACAATCTTAAAATTCATTAAAAAGAATTAATAGAACTACATGTATAATCTATAATCTATAATATATACAATATACTCTATTCACAACCTTTTTTGATATGACTGCTTTCTTTTCCTATCTCTGACTGGCTGATAGAGACGGACGTATTTTGCTAGTTCATATTTAAATAGCATTATGTAGATCGTGAAATATCCAGTAACTCAAAGAATGCTGGTTTTAAACTTATCCAGTTCTGATTGGCAGAGCTTGTTAGAGCTAATCGTTGTGTTATGTTGATAAAGGTCATAGTATAGGAAATCCAGTCATACTAACCAATGTAATAATAATGTACTCAGATACGTAGAAAATTGTGTTTGTGAATTGGTTGGGATTTGACATGGTGCCAACGAAAGCTAATTATTTATTCTGAGGTTTCGAAAAGCTGGCTGCCTTTAATACTTCAACTAATACTGTGATCGCTGTTTAATAAATACGAGTATATTCAATGACTTCTGTTTATCAAAAAAAAAAAAAAAAATAGAACTGAAAGAGATGGTGGAAATTAGGTGAAATAATGGAAACATTTAATAAATGAGAAATACATTCATACATACACTGCCCTCAAGAAGTCGAGTTAACATCACTATTTTTCCCACATCTTCCTGCCAGATCATCCTCCAAAACTGCTGAAATTTGTCTGTTGTAGTTTTCGTTGGGCCTGTTGATAATAACAATATTAAGTTAGAAGGATGTCGTGGTTCAGTAGAAACATACCTGACTGCGGATCCGACGGCTGTGGTTTCGAATCCCATTGGGGGCATGGGTTTATCCTGACCTTTCCAGGCGCAAGTTATTGGTCAAACTAAGGAACCATCAAAATTACATATATTAAGTTCTAAGATCTCGTTTCCCAATCGAAGTAGAATAAATACGTTTGGGCTACAACAAGCAATATCTAAAAAGTCTATGATATTTAGAATAATAATTCTTCTACTAACCATTATAATAATCGTGATGATGCCATAAAGAATGACATAATACAATACATAATCATAATTATTTTGTTACATTCTAGTCACTAGAAGTGCAGAAAGAGTGAAATATGTTAAAAAAGTGTATTAATATATAAGCATTGCAGACGTAGAATAAAGTAAAACATTATTTAAAAAAGGAAGACCGATAAAAAAATATATAAGCAAAAGTGGTAAATAATTTAGAGGATATATGGCGCTAGCAGGAAGATCATTTGGAAAAGGAAGAAGGAAAGTAAAAGATATAATAGCACAACAGTGGTTTCATCTTTTATTGATGCAAATACTTCCTTACCTAAACATGCTATGTACGCTCGAGGTCTTTGATAGCCCTTCGTGGTAAATATAACATTTAAAGCACGTGTAAATGTCTAAATCGAGTAAACATTTTTCCTACTTAATATACTTATATTTGATATTCACTAAAGCAATGATAAAATGCCTTCACAAATAAATAAAGAATTAGCTATTTATATATTTGATTATTATTGTTACCTGTATGAGGTATTTACAGTCGTAGTTAATGGTTATAATTGTTTCTTCCCTGATCCAATGAAAAAATATAAATTTATCTTTTGGCATACATTTTTGTATTGTTTTTTTTTTTACCGTATTACTATCACATGACTAATCCAATTTAATAGTCTGTATTGTAAATATCAAAGTATAATTTAAATCATTGCAATGTGTTTAATACAATATGCATAACACCGTGACATGTATATCAATAAGTACTACTTCAATCATTAAGTCACTCATGAGTGAATTCATAAGATGAGTGTCATTTGTAGATGAACAAAACGTTTTTTTATCATAGGAAGTAGTGCTAAGTACTTACATCAATATAATTTGCATTTATGTAATCCGATTCGCTCTCAGCTAAAATTTTTAAAAAAAAAAAAATTTCTTAAATATCATTTAATGAAGTTTGATTTCATGTTTTAGACCATTTTTGGTCATGCTTTTATGAATTTTCTACAGAATGACAAATGTTGTTCCATGCATTGAGATAGTCAAACAATTTTTGAAAACAACAACATCGGCAGCACTATGTTATAATTAACAATATAGTGATTCAGTCAGAATATTGATATTTTAATTTGTGTCATCCTCTTTGTATCGCATGTATGCTCATAAAACATACGGTGAACCAACGAAAGTTACATTTTACTTTCATTCATAATGGTTTTGTTAACATATTGAAAATACTTTTTCAAAAACGATACTGACAAGGAAAAATCATCTTATATCTGTTCCTCGGTCTGTTTTCAGGTGTTAATGCTTCATTGTAATCTCTTGTCAGCCCACTTGAAAGTCTCTGGAAAAAAAGCACGTTTAACGTCATAAAGGAGGTGAACCTAAGGATAAAACGGAAGACAAAACATAAACAAAGAAAGAATAAAAAAAGGAGACATGGTATGGTACAAAATATCCAGATTTACCGCGTTTGAACGGTCAATCGGCAAAATGACAAACTGGGGTGCTTACAGCAGGTTTAAAGGGGCCGCAACCAAGCACTTTCCAATGGGTTTTCCCTGTGGCGAAAGGTGTAAATCAAATTGTCCCATCAAAGTGATACAACTAAGAGTAAATACCTTAATCGGAATTATCCAAAGTAAACATTATTTTACAAAATATATTTATAGATATATTTTCGTTATCATTCTTGTTCAGATTCTGGATTTAAACAATATGAATACTTGTAAGCATACATTCTTTGGTCTTATAGCTTCACAAAAAATATATAAATTAATACCAAATGTGTAAATACAAATGAATTGTAAATCTTATAGACTTATTTTCGGTTTTAAAAAAATTACCTCAAAATCTTCCTTGAAAACTTTTGACTTTGTTTCATCTAATTTCATCTTTAAAGCTTCCTTTGTCATCCTCCTCCGGATAAAGCTTGAAGTGTTGTAGTAAGTATCGATGTCATCCGGTATAATGCCTATTCATGGCCAGTAAATAAATGATAAAATAATGGTTTCATTGAATTAACTCTACTATAAACTGTAAAGATAGCACAATTGTTTAGTTCACATAAATTATTAAATTAAATCAACCTAAAATAATATATTTTATTTCAGCATGAAAAGTATCGAAATAACATAATTAACATAAAGAAAACAACACACTCTGCTTACAGGACATTGTGACCGGTTCATAGATCTATTCACCAATGCACGAAAAAAGTCGATGTACTTATCAAAACAATCCTAATGAAATTAACCTGTGATAGTATTATCTTCCTCCATAATATTAAGGTCCAACTCCTCAAGATCACCGTCATCATAGTAAAGACGAGATTTTGCGGGAAGTGCTGGAGGCTCTGATGAAGCAGTCGTTCCGGTTTCTCTTATACGCATTTCTTCCTGTTTAAACCCACTTTTCCTATATTTATTTGGGAGGGCGTATACGTTCTCTGAAACGTCAAAAGGAAGATGTATTAATGGAGAAGTATAAACAATGACAATTTCATAAATAAATTAATAACACTTAAACTAATCAACCCCGCATAAGTTTTGTAACTGCAAGGCCTTACATTGTGCTGATTACATTGATCAATTAGTAATAAAAATGAAACGTTGAACTTATAGAGGCATACCATACGATATGTAAATATAGCAACCATATATGATATCATTTTTTGACAACAACGTCCAGAGATTAATACTTATTGTTAAACAACAATCTCTAAATCATCATACAAATGAAATTAAATTAAACTGCAATGGACCTTTACCTTCTTCAGATGTAATTCTTTGTCTTTCACTTATTTGTGTGTCATCTGGAAAATCGGAACTGTCCCATGCTTCAGGAGGAAGAGCCATTACGTTTGAATACAATGGTGTCGACATTTCCAAAGTAGAACAATGACAAAATGCAATGATTTACGAAAAGCAAAAATAGTCAGAAATAGTGATAAAATACAAACTTTTTTTAAAGATTTATTGTTACAGACATGTTTTGTTAAAAATGCCTCAAAATATGAAAAATGGAAATCTATAAGTTTGTAATTGACAGGCCAAAACACATTTATCTACTAATTATACAGGTCTAAGCTTTATTCTTTTGCATAATCCTGAATGAATTTGTCGGTATCAGATAACTTGCATAAAAATTACATACTCTCGATAAAAACCCTTTAAAATATAAGCAATTTTGCGATTGCAAAATTTAGGGAAACTTAGCTAAAGGAGATATGAATGACTACAAATCATAATGATTTTGAAAAGAAACTCAATATTTGGTAGAAATATTAATATACATCGATGACGGTATCGGGGTACTTTGTGCAGCTAAACCTTTCGGAAAACATACCTCTGCTTAGTCGCTCATTTGGCAAATGTGCACTTTCTTTGTCTAAATCATGTCCCATCGCTCTTCTTTTCCTTTTAATGTTGAAAACATATCTTGGATGAAGGAGATATAATAAAAGTGAAGTTTTCATAAATGAATAACTTATTTGGTTATGTAAGCAATCACCGGAGGTCATGCTTAAAAATGCATGATTTGAGTTTTTTTGTTTAAGCCTACAAAATAACAAAAATTCGTGATATTATATATATCTTGATACAACTTGCTTCAACGCTCCTCGATAGTATGATATCGAAACGTATATATTTCTCTAGTAATCGTATACAATAAACATACATTTTGCAAAAAAAAAAAAAAAAATCTATAAAAAAAAATGATGAAACATATGTAACAAGTATCTATGTCACCATAAAATAATCAAAGCAAACCATGTTATTACCTCCTCTTTATTATTATGATAGCAACAATACAAGAGAAGAAGAGCATTCCTCCAGCTACTGCAGCGCCAATAATCCCCATAACGTTAGTCTGCGTGATGTCCTCCGATAGCATATCTGTAGATATATACCTGACTTTTACGGTTATATTTCAACCTTTCAGAGATTGCTTTTAACTAGCGCAAAATATCTGGGGCAGTAACATAGCAATACAATCCTCTTTAATAATTCTCTTTTGAATTCTACTTGTATCTATTTTTTTCATTTTATGACTTTCAATACTTTAATTATTTTTACGTGACATATTGATAAACGTAATTCTGTCCATCACCTAGATACATTTAATTATCAAATGATCTTAATGGTTCTCATGACCATGACTTATTGCCATAAATGTGAGTATAAACTATAGTTTGAGTAATGCTTAATCGGTGGTGAAGTGGGGATGCTTTGCACTTTCTGTAAGAAATATCCGCTAAATAAGATTCTTTAGATTAAGTGTCTTTCAAGATATCAAAATGTGAATGGAATTCATACAAAAGGATAAAAGCGATTATAGATTGATTTATAAGAACATGCGTACCTATTTCAAAATCACACAGACTCCCATTCCAGCCAAGTCTACAACCCATTGTGCACTGTCCTGTGTTTCTGTCACATACACCAGGTTGTACTCCAGTGTCGGAACAGCCTATGTTACACCGAGTTTGGCATTCGTACCCGTAAAAGTATTTCTTGCAAAGTTTACAATATCCGTCCTTGTTTCGGCATATTTGACAGTTCTCGATACATTTTGAACAATGACGTGCAGTCTGTAAATGGTACTCATCCTCGCATGTAACACATTTGTGATTACGGGCACAAGTCTTACAATGCTTTACGTTGCACAAATAGCACTGTCTATTCCTTTTGAAATAGCCGTCCGCACATGTTTCACACCTTCCATTGCGATAATTTCTGCAGTTAGCTTCATATCGCTTGCAGGAATATGACTCAGAACCTCTATCCCAGTGTTCATAGTATCCATCCTTACAACCATTTGTGCAATTGCCTTTCAAATGGTCACATGGTCGGACACAAGTACTGCAAGTTTGGCAGTTCTCATCACACGAAACACATTTTCCGCCTGCACGCCAATAATAGCCAGCAGCACATTTTTGACACCATTGCGTATTATTGTACATTGTGTACTTTTCACATTTAGAACCCATAACACCTGATAATATCACCACTTGCATAAACAACAATAATAACATACTGATATTATAGTATGTACATATAGTTTAAAAGAGGATTGTGTTTGAGGTGACTATACTGAAAAGAATACAATATCGATTAATAAAAAAAAAAAAGAGATATTTTTTTAAAACTTGCTTTTATTTTTAACGGCGGAACTCTTCATTCTTCAAATATCTGCCAAAGTCAGTATTTGGAAAATAGCGAAAAGTTATCAGATTAATTCATATATAATATTGCATTAATTAATTTGATAAAAATCAGAAAAAAATGTGAAAATATAAAAATACAGTATAGTGTTAATATGAATGGCTTGTACACCATAATATCATTTTTTTCATGAATGTAAGTAATATAATGTAAAGATAAATTAAAATAGCCCCGACCGCATGTCCTCTATAATGGGGAAATAAATGGGGTTTAATTTTGAAAAAAAAATATAAAGGAAGTAATAATTATCATCATTAATAAAACTGTTTATTAAAATAACGTCAAGTATAATTAGAAATAGATTAGTAAACGCGTGATCTGGACTTGTCAAGCCGTTGACTTGATTTAAAGCATATGAATACAACTTTTACGACTTCTGGTGCTGCTTAAATTGATAATGTACGGTAATGTATGGTAATAAGTATACTACCATCTTATCATAGTAAATACTTACGGCAAAACATTAAAGTCAACACAATACAGTGTATGTTTCGCATCTTCCTTCCTGAGGATAGTAAATAAAGCATCTAAAATAGGATGTATATTTTCATTATCTTTTTGTTCGTTTTATTTAGAGAAAATCACATTCGAATACGAATTCTATTAAGTTTATAAGTGATCATACTATTTAAAAAAGAAGGAAATTGCAATTTCAATTCAATATCAATTCAGTAACTATATTCTTCAGAGCGTATCTAAAACTTTGAATTTTATAAAACAACAACAAAAAACAAAGATGAAAAGCAAAAAAAAAAACAAAAAAAAAAAACCATGCTATATTTCCTACCGTTTTCCCTGTTTTGAATATCAGCCTCTGTGGCTGTAGTGAAATTTGTAAAACATTTTTGATTTCAGAATTCTATAACTTCATATAAAGAATGTCTGAAATCATCTCTAGGCAAATAAACAAGTTTTATCTGAAAAATTAAGTTGAAAAATGTATGCTTGTAAATTACTATGTTATTAAGTTGTATATAGTCTTGAACACTTATAACCAATGTGATCTTTCTTAATACATCACCTCTGAGATAAGTAAGGAGGCTGTCAGTTGATGGCAGTTGAAACGTTTCTGGTACTAATGTATCCGGGAAAACATGCTAGGAAAGCTGACCAACGCCAACTGATTAAAAATACCGTAAGCTTCAAAAATACGATTTAGATAAAGCAATCGGTTTGTTTATGTAATCACTATGTTTTTTTCCTTGTCTGCCTGCTTACAACAAAATTGAATCTCTAACTGTTTTTATAGACATATGAATGTTCTATGACTACTCAGTTATGTCAGTAAATATAAAACTAAAAACACACTTATCTTATTGTTTTCCATATGATCAATTTCCTTTCTGATATAAATTTTAACATTCATAGTGAGGTTAAATATCCCTTCTAAATGAACAGCATCTGTCTTAGCATTATATGTTTTCCTGCGTGTTACTTTCAAAGTAGATGTTTTCAAAGTTTCAAAAGGTTTTGAAGTATCGGATGTATAGGGATAAGGACCCTGATCAAGGAAGTTAGCAATGTAAGTGAGCAAATCTAGATTGTCTATTATACATGCCAGTGCCGGAATCTCCTCGGTCCTTAAATATATGCAATCAGAAGAAGATAACAAAATGTGTATGACCATCAATATTATTAATTGATTCTAAGTACTGAATACGAGACATAAATAATGAATTAAAAAAAACAACAACACATATATGATGCACTGACTCTCAGACACTACTTCGTAGCGCGCATTTGTATTTCTAAGACGCGAATCACTTCAAAGAAATGCTGAGATATAAGCGTGCTCAAATAAATAATCATTCCACATGCGAAGTGTAAACCTGGTAGGCCTTATCTTATTTCATAATAAGTCCTTATTTAGAATTTTTTTTTTTTTAAATCAATCAATCAATCAATCAATCAATCAATCAATCAATCAATCAATCAATCAATCAATCAATCAATCAATCAATCAATCAATCAATCAATCAATATCCACTCTCACACATCAATTAGATGTGCTTGTTCAGTGTTTTTGTTCTCACTGTTTCTTTATATATGTTCAGTGCCGAGGTCATCGATATATTAATACATATCCTCGTCATGACTGGTCGCGTGATACGGCGGTCACATTCTGAAAGCCACACAACGTTCCAACAAAAGGGGTGAAGTTACCGTTGCCGGGATCTATCAGACGGAAGCTAAAATTTGTGTACCATCATCGGGCAGAACATAAAATTGACAGTGTTTCAGGCGCATTTAGGACAGTTCGACGATGTGGATAGTGTAATTATAGTGCCATATTCTATCATAACAGTGTGGCCGTCAATGCCAATTACTTGTATATTCTTTTAATGTGCAGAGACTTTAATATTATGTTGAGACCGTCGTCAGCTCATAATAATGAATCTCTAACAATAAAAAATATAGCAAGTCAGCCATTGACATTCTCCGCCAAACTGTTATTACGCCCATGTTGTAATAAATGTATATGAACTACCTTAATTAAGATAAGAATACAAAATAAATTGTTCATAATATTTGAAACGTTTTTGTACCTTTGTTTTTGGATAATGTCGTGAAATACAATGCATAGCAGATTTTGATAGAAGACAATGAAAGATTACCAGTGCCGGAAACACGAGAGTTTTATACGCTGGGGAGAGAGAGAGAGAGAGAGAGAGAGATGGTTACGGCATGTTTTAGTGTGAAACGCGTGAGTGATAAATTAAGTAATGTTTAAAGACTTCATTACAAGTTTTTTAAGACTTCAATTGCGATTGTGTTGTTAAGGCATTAGCAAGTGAACGTTCTCAATATACGTTTATAATATTTCGCGATTCAGAACTACACGAACACAAACAAGTAATTAACAATGAACCCTGTAAACTATGAATACTATAAACGTATACACGACATAGATTTATCCGACGGATATTTTTGTTTCGAAATGTAATTTCCCTTCTCAGACTTGGAAGTATATTTGTTACATGTATTATCTTTTGGATTCCCATCTGATCCCATATACTGCAAATGGAAACAAATGGGAAACCCCCCAAAACGAATTTGATTGGCAGACAAGCTACTGTGTGTCACATTTTAAAGTATGAGTATGTTTATAAGAGTGCCAGAACATCGCACAAACGGGACTTCAAAATTTTCTCCGGAAAAGTGAAACCGTGAAATTAATGCATTATAATTATTTACTTAGAGTAAAAGTCAGTATTTGTAAAAAGAATGAGGTGATTAACTTTCATATGTCCTTGAATTCTGCATATGTTGATATTTTGCTCCACCAAAGATTCGTTATCTTGATTTGAAGCTCAATATACGTCGGATTTTGTTGAATTAAATATTGAAGTGATTCATAATGCGTGAGCTCCTTTCTAATCTATAGACAGGAAACAGTTCATCTTTTAAAACGCATATGTATTTATTGGATGTGAAGAAATATAGTATTGGTGAATATAAAACAAAAAGTAATATTTATGCTAATGGTTAGTTTCTTATGACCCCCCCCCAACCCCCAACCCCCCCCCCCCAAAAAAAAAACCCAACTAATTTTTCTTGTCCCTTTAGTATTTCTGATCCCCCAAAATTGACAAACCATCACCAAAAGTCACTATTAATGGTAGAAGCGTTAAACTTTCGCTTTTTCCTGATTATGAATATATCCTGAATGTATCAGCCCGGTGTCACAGAAACTGAGCGTGACATCACTCTTCTAGACCGTACCGAGACTGTATAAAGGCAAGGTCATAAAGTGATTGAAACAGACGAATATATATATATATATATATATATATATATATATATATATATATTATAAAAACATGACAAACTTAATCTGTGATCTTGATTTTCGTTTTAATTCTAAAAATTGAAGAGAGAGAGAGAGCAACCCAACCGTATGAATGCATATTTTTGACAGATGCAACATGAATCATGCTTTTTATAGCATAAAACGAAATTTTCGTTCACACTGTTTCACAAAATTGCAAATAATTCAAATAATTGTCTTTAAATTTTAATGCATTCGGATATTTATTTTTTTATAAGTGTTGATAATAATTTGCAGTACAATTACTTCATTGTATAAAATAAAAGCATCATCATTTTTGGGATGTAATATATCACATTCATATCACCTAGATATGTCACTGATTGTAATTGACTGACTCTATACTGCCTTTGACTCATTTAATTTTGAGTGTATGGGGTGTGTTGGGGGGTTATTTTTTTTCGATATCGTGCTTTATTCACCAACATCAATCTCCACGAAATTCTTGTTCAATTAAGGTAACCCTTGAACAAATATATAAACCAACTAATTTGACATGTTACACATTCCACGAAACTTAATGTCGACGAAAGTTAATATTGTTTTATCCTTTTATAATTGTATGCCTTTATATGCGCTATTGCATTCTGATTACAATAAAATTTTTTTATAAAAACGCACCCTACCTCTCGATTCAATAATTGAAACAGAACAGTTGAAACAGTTACATTTGGTAGCGTCCGTTTATATCAACTCTTCGTTAAATGTTGCAAAATTTAACAATTACATTGTACTGTCGTAATTGATTGATGTTTCTTTGCAACTCGCAATCATTGTTTATTTACTCGACTGAAACGCCTTATCGACAGTATATCAGTCACTTATGGAACATTTTACCTAAGGTAGCAGCATCCTTATGGCCATATTCCATAGCTTGCCACTGGATGGTAATATTTCTATGAAATTTTGATACTTTGAAGACAATCGAAAATGAAAAATATTTCACCAAGATATTTTTTTTATACTTTATCTAATTTTGGGGAGATTATAGAAAGATGCAATATATGAATCATTTTTTTTCAGATTTCATGAACAAAATCTAAACTTTATCGTAAAAAATGGAGAAAGTCACTTTTTTCGTTTAAGGGAAGATAACTCACGACAGCAAACTTATCAAGGGGAGGTAATAAAATAACCTCTGTCACATGTCATAAAATGTCAATTTGCCCCTAAGATTTCCATCGCTTGACATTTTTAAAGCTTATATAGTGAAGTTATATGTATGGCTTTGATGGAATTAATGGCTATTAAGACTTTGATTTTACCACATATAGTGCTGCCTCGCTGCTATATCACCTCATTCACGTAATTTTAATCTCAAATATCACGTTTAAATCCACTTATAATTCAGTAATTATATTTGAGTATGTACATGACAATCATTTCTTTTTTCAAGAGTAAGGAGCCAGATGTGGTAAAGATGCAATTGGGAGGGACCAATTAAAAAAAAAAAAAAAAAAAATAGTAACTAGGCTTGAGTACTTTCTTTTGTGCATTTATGGCCTTGACACTCATTGCCCAAACAGTAAAGCAGAATATGTCCAAAAACCTATGAAGCAGAATATAGAAACAGACGCCCAATCTACCAAAGATTTAATATCTAGTAGGGGAATCATGTGATGTACATGGATTCAGTTCACACATCTAAACGAATTAGCCATCACAGTATTTTCCTTAGTTAAAATGATGTAAAGGTTTACATTATTATTTCTTAATTAAAATCACCACTATAACATGAGCATTTATGAGTATACCAAAATTGTGTTCATGTACTTTCCAATTGTTGAGAACACTTCTACAATGTATCGACCTGTGTTGTGAGTTGTTAGACCTTGTTGTCAGACCTTTATGTGTATTCTCAGTTTATTAGAAAAAAAAAAATTGTTTAAAAAAATGAAAAAAAAAAAAAGAAGAAGTAAAACATGTTAACGCTGAACTAAACTGCAATATTGCAATAATACACGTGTGTTCACCTCAAAGTTACAATTTTGAAATAAGCTAGAATTTTAACATCTAACACGTTAGGTAGAGCAGGTCTGAAGCAAACTATATGATAAATCCGAATAGTGGTTTAGCGGTGTTGTGGGATTGCGAATTATGCACCGGAACCTACGAATTCCTAGTATCCCTTTACATGGGTTAATTTACTGTATATAACAACACCATGCTGATTATGCTAAATATCCGTGTTTGTGTTTGAAACCTAATTGGCATCGTTGACTAAGTTCGTTTCATTGATATGATATCGATCCATCCTTCTGGTCCAAGACTCGTTTCGCCCTCTTTAATATTAAATGCGTCAATTACACACCCTCCCTCACCGAGGAAGGGTTCCAGCACTGGAAAGGCGGTCGGGATAAATGTTTAACATTAATGGAAAATATAAAAAACAACATCTTGCACGTTTAATTGAAATATAATTTAATACAGAAAATAAATTTCAAATAAAGGTATAGGTTTAAACATGAAATACAGTGGTCAAAGTCCTATAGAAGGCACATACAGGTCTAAATAGTTGTTTTTTTTTATTTTAGATGTATATATCATGGTAATCAAAGATATTTAAAAAGTTTTTGTCTCTACTACATTAACATTAAATCAAGCTCTTCTTGAACTTCTCAGGTTTAAATGATATTTTTAATAAAAAGTAAAGCAACAATAACACATGTCTTTTATTAAAGTGAATTGACACACTAAGCTTAATTGAACTTTTAGTAATTGATAATATGTTTAAAACCTTTCGTCGTATAGGACTCTATGTTGTTTACATTTGTTCTATATATATGGGGCGAAGCACAAACTCCATACCTTAACCTATATGAAAGCAATAAACACTTTAGTATTTTACTCTAAATGATAGAAACGCATTCTGATTAAAACGTCCTGAATTAAGTATTTATAAAAATACTATCTCCTTTAAATTCTGTTTTATAATCATATATGATGAGAACTAAACATGACCATTATCCTCATGTTAATTTGACTCGATATATACTTATTACGTAGCTTTAACTTTTCTTTCGTAACGGGTCCTGCATTGTGTCCAAAAATAAAAACGGCCTTGAAATATCGTGGCATCCAGTGGGACTCAGTAGCGAATTTACCACGGACCTGTCCCATGTTCCTGCCGTCATTCCAACCCAAGGTTGTTCCAACTTTAAAGGCCTCTAATTACAATGACCACATAAAGTTTCGCACATTGTTTGTGCGCACTTATACCGAACGATATTGTACATGATAGAACACTGAGGCTGTCGGTGTCCGAATAATGCTGCTAACGTATGTATCTCACTAGTTATGAATTGATATGACGTTTTTAAATCAAATTCTAAAATTTCGAATCCGAAGTGAAAGGAACTCCCGCTGAAAGGCTGTGTCATTCAATTGATAGCTTCTATGAAATCATAAGATTAGAGATTTAATCTAGTATAAAATATGATATGATTTAACATGATTTATAATTCATTACTCATATATAAATTATATGAACAAACTTTTGATGTAAATTAAATATATTCCATTTATATAAGAATTATGTAGAATAAGTACGGTATACTTTGCGTAATTTTAGCCACTTAAGAGTGAGTGTCCCATCTACAGAAGTGTCATTAATTTTCATTGGAGAATAATTTTCATCGATTTCGTGGAACTAGGATATTAATCATCTCGAAAACGTTTTATTTGGTAGATCTTGTTTGTTCTAGAACATATCTATTCACGAATATATGTACCCATGAATTTGACATTAAAATATAATCCACGAACATTAAGCCAATGAACATTTTTGAATTTACAGTTGTGATTGTTTTGTTTAAGATTATCAGAATTGTCAAGAACAATGCACACAACAATATGAAATAATAATAATAAAACTGTATGTATAAGAAAGATAAATGCATATATCCATGTTTCCTGTTGCAAAGAGTTATGTCTTCCTTTATTAGCGTCACTTAATAAAACGTTCAGAGAACATTAAAAATCAACAAGATAAAATGTAAATAAAGGTAGCAATATATATAAAAAATGCGCACATTATTTTACGGGTTCTGGATCCATTAGCCTTTTATTTATTTTAAGACACACCAATTCAGGCATTTTTCTGCCGTACGTCATTAAATTAATGAACGAAATTATCATATGTTCAAACTTTCTTTTTTCTCATTGAATTTAATATTCCTTTCTGAAAAATTATTAAAATCAAAACCAGGGGCTAAATTAAATCTGAATATACACCGTATAGCAAAGAGTTTTGACCCGTACGTCTAGGTCATTAAAATCTAATGAATACAATGATACTTAAAAATCTTATACGTAAACACCGATTCTGTCACCATCGATTCTGACTGAATACTAAGCGCGTAGTTTTAACCGCAATGTGTTACGACTATGGCTTACGTATTAGTTATTGCATCGCTTGCCGTAAAGCAATATGAAAATTGCACGTGTATGTTAATTTATCTATTGATTGTTCTCAGATAGGTATTTTACTCTGATACTCGTAATGGCCAACATTTTAAGACAAAATATAAATGTTTTAAATACAAACATTTATTGTATATTTATTTAAAATCCGAATTGTATGATTGAAACTCCATTAAAATAGTTCTTTTTACTGAATATGAATTTAAACAAAGAGTGACGACCTAAGCTTGACATTTTACTATTTTATTTCACTAAAATAAATTGTTTTTGTATAATTACGTCCAAAAAATCAAATACTTTTCACAGCAAAGAAAAACAAACTTTTAAAATGGCCTATACCATTAATGACGTAAAATTATCCGGCAATCAATTAGTAGCGTATGGCAGGCTAAAACCAAGAAATCACAAATTGATGACATTTTGCATGTATAAATATATATAGTATATGATAATTATTTAAACTACATTTGAGTATAAAAGTATTTGTGTAAATAAGTTGTACCACACATTTTGCACAGTTTCGATAATGGGTATACAACATCTGGTCTTAGATCTCATACTGGGTCCCTAGCCATTGTATATACTTAAATAGATGCGTATGAGCCGACCGAATAGTATTTAGAGTTAATTTTAGTAAAAACAACAATGATATATGTGGATGCATTATCGAAATTGCTTTCTAAGATACAAGCTAATTTAAATGTAAAATATCTCTTTTTTAGCATTCATAATTATGTTAAAATTTAGACGTAAATATATCGCTCAAATATCTTTAAAGATGCGAACAATATTTCACATAACGTAATATTGTGGATGAAAATGAATGTTCGCCTTTTTTCGCAACCGTTTGAAACGTTTTATAGGATAAGACGCTTCATTTGATATAATAATTTATTCCAATCATGTAAATAAAAAAAAATGACTTTTTTCTCTATATTTCAATTTTCCTTTGTAAAATCATGTTATAACATTCTATGGAAATCACTAGATCATTCTGCAAAGTAACAAACTTTCAGTTTAATAACCAATTTGTAACTTCTTCAAATAGTTAACAGGAGGCATTTGTTTGCATAATTCTTAACGGCTGAATGAAACAACCGGAAATCTAAAGGCTAATATACAAGGTAGGAATATTATTTTAAATATCACACAGTTATGCGATACACAGATAAAAAAGAAAACAACTTTTTTGAATATTCCGACATATTTTGAAAAGTCTGGCTAATTTGTGAAACTGAATGTTGGTACCTTCTTAGTCATGATACTATTCATCATAAAAAAAAGAAATGCAATCAGATACACTTACGCACACATAAAAATCTATTCGTCCAAACAAATTGCTGAAAAATAAATTTCTTGAAGAAACATGCTAGCCACAAAGTTGTTTAAAATATAGTTTCATATCATGGATTAATGACGATATGTAAACCAAGTGATACAATATGTTTCACTAGAAGTTTCCGATACATATTCACACATGACATACTGATTTACACTCAAGTATGTAGTGCAAATGTGGTATTTGGAAACATATACATCGCAAGAGAGACATATTATATTTTTTTCTTAATAAGATAGATGTGTTATAAAACGTACAATGTAAACTATTTTGCTCACAATATTTGCATTTCGATATTACTACTTAAACAAAAATACAGACACTGAACATGAAAACAACTTGTAACATTGCGCAGTCAAAAAAGTATGCATATGATTTCGACAATTATGTGCGCACTCCGTAAATTAGCACACACACAATTGTAAAAAATAAAGATCATTATGTAGCCATAATGAATGCAATTACTGTGTCGTGTACCCTTTTTGACTGGTATATAGAATTTTCAACGTAATATAATTCAGTTTTAATATCATTTACAATTTTAGACACATACCCAATCTAGTTATTTGGATCAGCTAAAAATGATTAACAGTGTAAATCAAGATTTGAAAGGTGCAAAAGTATTATCATAATATCCCACTTACGCGTTCTTGACAATGCTTGACTTCCAAAAAATCAATGATACGAAACATGAAACCGAAAACGAAATCAAGTATAATACAAATAAAAAAGATAAATAAATCTTTACATAGTGGATATATAATTCAAATTCAAGCGTACATATAATCAATAAATATACACTTGTTTCATTCAATAACCAGCATAACAATTTACAGAATATACTAATAAAAGCTTATCAATGGCGGTAATTACGTCATTGTAATATTATGTCTGCTTAAGACCGATGCAGTTTTGTCGTATCACGCCGTAGACATTGTTGTAGCCTAATGATACGCCCGGTTTATTCATTCTGATACAAAACCAACCAGTCATTTTCGTTCCAAGCACGGAACTGTAATTAGGACTTTCGTGTTGGATAATTTTATCGCCGCTTAAACATCCATAAATCAATCGGTTACTGTGAAATCATTATATTTTATGAGGGATAAATTTGCATTGATTGGACGTGGACGCCGCTATACACGAATTTATTTTCCCAGGAAAAGGTTTCATTTATGACAAACGGCTCGCCAATATTTTCCCATACTTTAACCCACTCTTGAGTAAATGTATGGATGTTGAATCTGGAATATGTATTAAATGCAAGTAAACAAATAGCCAAACGAAATCTCTTAATTTAATGTAAGTTGTGTTATTAATTTTGTTTAATGAACCACTGCAGCTAATTTTGAGTTGGTTTCAACATAATTTACCGTAGTCCATCCACTTTTGTTTGGTTTCATAAAATATACATGTTTTCATATATGTACATGTATATATATTATTCGTTTTTCCTCTAATTTTTGAAGTATTGCTTCATTACAAATAATATCGTGTGTACAAGAGAGTTTTTCCAGCGTAGATAAGCTGCATGGGTAGGAGAGATCCATTTTGCATTAAGTGCAATAACATAGTCATCTGCCGTTGTTATCAATTCTACGTAATACATGGCCGAAATGTTAAGACAAACTGAGATACAAATCCCCAAATTCTTGTCCCCAAGAACACGATTTCCTACTGAATACACAACTTATTATACCGAAGAAATAAAATGATTTCACAGTATATAATGTAATGATCAATATTTTGTCTGAAACCAATATGGCCATGAACTCAAAATATCGCATGTTGCGTCCAAAATACAATCCCCTTTCCGAATGCTTTCTGTATAAATATTTAATAATTTGATTAATTAATTAATATAAATGACATTTTTTATAATAAATAACAACATTTTGAAAAGTCGCTATGAACTCACAATAAGTGTGTAAAAATATGTCGATATATGTATGGTAACCCCCCCCCCCCCCCCCCGAAAAACCACCACCACCACCAACAGAAAAAACATAAAAAAAAACTTTCAACAGGTACCGTCAACGCTTTAGTTCAAAAGTCTTATTTATATCAGAACCCATCGACTTGTTCTCTGACTTATAGTTAACGCATTAATATTATTGCAGTCTGATCTTGCTGATCTTGGTTATTTGAAATCATCGGGACCAACATTTTACTTCGAATAAAGCATCTGTTTGAATAATCCATTACGATTAAATGTAACTGCTTATATGTTTTCTTTAATATTGTGAGTGATTATATTCGTTTTTAGTAATAACAAAATACATATTTTATCTTTAAATCCATCTAAATGAAATAATTTATATTCAAAAATAATTAAATTGTTTATAGCGATTAAACGTTTGTTGTTGTTAGTACCGTCAACGCCTTAGTTTAATAGTCTTATTTACATCATAACGCATCGACGTGTTCTCTGCCATTTAGTTTGCATATTAATATAACTACAGGTATATATGTACATATAAACCGTACCAACAATTTAGTACATAAACGGATGAAAGATTCATGGTATTTACAAATAATAAAATACATATATAAAGAGTAAAACTCGCTCAATTTAAAGGTATGGCATTTCTTAACAAATGTGAGCAATTTAAAGAAAAACAGGACTCATAAAACTGTGCAATGTTTTTTTTCTTAATCCAGTAAACTTGAATTGCAGTGATAATGAAACATTTAAAAGCAAATTACTGATATGATGTAGAATGAAATGAATTGTAATGTCGGCATCGAAACTTGACTCCGAACCAAATATCCAAATAAAATCATAGAAATTTCACACAACATTTCCGTTTTGAATCAAATAAACCACGCCCACAATTCCCTTGTGAGAACACACACTTATCACATATAATTATATACGAATAAACCAGCTTTATTTAACACAATATCACAATTATAATTTGAATAAAAAATGAATATTTGAAAAATCAAACAACAAAAGCCATGGTCAAATGATTTAAATCGCGGACAATGTAATAAAACTGTTTTCAAGATAACACTTTGCGTTTTAAAATACATGATAATGTAGGGGATATTGCTTGATAAAATACAATAAATTAAAAAGTAAATAAAGCATTTGCTTAATTTGCATAAACATCATGATTACTACGTCTCAATGGCATGTGCATATATAACAAAATTATTCGGCTTCCTAAACATTTCAATTATCGTTTTTCCATTATGACTTTGAGGGCACTAATCACCTGCTGCATCTGGCTTTGTAGAACAACAATTTGGTTATTGGTTTCTCCCAAACTCGATTTGACATCCTCGACTGATTTTCTAAGATTTGACAATTCATTTTCAGAAAATTTCTTTCTGTTTCCATCAGGTGTAAATGTAAGTAACTCACAACCGATCGCTTTGACAATCTCCCATATCGGAGTTACTATGAAGCAATTGCCTGGCGTACCACCAACAAGAAGTCCGATAAGTTTTAAACTTCCATTACATTTTCTCATAAAAACCCCTGCACCAGAGTCGCCATATTTGGCGAATGGAATATTTTGCGACACACCAGTTATTAATATTTGACCGTTCAAGATTTTATTTTCAGTAAAAGGAACTGTGATTGATAATGTATGCAGAATTCCAGTTGTTGCTCCAGATTGTGAACCAAACATAACAACCTCCGACTCTAATGTCACGTCTTTAGGAGCTTTAATAGCTTCACCAGTATACACCTCATTGGAATTGCAAAAACCTGAAAATGAATGAAATAAGGTATTTATAAAAATTCAGGTCCCTGTATATGCCTTATATTAGTCAATTTAACCAGCTTCGCTTGTTACAATATCGCTTGTTAAGATACCCGGATGAAGCGATGTCCCCGGCAATCATTATAACTGCTTGTTACGATATGTTACCGCCTTATTAGATGTTCGAAAACATGGTCACGAAAAGTGGGGAAAATATCATATGCCCTAAGAATGTAACAAAAACAAATGTTAGGGCGGCGCACTCTTAATTAGTCATTTTGTTTTTGTTAATCGGTGCGATATGGTGATCAAATTATTTTTTTAAATTCTAATATAAAATTGCTTTCTCTTTTTTTCCTTTTTTATTACTGTTTCGCACAATTATTGATCAGTGATAGGCTCAAAATTCATGCGGTGGGAAACGGAAAGACCAAAACAAATCAAATTTAAAAAAAAAAAAAGTAATGATATATATATCATTATTTGTGAAATTTTATACCATTTTCGGTTGTTTCGATCCGTTTGGTTGTTTATTGGTTTACCGACAGCAATTCAGTCATTATAAGACGATGTCTACTGTGCCACACTGCAGTATCACGCCGTAGACATGTGGCATGATGCCGAACCAAGTAAAATTATCCTAAAACCTGGACAACCGGTCCTGGAACTACCGCTTTATGCTGAGCTAGCACCAAGCAAGGCAGCTAAACTACTACCTTTTTTTATAACTTTACTTTGGTTTGCCGCGGCCAGGGAACAAATCTACCACCTCCAATTTTCGGGACCGATGTTTCGCTCTGTACATATTATGCTGATTTGACTTTTTCACTTGTGTATACATAATGATTCATCACAAGAATGGAGAAATAGTTATAAAATAAGCATTATTTTAATATGTTTTATAATTATACATAATTATTTTTTTTTATTTAGATATGAGCCACAATATCGGATTGCAGCAGTACACACACTGTTTCCTATAACGATATCAAAATCAAGGTCAAATGTCGTTATATCTGGAGATCACAGTATATATATCACATATAAACTTGATATAAACCAAGTATTACAATCGTGTCTTAATTGTGATCATTTGTTTGCCTTGGCTAAACTTTTCGGGAAGTGAGACAGATAGAGCACTGTACCACTGCTTTAATGCAGAGACACATGCCATAATACAGCACCCAGTCATATTTAACACAGGGCCAACACGAACTGGAACTATAAGTATCTACATAGCGATAAGCAAGGGGAATATATCAATACCGTTTTTTTTTTTTAACGCCATTGTTATGTCAAGGCCTAATCCATACCCCATTACCGCCTCCCATCCCGTTTGAGAATTTTTTTATCATTGAAAATTGCTTACCGTTATCTCCCCTTAAATGGGCAGAACATTCAGGGAAACTCCCCGATTCTGGTATTCTGTTTTTTAATTTAACTACTGCAACCTCCATGCTTGAACTGCAATCGTCATTCCCATCTCGACAAAATAAATGTGTTGCATATCCTAACACATTTTGGCCTTTAGTATGATCTGGCTGATAAACTTTTACATCTAAATGTGTGATATCAGCTCTTCCATTTTCGAAATTTAGTTGATTCAACATGTTAATGTCGTATACATTGTGAGCACATGTTAGAAATCCAATGCCGTTCTCACCCAGAGTAATAAACGGACCGACTGTTCCCTGTAGATTAGTCTGCTCGCATGTTATCTGGCAACCTGTTTTCAAAGTTTCATGAAAATCTTGCGGTGTTTTGCCAAACAATGAAAACGTGCCTTCCATGACATCAGTTGGATAGTTTCCTATCTCAGTTGGAAATGGCTCTTCTGAAATTGGTATGAGTCCCTTTACAGGAACAAACAAAACAATGCATGCTTTGCTTATCATTTCGTGTTTATCTTTACAAAAGCCTTTGGATTTCACATTGTTCGGGGAAATCATCGTAATATTACTGTGTTTCTGAAGCAATACTTTTGACTCTTGAGCGATACATCTTTTAAGTTTTTCATCCTCCTCTTTAGTGAAGTGTTCTGTCCTATTTCCTTTACTGAAAAGTGCTACTCTACTTTCATTATTCACAGAATTTGTTTGCATCAGATGTACATTCAAGTGTCTAAGGTTTTCTTGTACGGTGTTTCCAAGTTCTCTATCAAAAATGACAAGAAAGACTACTGTTGCTCTCTCTTTATGATCGTAACATGCAGTAACCTTCAATATGCTCTGAGATAATGATTTGATGTACTTAGATATCTCAAAAACCAGACGTTTAAACAATCTGCTTCTCTTGTCTATTTGTTGTAAAATCATTTGTATTGTTTTACGTAAGCCCAAAACTGCATCCCTCTGCTGATCTCCCAATTCCCTGTTTCTCCAAACTGCAAAATAGAGTGATATGAACTTTTTGAATGAGTGACAACCTTAGATTTTGTTTACATGCTTATAGCTAGCTAGTTAATTGATTAACGATTTGTGATTACTTTTTCTTCATGTGAGTAAATAGATTAATGCAAATGCTAGAGAGAATACTCGTAATTCGTTTAGAAGTCGTGATAAAATACCAAAATTTTCATCGCTTTAATGCAAAATGTAAATATTTTGCTTAATGGTGGCAATGAAAAGGACAATGTTTGCCACAAAATATGATTTATTTTTTTAATTAACAACTTTATGTATAAACATTCAACATAAGATTGGTATTGATTTACTTTATTATGTTTTATTTTAAAACAGTGTCTGGTATACTTAAAAGTGCAACTGTATATTAGCTACGAAGCAATGGAAGTTTAAATGTACGTAACATTAAAAAGTGAATGAAGCTGTGTATATCACGTTTGTTTTGTGAAATTAAGGCAAACACGTTTTTTTACCGTAAGGTAGATATTATTAACATAAACTATTAACTAAATTAAATTAGGAAAGGCATGGTATATTTAAGCAGAAAATAATCTTAGAGAATTTGATAGGGTTTTTAAAACTATGTTTTTACTTTTCCTTCATTAAAATATATATATATTTCCTTGATATGGCAAACATGAGCCTTCATGATATTTTCACATAAGATGTATGTTATGATGTAGATGTGCACCTTGTCTTTCAAATTTTCAAATTCGAAAAATTTAAGAATTTATGGCAAAACCGAATTTCGAACTTTGGTGTTATAACTATCATTTAATATTACAAAGGCTACTGATGAGTTAGAAGCACGAAAATTGGACAGTTTATCGGACTAGAGGTCTACTTAAAGATTTCCTTTTAAGTTACGTGGTTATAACGTTATTTAAAAGACAAAATCCTATTTTTTCAAAGATTTCTCTCGCTCTGGCATCATATATTTTGAGTCAATTATAATGAAATTGAAATTGCAGCGATAAAAAAGTATCTTTTTATATATTCAATCATTTTCAATTTTCATTGGCGTCATATGACGTCAGATTTGACGTCAGCTTCAAAAGTTTGTTCGCGCTCTAGAGCCTTCAATATTGGTCCGATTATCTTAATATGTTTACAGAAGAGGTGTTTTAGGATATAGATGTGCACTCTGTCTTTCAAATTTTCAAATTCGAAAGATTTAAGAATTTATGGCAAAAGCGAATTTCGAACTTCGGTCTTAAAACTATTATTTGATGTTACAAAGGCTACTGATGAGTTAGAAGCATGAAGTATGGACAGCTTATCGGCATAGATGTCTACTTTCTTTTCTCTGAAAGATTTCCTTTTAAGCTACCTGGTTATGACGTTTTTTAAAGGACACAATCCTATTTTTTTCAAAGATTTCTCTCGCTCTGGCATCATACATTTTGAGTTAATTTTAATGAAATTGAAATTGCAGCGATCAAAATGTATTTTTTATACATTCAATCATTTTCAATATTCATTGGCGTCATATGACGTCAGATTAGACGTCAGTTTCAAAAATTTGTTCGCTCTCTAGAATCTTCAATTTTGGTCCAATTATCTTGATATTTTTTACAGAAGATATATTTTAGGAGGTAGATGTGCACCTTGGCATTCAAATTTCCAAATTCGAAAAGATTAAGATTTCATGGCAATACCGAGTTTCGAACTTTGGTCCAAAAATTAAATAATTAATTTAATAAAATCGCCAATTAGACCAATGGACTTAAATT
>CM037782.1:17809350-17834271 GCA_021229015.1 Solen grandis
AACTCTAAAATTTAAATTACTCTGAACAACTGGCATCATTTCGAAATCATTGCTCTAAAATGAAAATTTAGAAGTATGCCTATGAAGTCACATGACGTCATGTGACGTCACCACACAAATGTATGTAGAAATTCTGCAGAACTGCAAACTGTGTAAGTTTCATCTTTCTATCTCATCCTGAAGCTCTTTAATCCTAAAATGAAATTTTCGGACCTATGTTCGAATTTTATTTCAGCAACAGAACTTCGGTTTTTCGGAATTTCGGTAAGCTGGCAGGATATGTACACCTTAGTTTCAAGGTGTACCATCTGTGTAAATAAGAAGAAAATCCGACCATAAATGGCGGCTGTAGAGGTGAACACCATTTTTCACTATTTTTAGCTCTGACGTCACATAACGTCATATATGACGTCACATGACGACATTTGACGTCACGACTCAAAATGTATGTAGAAATTCTGCAGAACTGCAAACTGTGTAAGTATCAACTTTCTATCTAATCCTGAAGCTCTTTCATCCTAAAATGAAATTTTCGGTCCTTTGTTCGAATCTTATTTCAGCCACAGAACTTCGGTCTTTGGGAATTTCGGTTAGCTGACAGGATATGCACACCTTAGTTTCAAGATGTACCATCTGTGAAAATTTGAACTAAATCCGACCATAAATGACGGCTGTAGAGCGCGAACACAATTTTTCACTATATTTAGCTGTGACGTCATGTGACGTCATAGGCTGCTGATAATCATTGAAATCAAAATTTCCTCACGTGACTAATTACCCATAAAAATTTCATCGTCCCAGGACTATTGCAACATGTTAAACTAAGCATTTAGTTAGGAAGAAGAAAAGACTTATAATAATTAAAAAAATGACGTCACGTGACGTCATATGACGTTTATTTTCAAATAATTGTTAGACACCCAGAGACCTACTAACTGACAAAATTTCAACTTTCTTTCTCAAATAGGACAGTTTTTATAAGCATTTAAAAATTGACGTCCTTGGTTCGAATATTGGATCCGCCATAGATACTTGGACTTTTCAAATTTTGAAAAACGGACACCGGTATACACAATAAGAATGTAATATACACATTCTGTGAAAATTGATGAAAATCGGCCCATTAATAATGGCTCTGGACCGTGTACAAACTTACGTAGTCAATTTCAAATGTGACGTCATATGACGTCATAGGCTTCTGAAAATCATTGAAATCAAAATTTCAGCGTCTGAATCATTTGTCATTAAATTTTCATTGCCCTTCGACAATTTCAACATATAGAAATACTCTTATTAATATTAGAAATACATTATCATATAATGACGTCACGTAACGTCATATGACGTTTATTTTCACAAAATGTTTAAGACTCCCAGAGACCTATATACTGACCAAACATCAACTTTCTATCTCAAATAGGACCGATTTTATAAGCATTTAAAAATTTACGACTTTGGTTCGAATCTTGAATTCGCTAAAGAACCATGGACTTTTTGAATTTTGAAAAAGGGACAACGAGATGCACAACTAGAACTTAATATACACATTCTGTGAAAATTTACTGAAAATCGGTTCATAAACAATGGGTGTAGACCGCGTACAAACTTTTGTTACATATTTCAAGTGTGACGTCGTATGACGTCATAGACATATGAAATTCATAGAAATCAAAATTTCAGCGTTTGAAGCATGTGTCATTAAATTTTCATTGCCCTTCGACAATTTCAACATATAGAAATATTATTGTTAATATTAGAAATACATTATCATATAATGACGTCACGTAACGTCATATGACGTTTATTTTCACAAAATGTTTAAGACTCCCAGAGACCTATATACTGACTAAATATCAATCTTCTATCTCAAATAGGACTGATTTTATAAGCATTTAAAAATTTACGACCTTGGTTCGAATCTTGGATTCGCTATAGAACCATGGACTTTTCGAATTTTGAAAAACGGACACATGGATGCACAACTAGAGCCTAACATACACATTCTGTGAAATTTTGATGAAAATCGGTCCAGAAATAATGGCTGTAGACCGCGTACAAACTTTTTCACGTGACGTCAAATCTGACGTTATATGACGTCATATGAATATATAATTCATTGCATCCGAAAGCTCATGGTTTGAAATATATGTCATAAAATTTTCATTGCTCTGAGTCAATGGCAACACCTCGAAATTAACACAAATATAAGAGGAAGAAAAAAAGAATAAGAAGAAGAAGAATAATAAAAAAACAGTACAAACCCAATATGACTTTCTGCCTGTAGGCAGAAAGTCCTAATAATAATAAACATAACAAACCCTTTTACTTATTTTTTTTCGTATGGCTTTCTTTTAGCTTTGACGTCACATGACGTCATAGGGTGCTGAAAATTCTTTTGTTCAAAAGCACATACTTTACTGTCTTAACTCTGAAATTTTCATTATTCTGAACAACTGGAATTATGTCAAAATCATTGCCTTAAAATGAAAATTAAGAAGTATGCTTTTGACGTCACATGACATCCTATGACGTCAAGAATCAAAATATATGTAGAAATTCTGCAGAACTGCAAACAGTGTAAGTTTCAACTTTCTATCTCATCCTGAAGCTCTTCAATCCTAAAATGAAATTTTCGGTCCTATGTTCGAATCTTATTTCAGCCACAGAAGTTCGGTCTTTCGTCATTTCAATTAGCTGACAGGATGTGCTCTTCTTAGTTTCAAGATGTACCATCTGTGAAAATTTGAAGAAAATCCGACCATAAATGACGGCTGTAGAGCGCGAAAACCATTTTTCACTATTTATAGCTGTGACGTCATGTGACTTCATAGGGTGCTGAAGATGCTTTTGTTCAAAAGCGCATACATTACTATCATAACTCTGAAATTTTCATTATTCTGAACAACTGGCATCATGTCGAAATCATTGCCCTAAAATTAAAATTAAGAAGTATGTTTATGACGTCACATGACGTCATATGACGTCACGACTCAAAATATATTGAGAAATTCTGCAGAACTGCAAACTTTGTAAGTTTCAATTTTCTATCTCATTCTGAAGCTCTTTAATCATAAAATGAAATTTTCGGTCCTATGTTCAAATCTTATTTCAGCCACAGAACTTCGGTCTTTCGGAATTTCGGTTAGCTGACAGGATATGCACACTTTAGTTTCAAGATGTACCATCTGTGAAAATTTGAAGAAAATCCGACCATAAATGACGGCTGCAGAGCGCGAACACCATCTTTCACTGTTTTTAGCTGTGACGTTATTTGACGTCATAGGGTGCTGAAGATGCTTTTTTCAAAAGCGCATAGTTTACTGTCATAACTCTGAAATTTTCATTACTATGAACAACTGCCATCATGTCGAAATCATTGCCCTAAAATGAAAATTAAGAAGTATGCCTATGAAGTCACATGTCACGTGATGTAATTCACGCCGGGAACAGGTTGATAGGGCGGAGTCTAAAAAATCAATACTATATTTGGAATGTGCGACTGCGTTAAATTTCAAAACATAATTTCAAACACTAAGTAGGTTAATGTTATTTAGTAAGCATTAAGTCCATTAAATCGGTCGCGCGGCTTTGCCGTGCCACACCGATTTAATGGACTTAATGCTTACTAAAAAAAACACTAACCTATACTTAATTAACACTGACTAACTTAGAGTTTGTCCCGCCCTATTACTACGTTATGCTGCTATATTAGAAGATGGCACCATATAAATGTTACGTGTTATTAAAGTATTCACACACGTGCACGTGCTTTCCAAATATGGATGTAACACATAAATTTCGCGCATTTTTTGACTGTCGGCTCATTTTTTTTTTTCAGATTTCAATCAATTTATGTGATGGCTGTTTTTTATTTATTTATCTTGTTTGAATTAGTTGAGAAATCGGAAAATATCAACTGACTGACATTAAGGAAAGAACGAAATATGTAAAAAATAATCGTTTAAAAATGTCGGTGTCAGCGGAAGATATCAAGGCTAGGAATACCCCGGAAATACCAAATCAAACGAGATAACACATGATCTGTAAGTTGTTTAAAAACGTTATATCAATTATTCAATTCTTGTATTTACCAAATTCGTAAACATAGGTACTGGTATAGCTCCCTTGGTTGGCGCTCAGCTTAATAAGGGTAGTTCTAGGACTGATGGCCCGGTGTCCGGATAATGTGACTGGGTGTGGTATCATGCCAACTGTCTACGACGTGATACTGTGCAGTGTGACAACACTACATTTGTCTCAAGTAGACATTGTCTCCAAAAGACTTAAATACTGTCGGAGGGACGTTAAACCCAATAATCTATACTTGTATTTTAGTATTTAATTTAGCATCTTTTTCTTTCCTTAGGAGTCCCTTTGCAAAAAATATTTCCGAAACTCCTCATTCTTATGTAAATGTTTATCTATAAACATGATTATTTAAGCAACTTTAATAAATGTTTACAAAAGACGTCAACATGCGCCAGTGTGCACACCTCGTGTGTAGGGATCGGTGTAGTAAACACTGCTATATATGATATCAGTTTCTTTGTTGGGTTTAACGTCCCACCGACAGTAATTCAGCCAGTCACGATGTCTACTTCATGCGGGTATAGGACTACCACACTGCAGTATCACGCCGTAGACATGTGGCATGATACCACACCCAGTCACATCATCCTGATACCGCGCTAACCAGTCCTGCAAATACCCTTATATGCTGAGCGCCAAGCAAGGGAGCTATAACAGTACCATTTTTTACGACTTTGGTATGTCGGGTCGGGGATCGAACCCACGACCTTCCGCTCCCGAGGCGGACGCTCTAACCACTCGGCCACCGGAAAGGGTACGCTTGTTTAGCTAGTAATATCAATATAATATAAGTAAAAAGTTGTTTGCAATTTATATGACTAATACATAGCTGTAAACTTACATATTTTCCGAAAATGCTTCAATTAACGTGAAAGCGAAAGTAGGATATTTCTCGAAAATTCTTACACTTGGGTTTATATTCGTATTTTTGATGTAACTTCCTTATACTTTGATCAATTTCAAAACTTTAGGTACCAAAATAATCGTCTTAAAATTCTCTACATACCATTCGCTGAATGTGTTGACTTATTAATTATGAGTCTTAAGATATAATCCGTGAAACTCTTACATAACGGCAAAATCGCTGAAATTCTACATGTTTAAACTCTTATTTTTGATGTAACTCCCTTATACTTTGATCAATTTCAAAACTTAAGGTACCAAAATAATCGTCTGAAAATTCTCTACATTTCACACGCTTTATGTTTAGGAATATTTTTAATACTTTTTGAGATAAAAGCTTTTAAACCTCAAGAAGAATGAAAAAATCACCAAAGCTATATGCACGAATTTTCGTTTTTTTCCCCATAACTCCATGAATCTTAGGCCAATCACTAAACTTTAAGCATCAAAAGAACGGTCAAACATTGCTCTACAAATAATATTCATCATCATATTTTCAAAAATCAAAGATGTTCGAGATATAAACTGTTAAACACACTGAGGGTTACCAAATTTTCGTTTCTCCGCCATTACTCAACCGATTCAACCCCGATCATCAAAAACTAAATATCATCTGAAAGGTCTTTCTAAGCACTACAAATTATACGCATAGTGTCTCGATAGAATATTTACCGTTTTTGAGATATTTAAGGCCGAACAAAAACCCGATAATTGATATATGACCTTGACCTTTGGGATTTTCCGGAAACGGAAGTGACATGGCTCCATAGAATCTAATACTGCATCTTCAGACAAAATTTCAAGCAAATCATACAAAAAATAAAGCCTACAGGGCTTAAAAACCGTTAAGTTTGAATACGAAATTTTAAATAGCATTATGACGTCATATGACGTCATATGGCATTCATCTTTTCAGAATGTAAAGAAGACCTAGAGACTAATATTCAGTCCAAATATCAGCTTTCTAGCTTTTCTCGAAGCGATTTTATACGCATTTGAAATTTGACGTCAATGGTTCGAATCTTGGATCCGCCATAAAACATTTGCCTTTTCGAATTTGGAAAAACGGACATCGGGATGCACAACTAGAGCCTAACATACACATTCTGTGAAAATTTGATGAAAATCGGTCAAGAAATAATGGCTGTAGACCGCGTACAATCTTTTTCACCTGACGTCAAATCTGACGTTATTGACGTCATATGAATATGAAAATCATTGCATCGGAAAGCTCATGGTTTGAAATATATGCCATAAAATTTTCATTGTTCTGAGACAATGGCAACACCTTGAAATTAACACAAATATAAGAGGAAGAAAAAAAGAATAACTAGAGTTCATTCGTTGATACGAATGATAGGACTTTCTGCTAAAATTGAAAAATATTAAGATTAATTCCGTTAGTCTGTCATAAGTCTGAAATTTTCATTATTCCGAACAACTGGCATCATGTCGAAATCATTGCCCTAAAATGAAAATTAAGAAGTATGCTTATGACGTCGCATGACGTCATATGACGTCACAACTCAAAATGTATGTAGGAATTCTGCAGAACTGCAAACTGTGTAAGTTTCAACTTTCTACCATATCCTGAAGCTCTTCAATCTTAAAATGAAATTTTCGGTCCTATGTTCAAATCTTATTTCAGCCACAGAACTTCGGTCTTTCGGAATTTCGGTTAGCTGACAGGATATGCACACTTTAGTTTCAAGATGTACCATCTGTGAAAATTTGAAGAAAATCCGACCATAAATGACGGCTGCAGAGCGCGAACACCATCTTTCACTGTTTTTAGCTGTGACGTTATTTGACGTCATAGGGTGCTGAAGATGCTTTTTTTCAAAAGCGCATAGTTTACTGTCATAACTCTGAAATTTTCATTACTATGAACAACTGCCATCATGTCGAAATCATTGCCCTAAAATGAAAATTAAGAAGTATGCCTATGAAGTCACATGTCACGTGATGTAATTCACGCCGGGAACAGGTTGATAGGGCGGAGTCTAAAAAATCAATACTATATTTGGAATGTGCGACTGCGTTAAATTTCAAAACATAATTTCAAACACTAAGTAGGTTAATGTTATTTAGTAAGCATTAAGTCCATTAAATCGGTCGCGCGGCTTTGCCGTGCCACACCGATTTAATGGACTTAATGCTTACTAAAAAAAACACTAACCTATACTTAATTAACACTGACTAACTTAGAGTTTGTCCCGCCCTATTACTACGTTATGCTGCTATATTAGAAGATGGCACCATATAAATGTTACGTGTTATTAAAGTATTCACACACGTGCACGTGCTTTCCAAATATGGATGTAACACATAAATTTCGCGCATTTTTTGACTGTCGGCTCATTTTTTTTTTCAGATTTCAATCAATTTATGTGATGGCTGTTTTTTATTTATTTATCTTGTTTGAATTAGTTGAGAAATCGGAAAATATCAACTGACTGACATTAAGGAAAGAACGAAATATGTAAAAAATAATCGTTTAAAAATGTCGGTGTCAGCGGAAGATATCAAGGCTAGGAATACCCCGGAAATACCAAATCAAACGAGATAACACATGATCTGTAAGTTGTTTAAAAACGTTATATCAATTATTCAATTCTTGTATTTACCAAATTCGTAAACATAGGTACTGGTATAGCTCCCTTGGTTGGCGCTCAGCTTAATAAGGGTAGTTCTAGGACTGATGGCCCGGTGTCCGGATAATGTGACTGGGTGTGGTATCATGCCAACTGTCTACGACGTGATACTGTGCAGTGTGACAACACTACATTTGTCTCAAGTAGACATTGTCTCCAAAAGACTTAAATACTGTCGGAGGGACGTTAAACCCAATAATCTATACTTGTATTTTAGTATTTAATTTAGCATCTTTTTCTTTCCTTAGGAGTCCCTTTGCAAAAAATATTTCCGAAACTCCTCATTCTTATGTAAATGTTTATCTATAAACATGATTATTTAAGCAACTTTAATAAATGTTTACAAAAGACGTCAACATGCGCCAGTGTGCACACCTCGTGTGTAGGGATCGGTGTAGTAAACACTGCTATATATGATATCAGTTTCTTTGTTGGTTTAACGTCCCACCGACAGTAATTCAGCCAGTCACGATGTCTACTTCATGCGGGTATAGGACTACCACACTGCAGTATCACGCCGTAGACATGTGGCATGATACCACACCCAGTCACATCATCCTGATACCGCGCTAACCAGTCCTGCAAATACCCTTATATGCTGAGCGCCAAGCAAGGGAGCTATAACAGTACCATTTTTTACGACTTTGGTATGTCGGGTCGGGGATCGAACCCACGACCTTCCGCTCCCGAGGCGGACGCTCTAACCACTCGGCCACCGGAAAGGGTACGCTTGTTTAGCTAGTAATATCAATATAATATAAGTAAAAAGTTGTTTGCAATTTATATGACTAATACATAGCTGTAAACTTACATATTTTCCGAAAATGCTTCAATTAACGTGAAAGCGAAAGTAGGATATTTCTCGAAAATTCTTACACTTGGGTTTATATTCGTATTTTTGATGTAACTTCCTTATACTTTGATCAATTTCAAAACTTTAGGTACCAAAATAATCGTCTTAAAATTCTCTACATACCATTCGCTGAATGTGTTGACTTATTAATTATGAGTCTTAAGATATAATCCGTGAAACTCTTACATAACGGCAAAATCGCTGAAATTCTACATGTTTAAACTCTTATTTTTGATGTAACTCCCTTATACTTTGATCAATTTCAAAACTTAAGGTACCAAAATAATTGTCTGAAAATTCTCTACATTTCACACGCTTTATGTTTAGGAATATTTTTAATACTTTTTGAGATAAAAGCTTTTAAACCTCAAGAAGAATGAAAAAATCACCAAAGCTATATGCACGAATTTTCGTTTTTTTCCCCATAACTCCATGAATCTTAGGCCAATCACTAAACTTTAAGCATCAAAAGAACGGTCAAACATTGCTCTACAAATAATATTCATCATCATATTTTCAAAAATCAAAGATGTTCGAGATATAAACTGTTAAACACACTGAGGGTTACCAAATTTTCGTTTCTCCGCCATTACTCAACCGATTCAACCCCGATCATCAAAAACTAAATATCATCTGAAAGGTCTTTCTAAGCACTACAAATTATACGCATAGTGTCTCGATAGAATATTTACCGTTTTTGAGATATTTAAGGCCGAACAAAAACCCGATAATTGATATATGACCTTGACCTTTGGGATTTTCCGGAAACGGAAGTGACATGGCTCCATAGAATCTAATACTGCATCTTCAGACAAAATTTCAAGCAAATCATACAAAAAATAAAGCCTACAGGGCTTAAAAACCGTTAAGTTTGAATACGAAATTTTAAATAGCATTATGACGTCATATGACGTCATATGGCATTCATCTTTTCAGAATGTAAAGAAGACCTAGAGACTAATATTCAGTCCAAATATCAGCTTTCTAGCTTTTCTCGAAGCGATTTTATACGCATTTGAAATTTGACGTCAATGGTTCGAATCTTGGATCCGCCATAAAACATTTGCCTTTTCGAATTTGGAAAAACGGACATCGGGATGCACAACTAGAGCCTAACATACACATTCTGTGAAAATTTGATGAAAATCGGTCAAGAAATAATGGCTGTAGACCGCGTACAATCTTTTTCACCTGACGTCAAATCTGACGTTATATGACGTCATATGAATATGAAAATCATTGCATCGGAAAGCTCATGGTTTGAAATATATGCCATAAAATTTTCATTGTTCTGAGACAATGGCAACACCTTGAAATTAACACAAATATAAGAGGAAGAAAAAAAGAATAACTAGAGTTCATTCGTTGATACGAATGATAGGACTTTCTGCTAAAATTGAAAAATATTAAGATTAATTCCGTTAGTCTGTCATAAGTCTGAAATTTTCATTATTCCGAACAACTGGCATCATGTCGAAATCATTGCCCTAAAATGAAAATTAAGAAGTATGCTTATGACGTCGCATGACGTCATATGACGTCACAACTCAAAATGTATGTAGGAATTCTGCAGAACTGCAAACTGTGTAAGTTTCAACTTTCTACCATATCCTGAAGCTCTTCAATCTTAAAATGAAATTTTCGGTCCTATGTTGGAATCTTATTTCAGCCACAGAACTTCGGTCTTTCGGAATTTCGGTTAGCTGACAGGATATGCATACCTTAGTTTCAAGTTGTACCATCTGTGAAAATTTGAAGAAAATCCGACCATAAATGACAGCTGTAGAGCGCGAACACCATTTTTCATTATTTTTAGCTGTGATGTCATGTGACGTCATAGGTGCTGATGATGCATTTCTTTAAAAGCACTTAATTTTCTGTCATAACTCTGAAATGGACGGTTCCGAGGTGAGAATTTTAAACCAATCAGATTACCGCTAAACATTGAGTGCGTTCTACTTGTTGCTATCCACCATCTTGTGCTCACAAGCTATTACACAGCAACCAAACGTCAAAGATCTAGATTCTCTAAATTTTATGATTGGTATGGAGTAATGCGAGGGCTATGTGCAACAGATACCCAGATCCCATGAAAAGCATTAAATCTATGATATTCCCGAACCCAAAGCAAAATATAAAAATATAAAAATATCTGCGATGGATAAAGGCATTCCGAGAGGAAAATGGCAAGACACAACCAGTGTACTTTTGAGGTTATTCTGCTCGGAGTTGAGTTGTTTAGCAATCAACCGAAACAAAAATTAATTGCTGCCTTAAACACTCACGAGAGAGTTTGGCAATATGCAGAGATGGATAGATGAATGAAAAAAATATTTCTTATGAATGTATTGTTCGTACATTTTCACTTAAATTTTCTTAACTTTTTGGTCTATTCCCAAATGAAATGAATGACATTCCACTTTATCATAAGTATCGCATGTGTTCTTACACTGACTGTCGTTTATTGTAGTATCAGATAAGCACAACAAAATAATAAGTAGATCTAGATCTAATATATATTCTATATTTTAATAATATAACTGTAAAAGTAATATAAGTATATTTAACTATACTAAAAGTCACATGCAATTTTCAGCACTTTGTTGGAGAAAAGTGTCCTATAGTTCTTTTCCCAGACCCCATTCCAACTGATGGAAAAAAGTGGACACCTTCCATCACCTGAATGTGCAATTTATACTGGATCAGATCAATGGCAAGACTGAGTAAGCTTCTGGCTTTATTCTTTATTCTTACATTTTCTTCCTATATAGCAAATCAATATATCAAGTTTGAGTTATAATGGGGGGGGGGGTTAATTAATCATGAACCATTCCTGTGTTATGCACAAAATCATACTAAAGACCTGGCAGATTGATAGAAAAATATTTTGATCACAGCAGATGGGGACCTGGCTCAGTGGGACATCACATTCCTTTCGAGATGCCTTTAAGTCCTGGTCACAGCTGAATTCACCAATGAAGAAAAACACTAAGAAATATAAAGCATTTTGCATTTTGTGTTTTTTCTGGTATTTTAAATTGGCTGATCAGGTTTGAAACTGTTGATCATCACAAAAACCGTTGCATTTGCAATATGCAAATCTAGTTAGATTTGTAATGTTTTGTATTGTTTCTGGTATGCTATTGCTAATGTACCATTGTATCTGAATCTGGACGGCCCCCACTGAATATGGGGCAGTCCTGTAAAAATTCGATGATGAATTGACTGAAACCCATCTCAGGATTCTTTTGATGAAGCTGATCCATCTGACGCTTGAGCAGAGTCTTCTGAGACTCGAGCAGATGACACACGGGCGGACTCGTCTGGGTCTGCAGATCCTCCTGATACTGGAGCAGACTAATCTGAAAAAAGTTCAGACCCATCTGAAACTGGAGCAGCTCCAAATCAAACTCCGGCATACTCATCTGATACTCGTGCAGATGATATTGAAACTTGAGGAATTTTTCCTGACACTTATATAGATTCTCCTGAGTATTGAGCACCCTACTAAACCGGTGCAGATGCTTCTTAAGTTGTTGCAGACCAATATTGAGCAGACGCATCGGTAACTGGGGCAGACTCAACGATGCTTTCTGAAATTCTATTTTCGCGAAAATAGGATCATGGTCAAAAACTTTTTTTGATTCTGCATTTGAGATCACTTTAATCTCTTTAACATTCACTGATGTTGTGACAATATAAAAGTCTATAATATTTTTTCTCCTTGTCGATGGTTTGTATTCTGTAATACTGAAAGGCTCTTTCACATATTTTTGAACCTCATCTATCGGGACGTTAAAGTCGCCTCCAATTACCATAGGGAGTCTATTGTCAGCCCATATGCTATGGAGAAAAGTCATAAAACATTGAACGATTCTTATTTTCTTTTTATCCGCACATTTTTTTTCGCCGTGCCAGGATATGACAATAAAATCGTTGAAATTGTCATGCCTTTCCATGCGTCTGATTGTCATACGGGAATTAGGCGCAAAATCTACATAAGACATTTTTGTCCTTGAATAATTAATATGCTCATCAATTTCTTCCTGCATAAATTCTGAGACAGACATTTTTTCCTTGTTGTAAAGTATTGGTGCGTGACCATGCCGAATCAAGCAATACTTATCTTGTATCTTAGGGGATCCCCAACGCTTGTTTCTGATGGACGACCATGCAAACTCTTGAAATAAAACAACATCTGGATTGTTGCTTTCTATGACGTTACGTATTTCTCTCTTTTTTTGGGCAGCCTTGCCTTTAAAACTGCTCTTTGAGGGACTACCAGTATTCATTGTGATGAATATCAAATCAGTCATACTTGTTTCCTTTCAGTTCGACGTCCTTCTTTATTTCAACGTGTTGATATCTGCAATAGCAATGACAATTAACATAATGACTGTACATATTCACAAAAGTAAAACTGTGAAACAAAGGGATTCATAAAATTCCTAAAAAAAATCAGAAAATCGTAAAATGGCAATTTTACTTAGAGTTTACGCGAAATGCCTGTTTTTTGGGAAATACACGACAAAACTAATGATAACTTTACAATTTTACAAAGCCTTACTGCTTTGCAATTCAGAAAATACGTGAACTAGCATTCTATGTTTAACTAAGAAAACTTTAATATATATATATATATATATATATATATATATATATATATATATATTAAGTTTAATTGTGCTTTGTTGCAAAAGGTTTTCTTTTTTTTCTTATTAGAAAATCTTTATTCAGACAATATTTTATTTTATACGACAAATAAATAATTATGTTAATGGAAGTTGAAAAGGCTTATTGCTAACAATTTATATTCAATCTAATTTTCTTTATATATCTTGCATTAATATATTGAGTAAGAATTTTGGGAAACATCGTTCCAAAAATATTCTAGACATAAGATTCATCTTCTTCCAAAAGAAAAATCATATATTACTATGTTACTGTAAGCTACTGTATTTTGAATTCATTGGAGGATGGGGGACGTTAAAAAGCTGGTAAAGAAAAGGAAGACTCCGGGTGAGCATCCAATTTACACAATCACCATCATAAAAGACACATTTGACAATGTAAGCAGGGCAAACATGGCGACTGGACAAGAGAGTCGAGACAGGATGGTACTCCAATATCATCAAGATATACGTACTTTAACTCTTCTAGCAATTGTGTCGAGAATATTAAGAAAAGAAAAAGCATCCAAATACCAACGATGTTTTGGTCAATCCATGTGGTCAATTTGATATATTTGATATGTAGGCATCGAACCAGGGACAATTCAAATGAATCATGGTTTTCCAGTGCCATCTAACAAAGTGCTAATCTCAAGCCACTAACGGTCATGCATATTATTAAAAAAGAGCTTCATATTAGCTGGTAATCCAATGGATTATATATTGAAATGTTTGCATATTTTTTTGTAAAATGTTCTTATTTTGCTATTTTGATGTAAATTCAAATTTGGTTTATAAGTTTAAAAGATTAATTGTATTGGTAAATACTTGTATATGAACTGAAGCATTCAATCATAAAAAAATGACAGATTCATATTTAAAAGCAGGATTAATATATTTTATGAAATCATTTGTCCGTGAGGTAATTTTCTGTAAATTTATGACTTTTCTCAATAAATCACTCTTCTTGCGTCATCCCTGAGTGAAATGGTCATTTCACGGGTTTCCTAAAATTCCAGTCTCCGCAGTTTTATTGTTTTATACAATGAAACTGTAAACCATCAATGATATGTCAAATAAATCAAACATTGATTGAAAGTCTTCATATGAACTTATCATATGACCTTTACTGACAGTAAATCACGATTATAACAACAAACAAACAGAAATATGAATCAAAGGACTGTAAACGAATTCACTATTTGTAATCTAAAGCCAATAACATAATTTAAAAAAAAACTGAAAATAACGACTTAATGTGTGCATTGCTCATACATTTTCAACATCATAATAAAAGCAATAGTAACTAGTACCGCAAGCGAAATCTCGGTTTTCGCCTTTAAACTGATCAGCTTGAACACCATATTCCAGCTTTATTTAGGCACAATTTTCAATATGAAAAAAATGAAGAAAAAAAAACGCATTGTTAAAGGATATCAAGTTCTTGAGTTAAAAGCAATTAAGCATAACGCGCATTTCCAAGGCGAAAGAAAAATCAAATTGAAAATATCTTGACGTAATTACTTAAGTACATATTATGTGATAACACGTTATAAATCATTTGAATATAGCATTTTGCATCAATCCGCAATCATTTGCCAATTGTAGTGTAGAGGCAATAGCGTAACAAAAGTGTCGTTCATATAACTTCTTATTTTTCACATAACTTTTGTTTATGGAATGCTTAAAAGCTATCAAGATATTGGGGGTTTAAATTCTAAAAAAAAACGGTATTTGTGTTCTTGAGTATTTGTGTATTTGAACTTTCAGCTAATTGCATGTGAGTAACTCTTTTAGCGCAAATATTTTCCCGTACCCGATACTTTGATTAACAAAATTCATTATTTTTTTTACCTTTAGGTACTTAGCAAAGCGGCATAGAGATCAATTTACAATTTTCAATATACAAGTCGCATAAGTGGAACATTCTATTTCTTTTTTATCAAAATTTGAAGCATGAAACTGATTTTCAATTGTTCAAAAAATAACCAAACTTTAGACTGCCGTTAAATGACCAATTCAAGCCAACACATCAAAAGCTAAATATCACAGGAATATGCTTTTCAAGAACTTACACTTTTGTCCATAAAAATAAAATTTTAAAGTTGTGTAGTTTTGGAGCTATTTTGGGCCGAAGAAAAATCTAAAAATCGTAATATGACCTTGACGTTTGCATTTTTAACCTTTTTTAAATTTTGAGGCTCTTTGAATAATAAAACTACATTACCTGTGAAAAATATCATGAAGATTGAAAAATAAAGTCAGGAGCGACAAGAAAAATCCTAAAAATTCACGTTTTTTTAATTTGGATTTTTTTTCTTTTCAAAAATATAAGTTAAGTTTGACCGCATCCAGTGGATTATTTCGCCACCCTATTTTTTTGTGAGTATATGTCTTGTAAATCATATGCAGCAAACAGAATTCTTCTATCTTATCTCAAACAAAAATATGCAGGTTTTTTCGTAGGCCTACTCTCATTTGCATAGTTTTTCTGCAAGGTTCGAACAATCCATATCTTCTAGCAAAAATATTTCTCGGTACCCGTTACTTTGACATCCATCATATTCTATTGTGCTGTCAACAAGGAACAGAATGTTGAAAACCGCATTTGAAACAGACTTCATATTTTTGAGTTATAAGCAAAGGAGTGATTTTAAGCAGAGCGCCCACTTAGCGGCAAAATAAGAAACAAAATTGATACAAGTTTCAACCGTAAGTACATAGCAATGCAGCATATAGATTAATTTAGTAAAAGGCCGCATGAGTCGAAAATTCTATTCCAAAAAAAAAAAAAAAACTGATTTACATTGGTAAAAAAAAAAATCAAACTTTGGACGGAAGTAAAATGATCAAATCAAGCCCGATCTTCAAATACTAAATATCACTGGAAAGAGCTCTCTGAATCGACCAAAACCCAACAACTGGAAATTCACGTTTATTTTTTTTTTATTTTTTTTTTTTTTTTTTTTTTAAATTTTGATTTTTTTTTCAAAATATTAATGAATTTGAACCGCACACTGTGGACAAGCCATACATACCCAAAATTCGCCACCCCATATATTTTGTGCGAAAATGTCTTTCAAGTCAAAATCTATCTAATCTCACACAAATATGGACAAGATTATCTAAGACCTACTTTAATTTTTTTCACATTTTTTTGCAAGGTTCGAACATCCAACCTCTTTTATCGCAACTATTTTCCCGTACCCGATATTTAAAATCCGTCATATTCTGTTGTGCTGTCAACAAGGAAAAGAATGCTGAAAACCGCATTTGAATGGGACCTCAAATTACTAAGTTAAAGCAAAATATTTATTTTAATCAAAGCGCCCCGTAGCGGCAAAATGAGGTAATTGATTAAAATTGATTATGCACCTAGACATGCAGGAAATAGTTCAGTTAGGAATACAATATATATGGATGGAACATTCTTTTTCTTAAATGTCACAAGGACCAAACGTTGGACTGGCCTAAATGACCAAATCAAGCTCGGACTTTAAAAACAACATATCACAGGAAAGAACTCTCCAAGAACTTCCACTTTTGTCCATATACTCTCGATAAAATATTTTTAGTTTGAGAGCTATTTGGTGCCGAAGAAAAAACTAATAATCGTAATATTACCTTGACCTTTGCATTTTTTATCTTAAATTTTGAGGTTCTTGTAATCATAAAATTACTAGTGGGAAAAGAATTATGAAGAATGAACAAAAAATAAAGTCAGGGGCTTCAAAAATCATAAAAAGTCACGTTTTTGAAAAGTGATTTTTTTTTTAAATATTAGTGAAGTTTGACCGTATCCTGAGGACAAAACATACATAAACCTAAATTCGCCAACTTACATATGTTGTGCTTTTATACGTATCACAGAAATCCTCGTAGAGTATGAAAATAAAAAAAAGTTGCCTCCCTAGATCACACACATCGGAAGTTGTGCTCGATCTTCCTTTTTGTAGATTTTGCCTTCATCTTCACTTTCGCTTTCTATAAGTTATAGATTAATAGTCCCGCCAGGGGGCGAATCCATTTTTACTGTACGTTGTAAACGCTTATGAAGTTTCTATGTAACTTCTGTGCAATAATGACTTATGTGGTAACGTTTTCCAACTCTTTGTTAAATTTGATTTCAATATTATTGCTCAAGCTCTTGACAGTTTTTTCACTTCTTCTATTTAGAACACACAATATAATTCAAATTTCGATAAATTAATTGGTAATCCAATGAATTCTAGTTGTAATTGTAACTATTTTAAACGTCATGTGACTATGCCTCAGTAATTACGTCTGTATTTGCCGGCATACAAAAGTTAAATGAGTATTCAATACTTTTTTAAATCTCGATGATCCCGCTATACGACTGGCGACACATGCTGAGGATATTAATTGGAGAACGGGAATATGTTAATTTTATTGTCCTAAAAAGAAAGAAACCGTCTCTCTCTCCCTATAATGCACGTTTATATTAAATAAGAATATATTTAGATTTGTAATGTTATATATGTTAATGGTATTATTTTAATGCTCTTCTTTCTATGTATCTGTGACGGACCCCTGTGAATATGAGGAAGACCTGTTCAAATTCGATGCTGACACAACTGAAAAGGCGACAGATCTGTCTGGAATCTATCTGTAACTGAGACAGAAACATCGTTCCCTTGAGCAGATCCATCTGAGATTGGATTTAAAAAGGCAGATGCTTTTGAAACTCGGGCTGCCCCTGATAATGGAGCAGACCAATGAAAATGGTGCAGACCCATCTGAAACTGGGACAGATCCATATCAAGCTGCGGCAGATCCATCTGACATTCGTAAAGATTCGTTTGAAAAAACAGGAGACTCATCTGAACCATATGCAGATTCTTCTGACTTTGGAGCAGCAAATCCAGCAGCAGGCTAGGACCCATCAATAACAGCTGTAACTGGTACAGAAGTATTTCAATCATAAACTGGTGCAGATGCTCTATAAATTGGGACAGACCCATCTTGAGCAGACGCAACGGTAACTGAGGCAAACTCAACGAAGTTTCATGAAATTCTATTTTCGCGAAAATAGGATCATGGTCAAAAACTCTATCTGATGCAGCATTTGAGACCACATTAATATCTTTATCATACACTGATGTCGTAACAATAAAAAAATCTTTAATACGATTTTGTCTCCTTGTCGATGGGGTGTATTCTATAATCTTGAAAGGCATTTTCACATATTGTTTAACCTTACCTATCTGGACGTTAAAGTCGCCTCCAATAACCATAGAGAGTCTATTTTCAGCCCATATTCTCTGGAGAAAAGTCATAAAACATTGAAACATTCTTATTTTCTTTTCTTCCTTAGCTTTATGTATTCCGTGCCAGGATATGACAATTAACTGTTCGTTTAAATCGTAAGGCCTTTTCATGCGTCTGATTGTCATACGGTGAGTAGGCGCAAAATCTTCAGAGCACACGCCTTTATCTTTCATTATTTTCCTTGAAAAAGTAATATGCTGTTCAATTTCATTCTGCGTTAGTTCTGTGACAGATATTTTTTTCTTGTTGTAAAGTATTGGTGCGTGACGATGCGGAATCAAGCAATACTTCTTTGGTATATTGTGGGATTCCCAATGCTTGCTTCTGATGGACGTATAGTTAAACTCTTGAAATAAAACAACATCTGGTTTTTTCCTTACTATGACGTCAAGTATTACATCTTTTTTTTTTTTCAGCCTCGTCATTCACACTGCTCTTTGAGTCATTACTAGTATTCATTGTGATGAATTTCAAATGAATCATACCTGTTTCTTTTCAGCTCGACGTCCTTCTTTATTTCAACGTGTTGATGTCTGCAATAGTAATGTCAAATAATATAATGACAAACAGTACATATTTACAACAGTACAACTGTGAAACTGAGGGTTTCATAAAATTTATAAAAAAGAAATCAGGAAATTCGTAAAATGACAATCTTACTTAGGGTTTACACGACATATATATATGGGAAATACATGACATAACTAATGATTACTTTACATTTTTACAAAGCATTGCTGATGTGCAATTCAAAAAATGTGAGAACTAGCACAACTTCTATGTTTAATTATCTACAGAAAACTTTATTCTATATATGTATATGCTTTTGTTTTAGACAAGCAAAATTTGTTTCACGTTAATGTGCTTTGTTGCAAAAAAGTTTTAATTTTTAAATCTATGTTTCACACAAAATTAGATCTTATTGGAATATCTTTATTCAGACAATATTTGTTGTTATATGACTGGTTGCGTAAGATATTCATCTACACAATTGCAAATAAACACTTAATTGATTTAGCGATAATCATCGACCATTTAAAACCAGTCGCGGTTGACGAGTGTTAAGAATATCAGCAACGATGTCATGAATTCATTAACCGGACGCAACATACTAAAGTATCGACGTGTTTCAGTATCTGGCGATAAGTTCAAGCTAAAGCTTGTTGCAGTACCGGTGAAAATATGACTGGATGAGACATCTTACCACTTCTTTATGGCGTGATATCACCGTGAGCTTGACAGCTCTTAATATATCTGTACAATGTTGAAAACCCCCAACAAAAGACTAAATTGTTTCCATGGGACGTTAGATCCACAGGTGCTTGAAGTTATGTAAGTTTGTTGACAGAGACAAAGTTCGTTTTCTCTTTTACCTCAACAGGTTAATTTTATATTATTCTAATGTCAAGTACATCTAGTAAAGCCCGCGCAATAAATCATTAAACCGTGTAGGTATATTAAATCAAAATTATTAAAAACAAATGTTCTTACATACAGGTCCTACACGTAATATACGAGTATATTGTTGATGCATACAGCTTTTCTGTGCCAAACAGACCGCACGGCTAATATTAATCTGTCCTATAGCGCATGCATTGTTTACTCCTTCCTGGGCATCCAGCCTATGAGCGTCAAACATTTAGCTTGCCACGTGCTAGTATTACTTGCTGTGAAGGGAGTAATCAAGAAAAAGGCAGTTTAAAATGGAAATATCCCTACTCAAATTTTCACGTATCGCATTATATTCTTGAAATTACAAGCTCTGAATGGGAATACATTTAACACAACTCCTACATTTTTTATTCATGCAAATATTGAAAGGTAAATATACCACTGTCCCTAGTCTATTCGCTGTAGCTAAAACTGGAGTGTACTAAAGCGAATATTAATTTTGTGTCATCGGTCTAATTTGTTTCTTTCCTCGATCTATCTTAAAACAACACTTGGAAAAAACGGTCGAGTAGCTGGAAACAAAATCTGTTTCTGTTGTCACAACAACTTTTAGATACGCATCGATATCACGCCATGGTAATGTAAACTTTGATGGTTGTATTGCGTATTTGTATATGTTTAACACTAACCTGCTGCCCTATGATAGAGAAAGGAAGGAGTCACTGTGTCATTTGAAATTTGTTCGGGCTCGTATCTGACAACATCCTCGGTGTCCAGGCTATTCATATTCACATATGATATATGTACCGAGGATGATCTGACAAAGGATCAGCGGATTTACAAATTATTTGGCACAAATGTTTGCAATGACCAGATTGCTAGCTAAAAGTCACGGTCATTCTTCGGCGTTAAATGTAAAAAAAATGCCAATTTGTTTGCCTGGGCTTTAAATTAACAAACGACCATGCAGTGGATTTGTTTTACCTTTTGCATAGACAGGAGAAGTTTGGTATGGTAGGTCGTATGCAAAAATAAATATTTGTTATCTTCAATTTCAGGGGCCAGGTCATTGCCATGGAATATGGGTGATACATCAGCTGTTAAATAGCATTCAAATGTCAATCACTGAAAAAAGCAGGGTAGTGGGAGATGTTAATCACTTTCAGAGATAGATCAAAGTGTAAATGACCGCAGGTATGATGCCGATTTTGCCAATAGATTTGATGATGAAGTGAAACAATCACGGTAAGTTAAGGTTAAAAGTATGAGTATCAGATCGTATGATGATGAGTGTTTTATTAATATGTTATTGTCATGTATTCTAACAACTATATGTACAAGTACTATATTTTGAATGCCCCTTTTTCGTGTAAATGTTGTGCTATAGAACATATCCTTCCCCACCCTGGATTCTTTCTGTTTAAATATTGGTATATTCTGGAGATTTCCTTTATATAGTACTGGAAATCGACAGTTTAAGGGGCTTAAATAAAAAAAATGCTTTATTCGACAGATTTTTTCTCAACAAATTAGATGAAATACCCTACTAAAACAATCCCCGATTATGTACAGACATATTAGATTGTCTGACAGAAGGGATATTATGTATAATGATGTAGATTCAGTCCATGAATCGCTTGATGGACCATGACGACAATTTAATGGTGGAGGATTGACCTAAAAACATATACGCTGTATATTAAAATAGGGTATTAAACTTCGAAATGAGGGGTAATGCTAGGTAAATCAACGAGCACTCGCCGAAACCCTAATCTACATGTTGCTGTAGGATTTTACACATTGTTCAGTGGGTTATAAACATGCAAATGAGATTTAGTACCAGTCACAACTTTGTCTGTTTAAATAAGCGAATTATACCGAGAATAGCCGAACTCTTTGTAAAATGTTCCAAACCTTGCAAACCTGAATGTTACAGAATTTCACGTAAGGTAATTATGTGGATATATATTGTTCACCTTACATCTTTGAAGGGACAACACAGACCGTCTCTGGTGGCCTAGTGGTTGAAGCGTCCGTCTCAGGAGCAGGAGGTCGAGGGTTCGATCACTGGATGGACGCAACATACCAAAGTCATACAAGTTGTACTGGTATAGCTCTCAGCATATAACGGTAGTTCCAGGACTGTTAGAATAATGAGACTGAATGTTGTATCATGCCACATGTCTACGGCCTGACACTGCAGTGTGGCGGCACTATATCTGTCTCAAGTAGACATTGTCTCCAAAAACCTGAAATACTGTCGGTAGGAACTTAAACCTAACAAAACATAAGCAAACCTCTGTATAGCAATAAGAAGCATAACATACGTAGTGTCATAAAGGACCATAAACCTATACAGCCATTTCACTAGTGGTTCGGCAATACTCGGTATAATTCGCTGATTCAAACTGACCAATCAATGAATGGGTGAAAATCTCAAATGAACGATGCATGTATACACAAGCAGGTAAATTTGGTGTTCGGGGGAGTAATCTTTGGTTTAAAAAAAATTTCGGAGTAAAATGGTATATGCACATGGTAGGAAACACACATGATAAGCAACTAGAAAGAAGTGCTAGTTAAGTGATTAAGATAAAAATCACAACGGGGATGACATGTTGACACGTTTAGTATTATAGAAAAGTAAAATAAAATGTACGTGAACGATCTATTAACATCTCTCAGACAGTAGATGGACGGATTAGCACTTGCCTCTGGTTTAAATGTAAAACATCAAAAACAAAAGATTAATTATATAGATAAAACATTTTGATATTAAGAACGTAATTCGATGTTTTATCGCTTAATCGACAAAGAGTTTCATTAGATAGAATATATGAAAGCTTATTTGCATCAGGTATTATAAAAAAAAAGATTAATAATGTCGGTCAATCTGCATATTTCACTTCGAAATGAGACGTAAGGCTACGCAAATCAACGAGCATTCCCGAACACGAAATTCACATGCTTGTGTTAATACTTCCACACATTTTTCCAATGAGAAATAAACATATGTTTGAAAATTTGAATTGGTATATTAGTTACGTTATTAGTATACAATCATTTAGAGTTTGCCCGCAAACATTGAGCCCGTAATTTCATTTCCTGGTCGATTTAATTTGTTAAAGTACTGGTATAGCTCTCAGCTACGCTCGTTCTGGCTTCTTAACTGTTAAATTCCCTCTTAATAAACACAAACTATAACGTATTTCTTTTTCGACCACGTTACATGTGCAAAACAGACGGTCGTATTCTGTCATATCATCTTGTTTCAGTGCTGGAAAGTGTATCTCCACATTTTAATTTGCTTAATCCAGACCTTTGTTACGGTGCTACGATAATTTAACAATAGTGTTATGGTTTGCATACCGTTAAAAATTTACAATAATGCCTAAGAGTGTTGTTGTTTATTTTCTTCCCCGGTTAGATATACATTCGGCCTAATTCATGCTTTGTTTCCAGTTATTTGTATGCAAACGTACCATTTTATCACAAAATTGCAAAAGTATGGTATGTATAGACATGTTCCTATTAAGATCAATATATATATTAACAATTAATTAAGTCTCTTATACGTCATTCCAAATATATACCAAAAATTCATATTAACACACCTTTAGCAATGATAAATATCATTGTCATAATATCTCAATTTGTGATAATATATCACGTACTTTAATATATATATATATATATATATATATATATATATATATATATGTGTGTGTGGTGTGTGTGTGGTGTGTGTGTGGTGTGTAAATAATTTTAAAAGTAAATCAGCATTCCACACGGACTCTTATAGGAATAAAAAGGTCCTAAAATAAAAAAAAATATATAAAGATTAAAATTCATATAACTTTCATAAAACAACAACATGTAGACCATGTATTAACTTTAAGAACTCTTGAGAGATATCTTCCCCTGACAGCGGTTTTTCTAATCGGTTTCTATCCACATACTCGTAGTGATATTTTCTTAAATGTCAACAAGTTGTCAACTAGCGTTCTGATGTCTGTAACAGCTTACTAGCAGACTAATATTTGGCTTTTCAAAATCACTCAAATTAAATTCCCGTGTTTCTTGATTAAACCCTAGAAATGAAATGATCCAACGGACCAAAACAAAACAAAATAAAAATAAAGAAAAGAAAAAGCTCAAAGTTTATAAATTTGATGCAGAAGTAGGATTGGGCAGACTTTAAATTAGTCAGTGCTTATTACGAGAGAATTGAATTTTACACGTAAGAAGCCGCCACTCTCCGAGTATACTCGTTGAAGCTACTTAACTTAATAAATTCTAAGTTTTACTTGGTAATAATTAATTAATGCACGCATGAATATGGCATATGTATGAAAAACTTTAACATATTTATTGCTTTAATTTCATATAAGCATGGGATTGCGGGTACAAGTTATTACTTCTGTGTTAAATGCAAACTTTTGTGGCAATAAAGTTGGCGATTTTGCCAGTTCACTGAACTGGAGGACTAATTCTTAGCATGCTCAATAAATATAGGTTAATTCTATAGTTAAAGGTTTTCATAATAACTCGGATAAACTTGTATGTGGGAAACCATCAAACAGTTTCTTACCCATTGTTCGATCACTATAAGTCGCAAATGTTTGCTTTTAAACCTGCATATGGCAAGTTGACAACTTATCCACTCGGCGAAACACACACATACACACACATACACACCTTAAAACTGACCGTACCCGAGAGCGTCCGTCTAATTAGTTATTCCAGAGCAGGAATTATGATTGTTACGTTGTCAGTTTCATCTAATAAATATATAACCTTGACCATCACTGTTTGTGGTCATGATTGTTTTGTTTTCATTCCCAACACCCTGGTCATTATTCTTCAGAAAAAAATAACAACCCGGTCATAGTACTTCGTGTTACACCGGCACGGTTCTTAATACGAGTTTTAATTGGATAACAGTTTCATGCGTTTCTCCTTGCCTGTCTTTAAATGATATCATTTTATTAATGAAAATACATATATAGATCACTCGCTTTTTCTTGAAATTGTCAATGATAATGATCATGACAGGTGCCAATATGTTTCC
>CM037782.1:17834371-17884371 GCA_021229015.1 Solen grandis
GTCATATACAATTATTGTTATTTTTATCAGCATAAAAAAGTTCTCAATCTAAAAATATTTTATAGAAAGTATATGAACAAAAGTTTTAGTTTGTGAAGAGATCTTTCCATTGGTGTTTAGTTTTTGAAGATCGGACCTCATTTGATCAAATTACCAAAGTCCAAAGTTTGATCCTTTTATCAAACAATTGAAAATCCATATGTTTCTTCCTTTTTTGCAGCTCCTGCCTTTATTTTTGTACAATCTTCATCATTTTTTCACTGTTTATGCATTTAAATGATACAAATAAACTCATATAAAATAATGATAAAAATATGCAAAGGTCAAGGTCATAATACCGATTATTGTTATTTATTTCGGCACTAAATAGCTTCAAATCTAAAAATATTTTATAGAAAGTATATGAACAAAAGTTTTAGTTTGTGAAGAGATCTTTCCATTGGTGTTTAGTTTTTGAAGATCGGACTTCATTTGATCAAATTACCTCAGTCTAAAGTTTGATCCTTTTATCAAACAATTGTAAATCCGTATGTTTCCTCTTTTTTGCAACTCCTGACTTTATTTTTTGTTCAATCTTCATCATGTTTTCACTGTTTATGCATTTAAATAATACAAATAAATCATAGTAAATAACGATGAAAATATGCAAAGGTCAATGTCATAAAACCGATTATTGTTATTTGTATCGGCACAAAATAGCTTCAAATCTAAAAACATTTTATATAGAGTATATGAACAAAAGTTTTAGTTTGGGCGCAATGCATGTAATCATTGTTTTGCTAATAACTTAAAAATTTGAAACCTGATTTAGATGCGTTTTTTTTACATAATGTTCCTTGTTGACAGCCCAATCAAATATGATGGAAATCTCATCATCAAGTACTGGAAAAAATTGTTCTAGGAGAGGTTGAATGTTCGAACCTTGGAAAAAAGTTGAATAATGAGGGTAGGTCTACGAAAAACCTACCCACTTTTGTAAGGGACCAGATAGAAGATTTCTGTTTGCTGCATACGATTTGCAAGACAAATACGCACAAAATATATGGGGTGGCGAATTTAGGAAATGCGTGGTTTGTCCTCTAGAAACGGTCAAACTTCACTAAATTTTAGGAAAAATTAAAATTTCAAAAACATGTTTTTGTCGCTCCTGACTTTATTTTCTGTTCATTCTTCATGAAATTTTCACACAATATGAATTGTTATGTTTGAAAGGGCCTCACAATTAAAAAAATAAAATAAAATTGAATAGGTCAAGGTCATATTACAATTATTGTGTTTTTATTCGGCCACAAATAGCTCCAAAACTAAAAATATTTCTTTGAGAGTATATGAACAAAAGTTTTAGTTCTTAAAGAGCTCTTTCCAGTGATGTTTAGTTTTTGAAGATCGGACTTAATTTGGCAGTCCAAAATTTGATCCTTTTTTGGAATAATTGTAAATCAGGTTTTATGCTTCAAATTCTGATACATAAGAATAAAAAGTTTAACTTGTGCGAATAGTATACTTGATTGAACTATTTGCTGCTTTGCTAGGTACCTAACAGTAAAATTTTAATGAATTTTTTTTTCTCATTTTGCCGCTAGGGGGCGCTTTTCTTGAAATCATTCCTTTGCTAATAACTCAAAAGTTGAAGTTCGATTCGAATGCGGTTTTTTGCATTCTGTTCCTTGTTGATAGCCTAATAACATATGGTAGGATTCAAGGGTCCGTGTGGCTGAAAGCTTTTGAGCTTCGAAAGGTTGATTGTTCGAACCTCGCAAAAAAAAACAAAAAAACAAAAAACAACTGTGCAAATGAGGGTAGGTCTACGAAAACCCTATCCATTTTTGTTAGAGATCAGATAGAACTCCGTCTCCTGCATACCATTTGAAAGACATATACACACAAAACATATGGGGTGGCGAATTTAAGAAATGCGTGGTTTGTCCACTAGAAACGGTCAAACTTCACTTAAATTTAGGAAAAATTAAAATTTCAAAAACATGTTTTTTGTCGCTCATGACTTTATTTTTTTTTTATTCGTCATAAAATTCTAATGTTATGCTTTGTTAAGTTTGAAAAGGCCTCACAATTAAAAAGTTAATAAACATTGAAAAGGTCAAGGTCATATTAGGATAATTGTGTTTTTATTCGGCCCCAAAGTGCTCCAAATCTAAAAATATTTCATTGAGAGTATATGAACAAAAGTTTTAGTTCTAAATAGTTCTTTCGTATAATGTTTAGTTTTTGAAGATCGGACTTGATTTGTTCATTTTACGGCAGTCCAAAGTTTGATCCTTTTTGGAATAATTGTTAATCAGTTTTTATGCTTGAAATTGTGATATATAAGAAAAAGAATGTTCGACTAGTGCGACTTATATACTTGTTTGAACTATTTGCTGTTTTTGCAATTTTTTTTCTCATTTTGCCGCTAGAGGGCGTGTTGCTTAAAATAACTCTTTTGCTTTTAACTCAAAACGTTAAAGTCTGATTGAAATGCGGTTTTCAGCATTTTGTTCCTTGTTGACAGCATCATGAAAGGTGATGGATTTTTAAAGTATAGGGTATGGGAAAAAATTTGCGCTAGAAGAGTTTGAATGTTCTAACATTGCAAAAAAAAAACAACAAAAAAAAAAACTATGCAAATGAGAGAAGGTCTTCAAAAAACATGTTTGTTCTGTTTCATATTGAAAATTGCGGCTGAGTTGAAATAAAGTGTTCAAGTTGATTAGGTTAAAAGCGAAAACCGAGATACCGCTTGCGGTTCTAGTATTTATTTATTTTTTATGTAATAACAAATTCAATATTGAACCCAGTTACTTAGGATTTCGCATGTCTATTATAAATACATTATTTTTTAAGAAAATGATATTTATTTGGACGTTCCGCAAGTTGTTTGTTGATTACATTTCAGTGATGTTCAGGACCAATCGGGCCGAAATAAATTGTAAACAGTTGTAGTATTTGTGTGTGTGTGTGTGAGCTCAACGATACTGGTACCTGTAAGCACAGCATGGCTTTTAATAAAATAAAACCTTATAAAAATATTTAAAATATGGTCCATCACACCCCATTAATATAATTTTAATCATATATACTAAGATGATATTTGTTCGTTTTATTCGCTTTAACGTTCCACCGACTATTATTCAGTCATTTGGAGACGATGTCTACTTGAGAAAGTAGATACTGCCACACTGCAGTATCACGCCGTAAGCATGTTGCATGATACCACACCCAGTTACATTACCCTGACACCGAGCCAACCAGTCCTGGAATTACCCTTATATGTCGAGGCCAGGGATCGAACCTACAACCTCCCGATTCCCGGGCGGGCGCTCTTTTACCTAAGGTTACCGGGACTGGTTAAATGAACATATGAACTTCTGGTTAGTCAATACACCATACATAGTTGTATGCACACGCTTTGAAAACAGCGTATATTCATATTTGACAGTGTCCATATATTAAAACAACAGCCAGAAAAGTTTCATGCAATAGAGGTCTTATCTCCATTTGTTATTTGCACTTTGCACTGTCTTCCTTGCTTCAATTTGTTGAAATCCTCAGTAGGACGCTACCTTTAACATTTCGGTTTACTTAAAATAGATGGAGACTATTTCATGTCACCAATATTGTTAAGAAACAGCTGCAATTCACTGTAATGCAACAAAAGACATATCCCCATTCGGTAACTAATAAAAAAGACATTTTCTCTCTCTAAATAGATTTGCTGGCGTCTAGTGTTCGATTTTGCTGCAAAAAAACCTTTTGTATCTAAAAACCATACATTATGTCACAATCACTTATTTACAATATTTACAAATACCCAATATTCTGGAAACTTGTCCTACCTTACATGTAGATCTCATATTTACGCTCATATGCAACTGAAGTCCTAAATCCATCATGGAGATATGACCTTTGACGCATTTTTGTGAAAGCCATTTTTTCTGTTTGAACGTAACAATTACATCTTGTTGGATTTTTATATTTCTGCCAGCCACTTATCCACTTAGCTATGTCGAAACTTTTCTGAAAAATTGTCACATATTCAGTTAGTATCTGGCAGGTAGAAAACTTTCGTGTTATTCTCTTATACCACCATAGATATTTTATAATTTCTTGTTCCATTTAAGTTACAAGATAAACACACTCCGTCCCGTTTCCTGAATTGACCCACTGTATCTGCCTTGTAAACCAATCATTTAAACACATACGGTTCACGCATTATGAAATATGACAAAGAATTAACCAAATTCTAGCCATACACACAGTGGATAAACGAGTATACTTCCTGTTATCGCAGGAAAGGTACAAGTTAAAATATATAGGCTCCCAAGAAAATTACAGTGATCGGAAGCAGTAAGTGCTTGTTATCGCAAGACAGGGTATACATTGAATTGTATAGGCTTTCAAAACATGTTACAGTGATTTCGTTTATCCACTGTGATATACATTGCGCGCGCAGTTCGAGGCCGTGAAAACAAAAACATGAATGTGATATTAAATTTACACCCTTTTACTTGAAAATTGTTTGTAAAGTCTATAATCAGTCACGTTTTTTTTTCAGATTTATTTTTCTCTAGAATTTCTACCTTCTTGTCCATAGGAGTAGGTCTCATATCAATACTACTGACCTTGCATCTGTCTTTGTGAGACATGACATAGACCTCTTATCCCTGCGACAATGTTGTTTTGGGTTCGCTCGTTATTGACATGGGGATGGTAGCATCTATACGATTATGTTTTATTTTAGCAATATTACTGCAGATATTATACACGGGAGACCAACCTCATATGTATCACCAAAATTTGCTCCAGAAATTCATATATTTTTTAACCGAAGCAAATTTTGGAAATCCATACAAGGTTGGTTCCCCATGTAGTACGAGGTGCTCGGTGAATCAAAAGCAGAACGGTCCTGATAGAGTGACTGTTTCGAATAATACAGAATAAGTCATATTAAGCGCTTTACTGGCAATTGAATATTCCCCCGCCTCTCTGTTGACCCGACATCTTAGCAAGATTAGTCAATTCTCGCCACTGTTAATCCTTCTTTTTACTCCCTTTTTGTCATTTTTCCTACGATCTTCCAAACGAATAGGACAGCCTATATATTACCATTACTCCATTACTCCAATGTCACAACCACTTTATTAACACACACACACACACACACACACACACACACACACACTGTTTTCTCTCGGAGTGACACAAATAAATCAAAAAATCCACAATAATTTGAAAGAAAAAAAAAAATTACAATTTTTTACACACCACATACAAGAAAACTGTTAATACATTGTTATTACATGCATCTAATATCTATGAAAAACATAGAACAAAATAGCAAACATAGCAAAAATATACACTAATTCATGATAGCTTGAGGGGTAGATCAAAAGGTCAGTGTAATATATAAACTATTCTTTATTCATAATTATTGAAGGTTTGTTACCAAAAATATGTTTATATCATTTAAAGTTGGCCAATGACAATGATATTTAAGCAAATATTTATTTCTTATGTCTCTATAAATTGAACAGCATTCATAAAGCATTTATTACACAATCTTAAAAATTCAAGGAATATTTCTTGTACGTTCATCTTAAGTTTGTAATTTATGAGCTGAACGTCTGAGAACGAGCTTTTCAAAAATATTTCTCAGAGGTAAAATGCAAATTAATTTTGCTAAATTGTGAACATCTGGAGACCATTTCCTCTGTGAAATAGCCTATACGTATTTTTGTAATTCTAATACAGAGTCTAAATCTAATACATAAGAAAACCCCGAACTGATCAGCAACACCAGTTTTATCTATGTTTACTTGAATACCGCATAAGGAGCAATGGTCATCATATAAAGTCCATCGCTGAAAACCTCTTTTACAGAGAGACACAAGAACGGTATCAACAGCAAACATACGAAGAAAAAGACTAATATCACCTATTATACCTGATTTGATATCTCGGTAATACAGGCACAGAATAGAGACCATTAATAAAAGAAAATAAAAGTAAAAATAGAGATAATGGTTATACTTGTTTCACTCCTCTTAACTTCTCAAAACATTCAGATCAATCATAATTCACACGAACACAGGGTTTGACAGATGTCAAATGTCTTAATTTCATTTATATATACCATTTCAAACGCTTTCTTTAATTTAATACATGCTAGATTATTATGTAAATGACTTTATCTATTATTGACAACAAAAAATAAATACAATATGTTGTGCTTTTATCTTTATGAAAATAAAACTGAAAACCCGACAAGTGATCATTATTTTCAGAACATGTTCTCAGTCTCGTATATAACGTTATGTAGAAATATAAGAGAGAGTTATACCTCTTTAATTGTGAACGTTGTTTTATCTACTTTTTAGGGGTACGGGTACGATTACTCCAGTAGACCAAATACAATTTATATATATAAAAAATAAGAATATCACAGAACGAAGACGGAAGTAATTCAACATAACATGTGAACATCTAAGGTAAAAGCACATAATTCCACCCCTTTTACCAGATTTAAAGTTCTCCCACCCTAGTAGCGATCATTCCCATCCAAAACATACAAGTATAACTTGATAATATAAGATTAAAATGTCAAACTATGTAAAACCAAGGGACATATTGACAAATATATAGTGACTTATGATCTTATGATTATCTGTCCTGGTATTTTTGTTTTCACGAGTTATCTTCCTTGAATACTGGTACTATTATTTATCGCCATTGAAAATTAATCAGTGATAATCTCTTTTACAACGTTAAGTCTGGATTAATTTCATGAAATTTTTAAAATAATCATCTAGTGTGTCTTCCTACCATGTGTCAAATTTATTTTTCATATTTAAAGAAATTTGATCTTACCATAGTTCCAATGTTAACTTAAATATGAAATATCTCCCCGAAATCTGACAAAATTTTAATAAACTCTCAGTAAAACGCTTTTAATAATAAGATGTCATTAAAGTGACAAAGAATCATAAACAGACATGTATTATCATCCAGAAACCAGATATGAAATATGACTATTAGAGTGGATGTATAGCCTTAACCCATCAACTGTAAAAATGTGTATTAAATAATGTTTGAATTAAAACTGAAAAACTTAACTCCTATATTAATTCTCTTAAAAGAAGTATCTTCTGAAAACAGATTTTCCATCAGTAGATATATCAGAACTTATCGACAGAGTTCAGAACAAGTACAATAATGTACATGTAGAAATGTTAAACAATTTTAAAAAAACACATATTTGTTCCGTTTGGGGACAACATGTGCATTGTTAGAAGCATGCATTATGCACAAAAATATTTCAAAAACATTTCATTTTTCCCCCTTGAAATATTATCCTGTCACTACATCCTCTTCACAGGTTAATGCAGTCGATGGAAACAACTTCCCCTTCATCCTAAAGTCCAAAATTGACTGCATAGTAGGGTAGTCGCTGTAAATATAAAAGCATATTCTTAACCTGAAAAATATCACTGAACGTTTTTGTTGGTAACCGCGGCATCTAGAGTGGATCAAATAAGCTTCTCATCTTACAGTCAGGTAAAGATCTACTCTGGTAGTTGTTCAGTTCATGAGTATATTATTAAAATTTTACTGTTGAACCCAAGTGACTCATTACAAAACAATGTCAAAGCTGATAAACTATTCTCGAAGCTAAATGTATGTTTCAGGTTTTAGCAGACCATTTTTTGTTTTGTGTCAGTTTGTTTGAAGATCTGTCCATTGTTTGAAGTCTATATGCAAGTTAGCTCACTGGAAATTTATAAAATTGTAATAACGATTCAAAATTAGCATATTTGTAAAATATGTGCATTATTCAAAAAGGAGAATATAGTGTCTGAGCTTGTTGAAATGCCTGAATTATAACTTAAAAAAATTAAACCAAGTGAGATCAGCTCTATTGAAAAAAAGTTTTCTAGAAATATGACTATACATGTAAAAAATGTTATACGAGGGATTTTCAAAAAGTTTAAGTGTTCTTATTTCTTTATTTAAGATGGCAGATTTATGAAATTTCACTATAGTGTAAACCGATATATTTTTATCATATTGCACAAAAAATTGATCTGTACCATTTCGTGGAATGAAAAATGGTTTCCGTTGTAAAGTCATAGTCGTCTTCCCGGCCCAAAACTTTGATGAAATTGCTCTCAAATTATAGTCTCTCAAATGTACATTTTTTTACCGTACGCCTTTCAAAATACATATATATCAAGTGACGAAGACCTCGTCGCACGGCGCTGCCGTCTAAGAGTTGCTTGGCAGAAACCGGCTCATTGCCATCCCCAAAATTATGGACAGAACGGACTGTAGCTATTGTACTGTCTTGAGCATAATTTATGACCAGCTAAATATCCGAAATGTATGTACCTCTTCGTGTACTATAAATAGGATTAAGCGGTGATCTTCATACGTTGTGAACGTGTATGAATGTTGACGTTGACGTCGATTTGTATTGGGCCGGGATTCGTTTGACAGTTGTTACAAATGTACGTCGTACATGCAAGCGATTAATATGAAACTTTGTTATTTAAATGCTGTTGTATTAATTTTTACTGCTCTGAAGTTTTAGATATTGCGATCGTGTAATAAAGAAATGTGAGCACAGTTTTCCGCGAACTTTTTGAACATCCCCCCGTATTATGATCCAAACTTATAACAGATAATAGCCAGTTGCAGCGTTTACTCTTTGTAATCAATCACTGCTACCCTGGCCCGGGAAAGCCCAAGACATTGATGGGAATAGTATAATGTGTTTTTACCATCCGATAATTTGTGATAAAAATAGCCAAGAAATTGTCATTTATCTTGATGTCTTTGCTGATAAGATATTTACTGGAGGTTTATTACCTCCAAAATATCCCCCGCAAGGTGAAATTATATCAGTCTTTGGAAATGTTTAATATACACCCCTTCAGTGTCACTAGGGCGTATAGTGGTAAGAAATGATCGATGTATTAAAAGAGAGTTATTAGGTTGAAGAATATTGGAAATTTTAACCTGAATTTCTGTTTCCTTTACGGTCCACAATTTTGGTAATCCTTGAAATTCGGTCAGGCGAGCACTGTTTATTTGCAAACAGTCACCAATCGAGTTGGGTGGATATACGAATTTACCCCAGAAGGCAATTGATATAGTTCCTGATTCATCTTTAATTTTATCATCCCTCACTTCTCTTGGACCAAACCGTGTATCAACAGTTTGGGTATATCCAACCTACAATATTGATAATAGGTCATACAATTAGTCTTTGACATCATTTAATTGTCACAAAATAAAAATTAAACATGTGAAAACAAAGGCTGTCAATGAATGTAACATTTCATCTTCAAGTTATCATCCTGGATAATGGAAAGCGGATACAGAACATATTTATTAAGACTTGTACAATACAAGGTACATCGTCATGTTCAATAAACAATACAAAGTAAATATAATAACAGTGGCCAGTAGATTAAATGAATACAAAGAGAGAGAGAGAGAGAGAGAAAGAGAGAACGAGAGAGCGAAAAAAAGATACATGTATGTATATTAATATACATAAACAAGAAAATAGTACATAAATACACAAAAAAAAAAACAATTATATAATGACAACATACTGATATTATTAATATAATTGATTCTGATATCATATGACTTTTTAACAAGTAATGATTAATTATTCAATGTGTTTTTTTTCATGCGAAGATAAAAGTGAATTTACTTTACGAACAGAAGGTCTTCTAAAAGAACGAGGATCAATAAATCTACCACAAATGTCGTTATATAGTTGACATTTAAATAGAAAATTATATATATCTTCAATATCTCTTTTGTCACAACAAGAACAATAACGTTCGTTTCTTGGCAAGGAATTATTACCAAAACGACCTGTCTGGATACTTATAGAATGTGATGAAATTCATTGTCTCGTCAGATAAAAGCGACACTCAAACGATAGCATATCTAGGTAAGGTTCATAGTAAAACATATTAGTCTTGACATTATGAGTAATCATGCTTACTTACTGACAAATTGGTTTGACGATTTACTATAAGATACTCATGACAGAAATGTTTTATCACAAAGATGTATTTGAAAGTATTTTAGATGCATACTTAATTACTGGTACATAATTTTAGTAAACTATTATATATTTTAATATTAAAAGGATACTTTAATAAATGTTTCACTTTGAATTAATCGCAGATAAATGTAAGTATAGGTTCTAATTATCCAGTGTCTGATAAAAAGTAAGTTCCACATACCTCCACCACTTTACCTCGAACACTGACAAAGGAGCCTTTTGACATATTTAATGTTCCCTTGATGGGTTGAACCTTCGAAAATAAAGATACATGCATTTAAAGATAGTTTGTTCAAGTGAATTGAAATACAGTTTAATTGCTTTGATTGTTTTAATTATGATCGATGAACTTCATCCGAACAAAAACTCTTGGATATCATCTGTAAGAGACTCGTTTATTATGAAGACTAGGAAATTTTAGATGTTAAGGTTACTCATGGTGTTGGCAACATTGAACTTTTTTCTTCAAATTCTTTACAAGGTGTATGTGATATTAAGTATTGAATAATAGAAAACAGGGAGGAATATGTGCTGACTTGCTCTAAATGAAATCAAAATCTGACCATTGAAATGTTCAATATTTTAGCTCAACCCGTAGGGGCCTCATTTTTAAAACTTTATTATAGCAGTAATAATAGACAGCCATGAGGTGACCGTTTGTGAAAAATGAAATTAAATTCTTACCTTTGACTTAATAGAAAACATAATTTTGAATTTTTCTATATAGAGAATATTAGAAACCAACCGACCCCCCACCCCCAAATCCCGGAGCCTCAAATTTTCAAGGGATGAACTTTATCTTACCAAATATTGTAGACAACCATCAGGTAACCATTTGTGAAAAACGATATAAATTTCTAACCATTGGCTTCATAGGAGAAGAATACTGAAGTTTCCTATATAGATTATATAAGAAAGCTAGCCGACCCCGAAGGGCCTCGTTTTCCAAAAGGATCAACTTTTCTTTTTTTTTTTTTAATTTTCAGCCACGAAAAATTCGTAGCCCATTCATTCTCCTGTCCTAGGTATCATGGGGTCGGGGTCATCCGCCATACTGCCTTACATGTTTTCCAAGTGCAGGAAAATATTTATAGAAAAGACCCATTAAACAAAGGTCAAGATACTTCTGTAATAGATAGTAAAATACAATGTTTGCTACCTGAAGTTTACAGACTTGCAAAAATATATGGAAAAATTTAGAAAAAGGATCATATTAATTTTGAGCAATTAATATAGAGGGCCAGGTGGTGACCATTAGTGCTAACTAAAATTTAATACTGACCATTGTTTTCAGAGAAGAAGATTTTTTTTCTATGTTTTCAAATTAAAATCCTGTCACTTTTCATCACTTTCTACCCAGCGGTTTCAGAGATGTCCTTTAAATCAAAAACTGTTGACGGCGGATAGAGGGTGACTTAATAGCTCACCTTGAGCACGTTGTGTATATATGTTGACATGTATGTTATTATATGCTCATATGCATATATTGGTGTAAATATGTGTAAAACATAAATATTTACACATATGTAGAGTACAAGTTACTATATTAAAGCATTGTTTTACTAAATACAGAATCCATGTAGAAAGATAGGAAGACCATTTCAATTCCACACACTAAACAGTACTTGTAAATTAAAAAATCAAAAGAAGGCCATTTAGTCATGGTCAAGGTCATCCAAGGTCAAAGTTCATTTCCACACACAAAACTGTACCTTGTGATCAAAACTGAAGAACGTTCTCTATATAAATCTATATGAAAACAAGTGAACATCGGGCGATCCTATATCGATTCCAGGGCCATTATCTGAACAAACTTTGTTAAAAACCGTTAGACAATGGCACAATCCAAATATCTAAGCTCTAGGCTTTGTTGTCTCTAAAAGATTTTTTCCCTATATAAGTCAATATAAAATCAAGTGACTCCTGGTACAGGCCAATTTTAACCCCAGGTTCATAATTTGAACAAACTTTGTAGAGGTCCACTAGGCAATGTTACACACCAACTATATAAAAAATCAAAACCTTGTAGTTTATGACAAAAAGCTTTTTCTTAATTCTTAGGTTAGTCTATATAAAACCAAGTGACCCCTGAGGCGGGGCCAATTTTGGTCGCCTAGGCCTGAAATGAAATACAACACTGAATATTATATACGACCATGCCGTTTGCATATAATGAAACCCATATCAGCAGTTTACTGATGGTTGTCAAACTGTTTGCGGTAATGGGCCGGAAGGGTCTTTGTAACTATGATTCAAACTTTAATCATTCTGGAGCAGGGTTTGTTCAGCAAACAAGAATGGAACTGATGTCATTTCCAGGGTCTTTTGTGTCGATGGGCATTTTGACACAATTGTCGTCCGTCTTGATCGATATGTTAAAGACTGTGCTACTCATCTCCAAATAATTAAAGATGACATAGTAAAAGTTTGAAGGTATCTTAAAACATTAGACTCATTAGTGTGGAATAAATAAGAATAAGATCAGTACAACAATCATCTAAATATTGATATGTTGTGCTTCATTCTTACTCGGTAAGCAAAATTTTGTACAATTTTTGGCCTTTCAACTGGCAACAATGACTGTCAAAATAGTTTTGAACCATTTATAACTTACTTTGTTGCCACTGTTAGCAGCACTTGCAAATGTGTTTGCTAAACATCTACAGATACATAAACTCAATTTTGGGTATTCCAGTGTGATATTGTTAGTAAAAAGAAACAACACATGGAAGCAATTAACTACGACATGGCACATTGCGCGCTTTTATTCTTGATATTCATGTACATTGAATCACATTTTTTTTTAATTTCTAGAGTAAGGGTTAAAAGTAACATTCAAAGGTTACACTAAGTCGCCATCGTTTATATATACCTAATACCAACAGCTATACTTACAATGGGGTAAGCGCTCATTGTTGTTTCTTTCTGCAGATAGAGAAAATTGTATTTAGTAGTATGTTTAAGCTTTAAAGCAGTAGGTCAGATTATATCATAAAATATTACTAAAACAAGTCTGCGATAACATTGTTTAAATGTATTAATGTCAAATATAGAGATATTGCCTCGCATGCGCGTCTTGCTAACATCAAAACACAGAATCAATATAAAACTCTGTAAAATAAAGTGCATCTAATTTGATAATTACCATCTGTGATTTCTCGAAAAATTGGTGGTTACATAGTCTATTTTTTCAAAGCGTTATTTCTTTCTGATTTTAAAATCAAGAAATACAGCAATTATCTTAAGGTAGCAATTATAGATGAGAGCTAAGGAATGATTATCGTTATTAACAAATAATTTGAATCAATGATATCTAACAAACCACTTTCTTGCTGAGATATAATTCTGATGTATTCTTCTTCTTTAACTTTTGTCTTTTTAGATGATTCTTCGGTGTTTCTGTATTTTCCAAGATAACGTCAACAGATTCTGAAATTTCAAAATATTTGCAACCTAACTTTTTAAAGAAAACAGATATCTAAAAATATATGAGTGTGTGTGTGTGTGGTGGTGGTGGTGGTGGTGGTGGGGGTCCTAATCAGAGCTGCCTGGTCTGGGTCTGCTGTTTGCCATTGGGTCAAAATGAGTTTATATGAAACTAAAGATTATTTATCGAATATGTGATTAAGGTTCGTTTCAAAAATTATAACAGGGTAGTTGCTTAGAGTGTCAAAGCAAAATGAATTTTTGAATGTAATAGACTGAAAAAATTTTTTTTACCTCTGTGCGTAAAGCAGAGGAGCTGCTTTTGAAGTGATAAAAATCATCTAATGTTTCGTAAGGAGTATTAAATTAATTGAAAGATGTTTTAAAACTAATCTTAGGTGAATATTGCCATTTTAATGAGGCGCACATGCAGTTTTATCATTCTGTCCAGATTTATGCTATCAAATAAATTTAATATCTTTGGAGCCATTTCTAAGTAGAAAAGAGGCTGATATTGATGACACTTAAAAGTTGCATTACCATAGGGCAAAGACTCAGAGGCAGTTTTGTCAGATCTGTTTTTGTTATACCAGAGTCATTGCCCGTTGACTTACAAATTGTTCCACAGATTTGCCCGTATGGTCAGGAGAAATAAATAAGGACACATACGAAAATGTATATTATTTCGATGTAAACTATCAAAAACCCCAATGTTTACCTTTACTTTGGGATACGAAAAAAGATATAAATAAAATATCAGTATATATTTACAAACAAGTTATTTTTTCGTTTGTGATGTGAATGAAGTACATGAGTATATTTAAACCATTTACTCAGATGCATTTCACCTTTATGAGTTATCAATTAATACGTGTGTCTTCAATTAGTACCGTCCCAGGTGGCCGAGTGGTTAGAGCGTCCGCCACGGGAGCGGGAGGTCGTGGGTTCGATCCCCGGCCGCGACATACAAAAGTCGTAAAAAATGGTACTGTTATAGCTCTGTTATATTGCCGGACTGGTTGGCTCGGTATCAGGATAATGTGACTGGGTATGGTATCATGCGACATGTCTACGGCGTGATACTGCAGTGTGGCTGCACTATATCTGTCTCAAGTAGTCATCGTCTCCAAATGATTAAAATACAGTCGGTGGGACGTTAAACCCAACAAACAAACAAACAAACTTCAATTAGTAGAATTTTAATTTCTTTTCAATTATGTGCAGACGAAGCTCTGTGAACTAATACTTTCTCCAATTTAAATATCAGCACATTTTCCCATAACATAATTTATGTGAAATTCTATTAAGAAACAAGAAGTTGTCAGAAGACATCAAAGCTCGCCTAGCAGACCACTTTCCCAGAGAGCTAAAAAGTCAATGAAATAATACCAGCGAATACCCCTTTTAGTTTCGTCTTTTACTAGCGTTAAAATTTTGATTTTCCAGCTGAACTATTATGTCTCAACTGTCATATCATTTTGAATGTTGGGCAGCTTGTGTGTATGCATGTTAACACACATATTATAAAATTGAAGAAAGTGTACAAACCATAAATTTTCAATCTTATATATTCTATTTTCACATCTACAACTATCCGAAGGCAAAAGGTAAAACATTTGGAAGCTGGAAAACATCATCATTTCCAAAAGCTACCACAAACAATGTGTTTTTCCTTTTTTCAAATTCTAAGTTGAAAAAAGCCATTACTGTTTCGAAAATTTAAGGATTTTGCTAAAAATCAAACATGACCTTTATCTTATCATGACAAACATGTGGAAGAAACATTACTTAAATATGTCAATCTGTTCAATTGTTTTCTTTTTTTTTCTTTTGCAAATTCTATGTCGAAAAGGGGCAATAATTGTGTTCAAAGTTTATGGAATTTTGCCCAAAATCGAACTTAACTTGACCTTCATTTTATTGAGATAAACATGTGTACTAAGCATTATTTGAATCTGTCAAACCGTTCACGAGTTATTGCATGGACAGTGTTTCTAAATTCTAATTCGAAAAGGGGCAATAACTGTATTCAAATTTTGCCCAAAATCGAACATGACCAACATTTTATTGAAGTTAACAAGGTGTCAAAATCTGCCAACCCGTTCGGGAGTTATCGTGCAGACAACAAAAGTTTGACGCCGCCAATCCCGCCAAGCGACATACCCCAATCCAATAGCTCTCCGAGTACTTCGTCCCGGCGAGCTAAAAACTGTAGTCAACGCCCTTAAGCTTATATTGTCAATAAAACCTGTGTAGTTTGATTGAATTTATGGCTTTTAGGATGGGAAAACATAAATGCCAAGCTTCCAATGGAGCTCGTTCACAGGTGGTTATTGACTAAGAATTTGATTTTTATATTTATGTGTGTTTAATGTCAATCAATAGCCATGGTCATCCAATGCAACCATCCGTGTGGATGGTTTCCACATCACAGGCAATACCACCACGGACAGTATTGACACTATATTCAGAATTATAAAATTTATTTTTAGATTTTTTTTTACTTTATATTGACCTTTTGAACATGGACCTACTTTGGATGAAAAAATCCCGAAAAAATCCGTCCATAATACCACCAGGTTTTGTATGTGGTTTTGCCCTATGGTGTCTATGACGCAAAATAGCACACAATTTGCTATTTTGCAAGGCAAGATAATTATTATTAGAGCTAAATTCCATGTTTAATCAATCAAAGTGGCTGCCAAAATTCAAATTGGCCGCTGTAAAATTCATTTCTCTACATAAATTTATGAAATTAGCATACTCATTTTGATTTTACATTATTTAAGTTTGTCATGTATGAATACACATAAAAACTTCCTTTTATTGTCAAGTTCAGCACATTTATGATGATTTATCCGGGTCGCAAATGTCTGAAATGCCTGCAACATTTGCGTATTTGGATATATATACGAATTTTAAAGACAGTATTCTTCATGTCTTTATACACGTTTGCGTAACTGCTTGAGGCGGACATAACAGAAGTACAGTCATAGTTTCGTGTATTTGAGGTTTTGGAAATTCAAATCTGCAAGACTTGCCATATTTTCTGCATGAGACCGAATTGTTATGGTATGTACAGACTGAGCTACTCCAAGGAGTATGGGTTCAACTTCTTGTCATGTTTATATAACATGTTCTGTTTCATTGAAACATTTTGCAATCTATATAACTATGTGTGCATGGGAAGACTCTCTCTATTGAAATTTAATCCTATATTTGAAGTATTCGTTGGATTACTGCTTCCACAAATTAAACTGCAGACGATGGTCAAAGTGACTCGGTGCATTCGGGGGTCTTTTGTTTGGATGTACTAGTAATATTTTGTGAATCTCTCACTGTGCTGGTTTCCAATCAATTGTGTCCGCCTATTTCATATCTGCTAGTGACAATTCCAAGAAGCATGTGCATGGACCTAGCTGGCGATCATCCTCATGAAGTCACTTAGCATTTTCTGTATGTCAGAGAACCTCCGACACTCTTGAGAAAAAGGCAACTGAGATAATTGCTTGTCAGTTGTCTCATTTTCTCATAATCTCGAACACACCCTATGCTTTTAAACTGTTTGTATTCATTTCGTCTTTGCATTCCCCATAGCAAAACTAAGACAATCCACGACTTCTTTTGCTTCATAATGTGATGTGCTTAGAAAAAATATTCTTCAGAAGAGTAACTATAATCACAGTTTGGGATTCTGTTTCTGAAATTCTGTTTGACAGAAGGTGTCACTGGTCAGTCTGTATCAAATCCAAACTTCCCTGAGGGAAATAAGTGAGGAAATGACATTATTGGCTATGCTTGTCAGTTTCCAAGATAAAGAAGTCAGTATGGTGTCATGTATTTGGTTTGATACATGAATTAAAGTGTTGGGAATCGGACAGTAGAAAAACGTTTTCGACTATACATTAAACTGATCAACTTTCGATTAATAATCAATTTTCAATATTGATATTTTATAAGGATGGTGTGTGTTTAATCGTTTTGAATGCATATACTCATATTCAATAACATTTTCATACATTTGATGTATAATATGCTATCTGCTATTTTTACCTCTTGGTAGAAATGATATAATTATGTTGTTTTAGCATCCTTCAATAGTTTTGTGTAGCAATTCGCTATTTTGGAAGTGTTCCGAATGAACTTAAAATATAAAATAAAATTGGTAGATGCACCCTTGCCTGGTACTCAGCTAAAAGGGGTTGCTATGGGAACTAAACCTCTCTTTGAACTTGTCTCCTGTGTATCGTTGCTATACACCGGGCACGTAAAAGAACCAAGGGGTCTGTTCTCAAAATGAGCTAGGGTATCGCACCCGACTTTCCTTGTACTCAATTAGTTTTTTTTCCGATAGTGTCTCTTCAACAAATGACTGGACCCCTTGACAGGAGAGTCTAAAATATAGCCGTAATAGTCAAAAAATGATAGCTAGCCTGGTAGAGTAGTGGTGTCTTACGTAGGCTTTACCGATCAACTTTCTATTATAACAGATGGTCGTGCTAACACTAATGAATCATATGATAAACCACACAACTTATTGTGTGTAAGGTCTTCCATATCATGTTCAACATCTTTATCTTCACACTTATAATCTTCTTCAGATTCAAATCCTTAATTTTTTGTTACAGCTCTCTTAGAAAGAATTTATTAACCCTGTAGATGTCACATTTTTGGCTCAATCTTGAGGGAATTTGGTCAGAATTTTTGTCTACTTGAAATCTTGGATGAGTTCCAAACTGAGTTACATGGGGTCAAAAAGTAGGTCAACAGTTCAATTCTTAGAAAAAAAAACCTTGTGAACACTAGACATTTTTTCCCCAGTCTTCATAAAACTTGATAAGAATATTTTCTGCATGAAATCCCAGATGAGTGAAAATTAAGATGAATCAAAATCTAGGTCACTTAGTCAAAAACAGTGCAAACGCTTAACATCCCATATTTTTGGTAATCATGCATAACGCAGCAATCTTACTCAGGTGAGCGACACAGGTCATATTTCTGCTCTGAGCAAAGAATTTAACCATAAATATTAAAAAATCAAAATATATTAGAAGAATTAAAAGAGATGAGGAATTAATGATGTCACAATTAGCTGATGACACCATTATAATTTTAGATGGCTCAGAAAAATCTTTAAAATCTGTTTTAGAAGTATTAACACATATATATATATATATATATATAATTATTATGAAAATGAAATGGATAGAAAGCATTATCTGTCATAGTTGGTGTAAATGTTAAAAACATGTTTGGTGTTTGTTTGATGTAAGTAAAGATCTTAATACTGGACATTTTTTTTCAGTGAGCAAATTGTAAAAGAATATTAAAACGTTTTAGATTGATGAACTAAAATCATAAGTATCATTGGTATATGTTGAAAAGTTTACTTTTGATGAGTGTGATGAAGTTTCTAACATAATATTGTTACACAATGAAAAGTTCATGATTAATTCAAAGTTTGTTTATATGTCTGATTTATATGAAAAAGGAATTCGGCTGGTTAAAGATGCTATGTACTAGATGTTTTTCCGTTTTCAAATACAGTCTCTCTGTCAACCCGCCCTGTATTATGGGCTTAACAGGTATTTATACAATTTTACTCGTATATCAGCAAGACATTCATGGGCAACAGCAGCAGAAAGGAAAGAGAACTTCTAAAGTAATATGAGGAAAAAGATTTCTCAGATCAACTTATCTTTTTTTAGGTTAGCATTTTTGATGCTATGTACTAGATGCTTTTCTGTTTTCAAATACAGTCTCTCTATCATCCCGCCCTGTATTATGGGCTTAACAGATATTTTACAATTTTACTCGTATATCAGCAAGACATAAATGAGACTTGTTTGATAAATTAATTATGCCAGTTATGAATTGTAGGAAACTTAGGGTTTTACACATGGTAAGGCTATAGAGTGAATTCACTTGCAATTTTGTGAACATCAATTAGGTAAAAAGAAAGGTAGGCTTTCTTGTAAAAATTTGATTTTATTACACACACATAATACAAAAGACAATCAAAAGATATAATTATGACCTCCTATATCAAGATATTTTAACAGATCAATATAAAAGTAATTGGTGTTCACTATGAAGAGATTACTTATCGTCACTATGTTTATACGATGATACACATTGGCAATCAACGAATCAGAGATCAAATACGTTATGAGTATTCGATTCTCTACTTTGAAAACCGAAGAACCTCTCAATTTTGTAAAGAAGATCGAATGATTAAACCTTACTCTACAACACAGGTATGCTGAGATTAAGAAAAAGTGTTGAAAATCAATTTTGTGTGAAAAAATATTTATGGGATACAAAAATTGTCTGTGATTTAAAAGCACTAATTTCTCAATGGTGTTGGGTAACTGTCACGTCATATGCGCTTTTAGCATGCGGAGGAATATAGTTTTGATGCGAAGGGGCTTGTAACTAATTTTGGATAGGAAATATGCAGATTTCGGTCATTTTATTGTGTTACAATAACCCATGTAGAAAGTTTGAAGTCCAATACAAATCCGTATAACATACTAATAATCACCTACGATACCTCTAGGGGTTATTGTTAAACTAAAGAATAACCGACACTTTTTTTCTGTGAGCAAGTTGTAAAAGAAATTAAAACGTTTTAGATTGATGTACTAAAATCATATGTACCATTGGTATATGTTGAAAAGCTTACTTTTGATAAGTTTGATGAAGTTCCTAACATGGCACTGTTACTGAATGAAAAATTCATGATTAATTCAAAGTTTGTTTATATGTCTGATTTATATGAAAAAGGAATTCGGCTGGTCAAAGATATTATGAATGATGATGGACTTTATACCTATACACTTTTGTAGAAGTAGCTTATATAGAAGATGTCACTGGAAAAAAGTAAATTATTTGAAATATTTGGGATAAAAAAAAAAACAAAGTAAAAAAAAAGTGACATACATTCATGTTGTCCTTTATAAATTGCTTATTTCAATTTTAACCAAAACTAAATAAATTTTAAGGAAAAAGTAAAGAAAATTTTCCTTTTTTTTTTTAAATTGTGATATAGATTTGAAAATGATATATATTGTAGTTATATATTTAAATATATAAGGGATACATATATACACTTGTTGTAAATAAGAATTGTACATATAATTTTATCAACCAATGCAAAAATAAATATTATTAAAAACAAGTTATGTATTTTTTGTAAATGCTGTGAAAAAACGTTTGTTTATTTATTTCATGAATGCGAAAAAAGTAAAGCGATTACATATTTTTTCTAATATGATTTAAGATTTTGATCCTCAGCTAGAAATAAACAGCAGTAATGTTTTTTTAGGGTCAGGTATAAGAGACTATATGATGAACATTTTTTGCTTAGAAATTAAAAAAAAGGAATATTTTGGTGCAAGGAAAAAAGAAATTTCACCAAACGATAATTGGCATAAAGAAAAGTTTGTGTTTAGCATAGCATTACATTTAATGTCATCTAATGTGAAATGAAAGCACACCATTTAAATAATGTAATTGTCAACAAAAATTTAAAAGAAATTAAAAGTAGCGAAATTAAAACAAACGATAGCATATTTAATAGCATAATGAGTTAACGGCGGATATGAAATAAACCAGTCTTACCGGCTAACTTTGGTTTTCAATCATCCAGATATCTAGCTCGATTCTGTCTCAGTCACTGGTTTGATCCAGCTTTTATACCTTTAACTCGTATGACATGGACAAAGTTTTTAACTGATAACACCTTTTTCACATCGTAATTAACTATTCGATTCTTACTCTTACTCAAATGTCGTGATTAGAGAGGTCAGATTAGATATGTTTATCTTCATCATTCATTGCAGTGAACAGGGTCAATTAACTTCTACTTAACTAACCCAGACACAAATACAGCCATTTAATAAACAATATTTCTGCAGGTATAACAGTGGTTCTCATCTTCCTTGTCATTTCAAATAAATATCATCTTCATCATCATCATCATCATCATCAAATTCAAATTCACCATAATCATTACCATTATCAACATAATCATCACCACCACCATATTCAGCGGCAACAGCAGCAGAAAGGAAAGAGAACTTCTAAAGTAATATGAGGAAAAAGATTTCTCAGATCAACTTATCTTTTTTTAGGTTAGCATTTTTGATGCTATGTACTAGATGCTTTTCTGTTTTCAAATACGGTCTCTCTATCATCCCGCCCTGCATTATGGGCTTAACAGATATTATGCAATTTTACTCGTATATCAGCAAGACATAAATGAGACTTGTTTGATAAATTATTATGCCAATTATGAATTGTAGGAAACTTAGGGTTTTACACATGGTAAGGTTATAAAGTAAATTCACTTGCAATTTTGTAAACACCAATTAAGTATAAAGAAAACGACACTAACGATTTTATATATGGGGTATTAGGTAGGCTTCCTTGTAAAACTGGATTTTATTACACACACATAATACAAAAGACAATCAAAAGATATAATTATGACCTCCTATATCAAGATATTTTAACAGATCAATATAAAAGTAATTGGTGTTCATTATGAAGAGATTACTTATCGTCACTATGTTTATACGATGATATACATTGGCAATCAACGAATCAGAGATCAAATACGTTATGAGTATTCGATTCTCTACTTTGAAACCCGAAGAACCTCTCAATTTTGTAAAGAAGATCGAATGATTAAACCTTACTCTACAACACAGGTATGCTGAGATTAAGAAAAAGTGTTGAAAATCAATTTTGTGTTAAAAAATATTTATGGGATACAAAAATTGTCTGTGATTTAAAAGCACTAATTTCTCAATGGTGCTGGGTACCTGTCACGTCATATGCGCTTTTAGCATGCGGAGGAATATAGTTTTGATGCGAAGGGGCTTGTAACTAATTTTGGATAGGAAATATGCAGATTTCGGTCATTTTATTGTGTTACAATAACCCATGTAGAAAGTTTGAAGTCCAATACAAATCCGTATAACATACTAATATACCCAGTGTTAAAACCCGATTTAACATTGCGTTTACAAGGTTACAAGAAAATATGAACACACCATTCGTTTTAATGGACTGCTAACAATAAGCACATCGCTACACTTACTCTCCCTATTTCTCTTACCTCCAGTTTATAAGAAGTATATCAATATGCATATCTAAATCAAAAGGAAGCAAATCTTAAACAACAATCTTTCATTTTTAATACAGTTTGGTATCTGGCAAGCAACCCTGTTCAAAATTAAGTTACCCAACAGATCTGCAGCTCGTCAAGCCCTCTTTCACTTAAGACACGCACAACTTCAGTGCATTTAGCGCTTTGATTACAGAATTGGATGAAGCTACCAGAGCTACTGTTACAAACAATATTCAGATTCCAGCCCTACGTATAAAAGGGCTAGGTTCACTAAGGCTAATAATTGCACTGTTTCGGAAATTCGTGAAAATTTCTGAAGAGGTACATATTTATAAGAAACAACATAAAATTTGTTGAGAATTTCCTTTATTTGGTTACCATAGCAACAAAATGACATAAATCTTTTTTTTCTGTTTAAAGCATTTTTTTTTCTATTTTGCTAAAATATCATTACATACCTTATGTAAATAAAGCTGATATAGCTTGAAACATTTCTTAGGTAGAATTTAAAATGAAATGAATTGTAATATATATGCCACAACTACGAACATATTCTCACAGACTTTGTCAAATAAACGTTTATGTAACACTTTAAATACTTTAGAGGACGAGTTCCATTTAGTATTAGACTGCACATTGGATAATGATTTACGTAAAATTTTGTACCTATTTATTATTGGAAAAGCCCTAGTATGTAAATAATTTAACTGAATATGGTGTTTGTTACAATAAGTTTACGCTAAGGAACCTTGCGTGATTTTCTGATAAATTCTTTGTAATGAGGAACAATACATCGCATAGCTAGTACAAGGGGTGTTATACATTAAGATGCTGCTCTCAAAGGTCCAAAAGCAACATAGAAAAAATCCGCAATATCTTATTTTTTTTAAAAAAGAAATGCCCGATCCATGGTAAGGAACTTAGCCCGGTCCGCTACCACGAGTTCAAGATATTTTGAAGAAGCGTCAAAAGCTTAGAAAAATAAATGCAAAATGGATACACCATTTGTTAACAGATGAACAAAAGATACCCCGTGTAATAAATGAAAAAGAAAATGAAAATGTACCCAGAATATAACAAAAGGTTTTTGACAATTAAGTTACTGATGATGAGACATGGGTTTACTATTATGAACCAATACGAAAGTGTTTGGACCACCAAAAATGCGACAAGCAAAGAATACACGCGGTGAAGAAGTTTCTTCGGTAACAAGGGTCCAGTCACGCAAATGCGGATGCCAAAAGGCTAACCGGTCACAGGAATGTTCTAATAAAGCGTTGTTCTCAGGTAGCATAAGGACTACTACAACAGTCGCCGCTCCAATACAGGACTTAAGGACCTCCGACTCTTGCATTTTTATGCACCCGCTCACAAGGCATGCATTGTGAACGAAGAACGTTACCGTCCTCACACATATCCGTCGTATTAACTAGACTTGACACCCTGTGACTATTTTCTATTCACCAAACGCAAATATCCTCTGTCTGGAAAGAGATACTCGTACAATCCGAGAATTGCCCTTGGATTTGCTTTTCTTCAGTATCTGATTGGTGTCCCCATTGAAGAGTATGATCAATGCTTCCAAAAGTGGATTGACCGGCTCAAAAATGTATTCAGGCAGATGGGGAAAATTTTGAAGTGTTGGGCATGTTCAAATGATTTATACATTTGCTGTTTAGGAGAACCGATGCAAGTGATATTTTTTCATAACACCCTCGTATTTTGAATATCTTAATGTATTCAGATAAACATTTTATATAACGGCTAAAACGCATAATTGCATTGATCAAATTGATAATGCTTAGTTTGAAAAATATTAATATAACTATTAATTTTCTAAAATAATTTATTTCTTCTCTCCATTGCTCTATCTCTCATTAAAAAAATTATAAATTGTTTGATATTTGGCATTATGTATAGGATAAAGTCTATGAAGACATTTCTGCAGGAGACCGAAGCGAGCTTTGCGGTAAAATAAGCTGTGAAACATCGAAATGGCGATTACATGGAGACAATCTGTGCAACAGCAGTGTGGTCAATTTTAATCACTAGAAGAGAAAAAGCTCCCCTATTTGATTTAATAGAACAAAATCGAATGTAACTTTCACCATGTTTTTATCATTTAGATGTCCTCTCTGGGGCGAGGTAAAGACGCGGAATGCAAATTTAGTGAATCCGCAACCTCTCTGCATATTCTTGAAAGCTTAATGACACTGTCTTTGTCATTCCTAGACATTTCACAGTGATTCTGAACCTTCGAAAGTGGTGAAATTTCCGCATCGAAATTAAGGTCGATATCAAAATTTGGACGCGGATATGAACTTCCCGACACTTTCATTAACGTAGCTGCATTGTCGTGCTGACATCATCAGGGCATCCCACCTTTCCTTATCACTTCTGCCTCTTCTGTAAATGCCCCCGAAAATCTCCCATATGCGGACAGCTTCGCGGACCAACTGGAAGATACTCGGAGGCCGCGAAAACTTTGGATCCGTTGCGGGTACGTGACTAATATACATGAATGCGTAACTTACTGCAAATGCAAATGCATCTACCTTAAAAAAAAATTCCCCAGGTAGCTACCAGTAGTTTAAAGTATGGCTGAGGATAATGAACTGATTTTTCGTTTTTTTGTGACTGATGGACGTTATGCCGGAGCATTTTGTAATACACAGAACTGTCGTGTACGAGGGGCATTCAGAAAGTTCTGGTAATAGGTGTATAGCTCTGCTGATACATTATAAATTTTCATGAAGCTTATGTCCTCTTGAGTAAGCAATACTGCACCTAGTGTCGCGCAGTTGCCTCGTGCTCAAGGTGCTGGACACGTGATGTGTTGATTTTAGATTCGTGGCCGCTTGCGGCCGCCAGGCTTATGCTGAAATACGAAAACGGGGCCAGCTAATTTGCATATTTTCCACAACATTTTTAACTGTAGCTCTTCGCGCTTTGTACGGATCCGTACACTGCAAGCTGGGCTAACGAAAACGAGTGAGTATATTACATATATGTGTTACAAAGACGTTTAAATGACAATTAGAACTCTTTTTATGTGTGAAGTTTGTGTACACACTTTTCTGTTACGAATTCCTCATGTATAATACATCCAATTTCAGCGTGAACAAAATATCTGCGTCATTTACTAAACAGAGATTTAACCCAACTGGAGTACATGTAGATCTACTCCTGCAAATAAGAAAAATAGTGCCTTGCACAAGGACGTAATTAACCCAAAGTAGTTCAGCAGCGTTTCGCTCTATAGTGATATATTTCGTTGCATGTCTGATATATTTCGATGTATTTCAACTCGATAGCCTCACCAAAGCGAGAACATTTGAAGAAATTTGAAGAAAACGATCAAATTTTCGTGGAAAGGAAAATCAAGTGACCCAATGTTTTGAAGTGACGCTATCAGGTCGCCATCTTCTTCGAAGTTGCGAAAAAAAGAGCTTGAACAGTAAGTATTCTGTAGAGTATTTTATCATTATTGAACTATTAAGTGAGCAAAAAGTCTACAGTTTATGAACTTTATCGTCTCATGTTTTGACAATTGCTGTTTATGAACTTTATCGTCTTATGTATTGACAATAACCGAATTTCATCAACTGTTCGACCTACATATGCACACATAAGTAAACATATTATTTTGCATGTGTTTTGTACAGTTTTTATTTGTTGAGAGTTTTGAAAAATTAGATTTAAATATGCATGTGATCCATTTCATGCTGTATTGACAATGACTGGTTTGTAAGTAACTGCCAATAAATGTTGTTTGTGAACTGATCGATTTACCTAGATTATTTGCATATCCTGTTGTTATAAATGTAGTTGATATTGCTTAGTGAATTTATATCAAAAGAAGTTACACAAGGTATTATCGTGTATGACTTATGTAACATTGTAGTTGAACCTTGGAGTTGATTCTTGGAGATGTTCTTTGGCTATGTAATCTTGGAGCTGATTCTTGGAAATATCCTTTGGCTGTATGACTTTTGAGTTGAATCTTGGAGATATTCTTCAGCTATGTAACCTTGGAGTTGAATCTTGGAGATTTTCTTTTGAAGTTGAATAATGTATGCTTCTGTTGGTATCAATTAATTGACCTCCACATTGCAGTGCATTGGAGTTATACTTGGGAGTTGGTTTTGTTTGAGATATTTTTTGAGTTCACAAATTGATCAACAGATTAGTCCATATTATTGCAGTCTGTCTGGTTGCAAATGATGCTTACATAATCGAAAGTTTCACATTTATGGAAGTAAATATATTATGTTGCATGTGTTTTGTAGAGTTGGTCTTATCGGAGATATTCTTAGGAGTTGATTCAGGATTTCTTTTGTCAATTTCATTTGAGTGGAGCATGCATTTGTAGTGGCCCTATAGTGTCCCATTTGTAGTGCACTTTATGTAATAACAATGATCCAGAATAACAAATGATTTTGTCTTGTTCACACTTACATTCATGCTTGTTAACCTGTTCAGATTCATTCATGTCCTTTCATTTTAAAAACCCTTTGCCATATGATGCAAGAGGGAGGCATTGTGTCCCAACATGTTAGGTTAGTCTGTGGGTATTCAACACTGTGGTGTTTCTTCAGGCATGATACAGAGCAATAACGAAACTGTAGATGGGATCAATTTTGTAAGCCTAGAGTCAGCTTTTACTTTCCAAAATAGAAACTTCCAGATACTAGTGTTCAGCAGAGTGGCTGTTGGAGTTCATTTTGATGGTGAAAGATTTTACATATTTGATAGCCACTCCAGGGGTTCATATGGTTTGGGTACTCACAATGGGACATGTGTTTTAGGTTGTGTGAGGACATTGGATAACTTGGTTAAGTTCATACGTGCATTGGCCATTTCCATTAACCCTGCTGAACCACAGTGCATACAGTTTGACCTTCATAATTTCTCATTTAGATCTTCGAACTTCCCACAGGCATTAGTTTTTGAAATACTTCCAGAAAACAGTGGATACAGGGTGAAAGAAGGTCGCAAAATAATAGACAAAAGCAGTATACTTCTTGGTTCAAATCCTTTGGCATGCAAACGAAGAAGAATTGAAAATCTTTTAAGTCAACGACAGAATTTCTCATCATTCATTGATGATAGGAATGCTGAGACTATTTATAACAATCAAAGATCCTTAGACTTAAATCCTGTTACAGATATATGCACTGCTTTCAAAAGACTGGTATCTGAAGGTCCTGAATTTATTTGTGCTTGTTGTTCACAAACATTCTTTAAACATTCTGTAAGTTGCGCTAGACGATTGAAAGACGTAGCATCTATCAGTAAGTTCCTAGGGTCATACCACAGTGGGGATGTTGAATTATGGATATGCAAGACATGTCTGAAATCAATAAGGGCTGGGAAAGTGCCAAAATTTTGGATAAAAAATGGCCTGTCGTTTCCTCTTAGGCCAGAGGAATTAGACCTATCTAACTTAGAGGAAAGATTGGTGTCTCCAAGGCTTGCTTTCATGCAGTTGCGAGAATTGCCACGTACAATTAAATCTTTACCACGCATGCTAGACGACACTGACACTATAATGTTAAAGCTAAAGCGTAGGTTGTCTTACAAACATCATGTGGCTTTCTAAAACATCCGGCCAAACAAAGTTTTCAGTGCAGCTAAGTGGATAGTGCAAAAAGGTGACCTGTTCAAACATGAAGGTAAAATAGTAAATGATTCATGGCTTCATAGTTTTTCTCAAGTCCAAATAGACAACTCTGTAGATAAAAGATGTAGATGTTTTTGAAGATCTGCACTCTGAGGTTCTGTCATTTCCGTCCATTTACTGCGGAGAAAAGAAACCTCTAAATTCAGAAAGAATGGTTCCGCTACATTACAGTGATATTTGCGAATGGGAATTGCGAAATGATGATCGCCGCGTTGCCCTTTCTGTGCCAAACATATTTTACAAGCTAAAGAAGCTGCAAATAAAGCAAATTAAAGACAAAGTGACATTAGCAGTAAGAAAGTTCAAGAAGAATGGGCACAGTTACACTGCTGGTGAAATACTTTCCCCTGGATTTGTTGATAAGCTGACGATGCAGGATGATGGTTTCCGTGTTTAGCGAACTATCAGAGGTTCACCACCATATTGGGAACTTGCAAAACGAGATGTATTTGCAATGATTAGGCAGTTAGGCATCCCTACATGGTTCTGTTCATTTTCGGCTGTAGAAACAAAATGGGAACCATTGTTGTGTTCATTGTCAAAGCTTGTGAAAGGTCAAAGCCTCTCGCCTAAAGATGTGGCGGAGCTTACCTGGCTTGAGAAGTGCACCCTTATTAAATCCAACCCAGTTACATGCGCACGCTATTTTGATTTTCGCGTTCAGGGTTTCATCAGGCATGTTCTCAATCATGCTGCACATCCCATTGGGGAAATAGCTGACTTCTTCTACCGTGTAGAGTTTCAACAAAGGGACTCACCTCATATACATATGCTCATATGGGTGAAGAATACACCCATACATGGCTTTGTTCCAGACAAAGAGGTGGCTTCATTCATAGACAGATATGTAACCTGTGCAAATGATGAATCAGTATCTCATTTGGTAAACTACCAGACACACAGGCATGCAAAAACATGTCGCAAGATGGGGATGTCTGTTTGTCGCTTCAATTTCCCTTTACTACCCTTGCCAGACACAGTTATTCTCCATCCTGTGGATGGATCTGACAGTCTCTCTGAATACAAAGAGAACTTCATTCAAATTAATACATTGTTGGATGAGACACACAAACATAATTCTTCAATGACATTTAGTGACTTTTTTCAAAAGCTGAACATGACAAAAGAGCAGTATTTGATGGGGATTCGCTCATATTTGAAAAGGTCAACTGCCTTCCTGAAACGAGATGTGGCAGAATCAAGAGTAAATATTTACAATAAGACACTCTTGTCTTCATGGGAAGCAAATATGGACATCCAATACATCCTTGATCCGTACTCATGTGTGTCTTACATTGTTTCGTATATATCTAAGGGACAACGGGGTTTATCAAACTTACTTCTACAGGCATGTGATGATGCAAAAGAAGCTAACAGTACAATAAGGGAACAAGTAAGACGGGTTGGTAATCAATTCCTATCAAGTATAGAGATAGGTGCCCAAGAGGCAGCCTACCTTGTGCTACAAATTCCCTTGCGAAGGTCCACAAGGGATGTAATATATATTGATGCCAATAAACCAGAAGACAGAACCAGTTCGATTAAACCCTTCTCGGATTTGAAGGAGTTGCCATCAACATCTAAACACATAGAAATGGATAATACCTTGAAGAGGTATGTACGGAGGCCATCCATTCTTAGGAATATTTGCTATGCAGAGTTTGCTTGTTGGTATGAGCTGTGTGGGAGGAAAAAACTTGAATGTTGCACTTTTGGTATAGAACAGTCAGAATTGCCAGAAACTGAATATGAAGAAGACAGAACAGATGACTGTAAATTTGAAGAACTGGATCCAAGTTTGATTAGCAGATTTCCATGTGGTGTGAGGATGAAGAGAAGAAAAAAAACCAAAGTGATGTACTGGCATCATACATCTATCAACAAAGATTCTGAGGGACATTTCCGCGAGTAAATAATGTTGTTCACTGCATGGCGTGATGAAGAAAAAGACTTAAAAGGCTTATTTGAAACCTATGAGGCAAGCTTTAACAACAAGTTGGAGGAGATAACTGGGAACAAGGCCCAATATGAACATACTCATGTTGACCGATTTGAGACGCTGTTAAGCAAACATGTGGAAGATGCTGAACAGACAAACCTCGTAAACCAACATAGAGAAACTGTTGATGTGGAAGAAGGTGCCTTACCTAGCAAGTTTTTTGGTTGCTTTGATCCAGGAACAATTGGTGAGTCTGAGGAGGACTATGACCTTGGTGAAGATTTGGGCATTGCTTGACATAAGGTGTTCAGTATTGTTAACATCCAGGGGGATACTGTTTGTGATTTTTCCGCATTCTTCAGTCTTCAGTCCAACTGTTAAATGCTGAACAGAAATAATTCATATTCTCCATGCTGTTAAGATTGATCCAGAACCCTTCTATATTTTTTTGACAGGTGGTGCAGGAGTTGGCAAGAGCATACTGATTAAAACCCTTTATCGGGCTCTTTTAAGATACTTAAACCATCTCAGGCATAGTGATCCTAGTACATTAACGGTTCTACTTTGTACTCCAACTGACAAGGCTGATCACAATATAGCAGGGAACACTATTCACTCTGCTTTTTGTATTCCCGTGAGCCAGGGTTTCAATTTCAAACCTCTTGACATGCAACAGTTAAACACATTGCATGCTCGTTACCGTGACTTGAAAGTAGTCATAATTGATGAGATCTCTATGGTTGGGCGGAACATGCTTCAATTCATAAGTTTAAGGCTAAAGAGATCGTTGGATCCGTAAAACCTTTTGGAGGAATCAGTATCCTAGCTGTTGGTAACTTATTCCAATTAAAACCAGTGATGGATGCTTGGGTTTTTCTCATTTCATTCAATACACCTGGCATGACCAGTTTAACAACAAATTTATGGTTGGACTTGTTCTATATTTTCGAATTGACATCAATTATGAGGCAGAGAGATGACTTAGATTTTGCAATGTTGCAGATATTACTGTTTTGAAGGCACAATGTATTGAAAAGACACAAATTGATGTCAGTAAGGTACCTCACATATTCTGCAGAAAATATGATGCATGCAGCCACAATATGACCCTTCTTTCCTCATTTCCGGAATCCAGTATTGTAAGGGTTGAAGCTTTGGATTGTGTGTCAGGGGACTTCACTGCTGCTATGCAAGAATCAATACTTGCTAAGCTATCAACAGATGCAAGTAAAACAATGGGCCTAAGCAAACTTCTTGTACTTGGCATTGGGGTCCCATGTGACCTTTGTTTAATTATTGATGTTAATGATGGTCTTACTAATGGGGCATCCTGTACTGTGAGGAAGTTTGACTTTAGGGTTCCCAATTCAGAAAGATGTAGCATTGTGTGGGTAGAATTTGATGACAGTTCTGTTGGGTCAAAATGGAGAGTAAAATACAAACGTTTGTATACAAACACTGTGGATCCTTTGTGGGTACCTATTTTAGAAACAACTCGCAAATTCCCTGTAAAATACTACAAAACTTATTTAGTTGTTCGTCGTCAATTCCCATTAGTGGTCTCTACTGGAAAAACAATACATAAGGCCCAGGGTTCAACAATGAAAAAGTCTGTTATGCATTTTGGGAACAGAGCAATACCGCATTTGCATTATGTTGGCTTAAATAGGGTTACTTCGTCTTCTGGAGTGTACATTCTCAGATTGAATGAGGGAAAGAGTGCTACATCTACTGAAGTATGCAAAGAAATGGAACGTATGCGACAGGAAATACCCCTAACCCCGCTGTTGCCGAAACTTTATTGCTGGCAGAATGAAATAGTCATTTGCTTTCAGAACTGCAAATCTTTGTCACTGCATATTGATGACACCAGACAAGAACACAATATGTTGGATGCTGACCTCATAGGGTTTGCCGAAACACGGGTACATAATCCAACCTTGGGCTCATCATTGTCCATATCTGATAGCTTCTCTGTCCATGCTTCCTCGAAAGAACAGTCTGCTCATGGAATAGCTGTGTACTCAAAACATGACCTTGCTCACTTTTCTGTGCAAACATTTTCACATACCGGTATTGAATGTGCTATGGTGCACACTGGGACTGGCTTAATTGTGTGCTTCATATACTACCCACCTTCCCATGCAAATGTACGGCATATTCTTCATTTATGGTTCAGTTAATGGAAACTATCCCAAATGGAAGCAATTTAGTATTGTTGGGGGATTTCAATGTAGATTTTGATGAAAATGCTGCTGTACATTCATACTTTAAAGACTCATACAATCTGAGACAATTGATCAGGTCAGTTACTACTGACTATGGCTCTTGTTTGGACCATATTTACACTCGCTGCAATGATGAACAGGTTACAGCTTATGGGACATTGGAGTCTTACTATTCTGACCACAAACCAGTGTTCTTAGTTTACAAACATTAATATGTCTGTCACTTTTCTCATCCTGGAATATTGCATAACAGCATACAACTTTTGGGTATTCAGTGACTGCTGACATTTTAAAATAGTGTACTGATCATTATTTGCCACTTCATTTGTTAAAATGTTTGGGCTATGTTACTTCAGATATGATGATATTGGAGTATATACAAGCAAATATGGAGTCAAAAGTAGATCTCTCTAGTCATGAATTACCCTTATAGACACATTTCCCTAAGGTCATTAGTGTTCTCACATTATTTTGATCTTTACAATCTTGTTTGAACATAATAATATATCAGAGTTCTATCGTATGTAGATTTTGGATCGTTATTGAGATAATTGATCTACCATTGTTCCATAGGGTTAAAAAGAAAATCATCATAGGTTTTTTGTTTCATATATTAATATTATTTGGTTGTTAAAAAATATAAATATTGTTCATTTATGTGGACCATATGGAAGATTGGTTTATGCCAAATTTCTCCACTTTAAAAAAAGACTTTACTTACATACAGTATTAAATATGTTCAATTTGAAGTTTACATTACAGATGTGCAATTGAATTAAAGGCGTAGCAAGATTGGAACTAATCTGTGTATTGCAAAATGAAATTTCTGTAAAATCAAAAGTTTTTGTTGACATTAAATTTTGTTGATTATATACCTAAGGGAATTTCATTGGTACATTTATTCATGGATCTATGTTATAGAAAAAAAAAAGAGATTTTGGGATTCATATTTGTGGATAAACCCCTCCAAGAAATCTACGAATATAAGTGTCCCACTAAAATTAAAGATTTCACATTACATCATTAATATGTACCCAAGACTGCCATTGATAACTTTGATATCAATGTATTGCAGATACTTGCCCACCAATTTCATATTGATATTCATATTCATATGTTGGTACACTTGCTTATGTTTAAGATAAAGACAAAATATTTATTTGTTTCATGCTGTGTGAGGATTAGTGTTGCTCCCTTTTATAGTTACCACAAAGTGTTTTAAAAAAATATATATATATTCACAAAAGTAAAATGGATTTGAATTACAAATGCTTATGGTTTAAAATACACTCTAGGCACGTTAAAGGAATGACAATCACATGAAAGTAATAATTTAATGGTACATTATTATCAATATGTAATGGATACATGTATGAGTACAAAAAAAAAATCTATCAATGACAACACTTAAAATGTTTAAAGCATCAACATGTTTTCAACTCATAAAAGAGGAAGGAAAAATGCTGTTTCTGAAAACTTCCAATCCCTTTCCTTTCTTTTAGTATTACATGCATGATGCTGCTAGTTAATTGCTAGTTTGATCCCAGTGAATGTTATGTATTATTGCCCAAGTTGTTTTGCACAATTTTTAGAGTAATGTTTGTGCCTTTTTTTTGGTAATAAGTAACATTGGTACTGGGTAAGTAAAGAACATCTTAATATTATGAATAATAAACCTACGTTTATCTCTTTGGAAATATAATCCTTAACCAGTTGTTCTACAGATATCCTCTGGTTACATTTTAATGCATCCTTTACTTTTGAAAGTTGAAAATGGACTGGCTTTACTTGGAATAATTTAGCATTTAGTCTTTTTATTTGTTGGGATGTCTAACCACCTGTGGCAAAAATAAAGGCAGATGTATTCATCACATTCAGTGATAGTATTAGTTCTTACTTTACTTTGTAGATTTTAACATTGCTTTCCCTCTTTCAATATGGAAAACTAATGCACATTAATAAAATTAATGGAAAGAATAAGAAAAATATTTAATGTCATGTATGAAAAGATATTACAAGCATAGATATATGCATCGTCAGACACCCATTGCCATTTTATTCGATTTTATTTTAGTTTATTTACCACCTTTGACCAATGGTTTCCCCAAGCCAAAAAAAAAAAAATGACACTTATCCCTAAAATTACTACCTCTTTCTCCCAATATTTTAAAACAAAAGTAATCATGCATGGCATTTTAATGACCTTTGTTTTATTCTTATTATATAAATGTTGATAATGAAACATTCTTTGACATACATTATATACCACCTATATACAGATCCTTTTATTGTACATTGAAAACATTTTCATTGTTCTATATTTTCCAAATTTTGAAGGCTAATTTTCCAATAAGACAAACACAGGGAGAAATGGTGGGGAATTAATGGTAAAAAAACATTAGGAAATACAATTTACTCTTAATTGCACCCCAGCACCCCATCTGCTTTCCATGCCCAGAAGCACGTCTACTTTCAAACATCTTTTGCATAACAATTATAACTTATTTTCTTTTATACTTTCAAATGGCTTACAACACTCTAGTAACAGTACTTGCTAAATCACCAGGCCCCTTCAATGGTTGTTTGAAAACAAAGGTTGCTGTCGCCAACAGTCCGGTCATCTACTCAAAGTCTGGTGAGCAGCGTCCGTCAATGACTGTAGGGCTTGCAGATGAAACCGCAGCGGCAAAGGCAGTTGTGTATGACCCGCAGCAGTTTGCTATAATGAGAAATGGGAACACTGTTGTCCTTAGAAATGTGATCTTGAGGGCTGTCAAAACCATCGTAATAACCAAGAACTCTCGCTCATACCGTTCTGCAGCCATGGATGTGCCACCAGCCATGGAAGAGGAAGCCATTAAACTGCCAATCCTCCTCCAGCAGCATTCGTCTCAATAACAGAGGACATTGCTTCGCCCCTCAAGACCCTAGTGTCCGTACGAGGTCAAATTGTGCAGGTAAGTAACCTCAAGGACACAAGACATATATACATAGTTTTTACTTTTCCTGCATTTATGAACTTAGAACAATATGTTTCATTGCCTTGCCTCCAACAACTCCTTACATAATTCATTCTTTCCTTCCTAAGTTGTGTTGGTTTTTTGAGGAGTCTGTAACCTCTTACATTGCAATTCAGAAAGAAAAACACCTAATTTGCTTAACCATGCCTTAACCATGATAAATCTAGCCATAACCTCAGTTTGAAGGCTAGATACTTTAAACTCATGATGGGAGAAACAGCTTACATCTTTCATTCTTCTTCCAGGAAGACCAGGAAAGGACGGTCATTTGCGACCAATCACCCACACGGGTGAAGGATATCCATATTGGCGATTCCAAAGAGCGAGTCAAAGTCACACTGTGGCGGGAGTCATGTGACATGTCGTTCCGTCCAGGAGACTATGTTGCGATCACGGACCTCCTGACTGGGAAGTACAAGGGGGTTTTCTCGTTAGCCGTAACTTCGAAGACAGCTATCTAGGTATGTAAAACTGTCTTTCTCCATGTTGCAAAACTATAGAATACTGCAATTGCATTGTGAAATATTAAGGAAAATAATTCTCTTTTGTCTCTTATTTACATTGGAAATAGCTCCCTTGCTTGGTGTTCAGCATATAAGGGTAATTGCAGGATTGGTTGACCCGGTGTCAGGATAATGTGACTGGGTGTGGTATCATGCTACATGTCTACGGCGTGATACTGCAGTGTGGCAGCACTATATCTGTCTCAAGTAGACATTGTCTCCAAATGGCTGAAAAATGTCGGGGGGACGTAAAACCCAGCAAACAAACAAACAATTCAATGTAGCAGTTGTTGTAAAATTACCCTTATATCTTACTTTTTTTTTTCTATGTTTGCCCTCTTAAAATGTTGTTAGTTATGCCATCTCATTATTATGACTACATTGTCTCCTCAAATACAGAAACCAAAAAAAAAATAAAAAAAATAAAATACTTATTTTATTGCAAGAGCCTGGAAGAAACAAAATAAAAGAATGTAACAAATTGTATTGTTACTCAGGAACCCTTCCTCCCTCTGACCCACAGTTTACAAATTTTGCTGGCTGATAAGCCACCATGGCTAAATGATTGCTTTATTTCTTAAGATCAAAGTTGATTTTGCATAGCTTGTGAGCATTAAACCATTACTGCTGAATATCTCAGAATCTTCTGTCTAAGACATGAAAACAACTGTCGCCTTACACAGATGGCTCTTATAATTTTGAGAGCCACTAGACCAAGAGCCATATTCTCAGAGTCTAAAGCTTGAACGGAATATGGTTGAAAATGTCACTTTTAATTTTTGAATCTCTTAATTATCACCAGTCCAGATTAATCATTATTGATTTTCTTGCATTCATATGACTTCAGTGGCCAAAAAAAAGGTTTTTGAAACTGACAACTATTCTGAAACTTATAATGCATGCCTACTGACTTTATTTAAAACTAATGAACTTTTGTTTTTCCACAGTCGTCTGAGGCGCCCATTCAAAACAGGGAGATTACTATACAAGCAATTGGGGCCACTGGAGAAGAGTTTGAGGTCATCACAGATGCTGAGGACACCGTAACTGTCAGCAGTCAGGTCCTCCAGTCGGCCTTCCCTGGAGTTGTTGACCTTGAGGGCCATGTGGCTGCACGTGCACCACTTCGCTTGAAAATCTACCAGCGTGGTGCTACAGTTGACCAAGTTGAACTTTTGTAATTTTGTTAGTGTGATAAAAATGCCATCATCAGGGTTGATATACAGTAGAACCTCGCTAAATCGAACATCATTTAACCGAATTCCTCGCCATTTCGAAGTTTATTTTCGGACCCGATTTCTTCCCTTCTTATTTTAACTAAAACAGTTTTATTACGATGCAAATTTCATAAATTTTTGTGAACTAATTATCGTCCTTATTATCAATTTCATTTTGCGGAGGCACCTGGAGTGATGGCTCAGGCAAGTTTTTCACACCTTTTTGGGGTTGGGCAACGTGTGTCCCACCGGAAATGTTGATTATTGCTAATCGATGTCTGACAGGTTGCATAATAGGCACGTGCCAGCAGATAAACTCAGGTGTCAGATCTTGAGTACATTCCATATCATCGTGTTCGTCACCGGCATGCGACGCTACCTGAAGCAGCAGATCGACAGTAAAAATATGTGTTATTGTTTGACATGGTAGAATGATTATGTTCATCAGATGCATCTAAGTAGATCATGATAAATTTTCATTACTTTTCATAACTTGCAAATAGTATATACGTACACCTAATAGGTGGTTTTCACGGCATAACAATTTCCACAATATGCACCGGTAATGAAAACGCAGATATGCACGCTCACAAACTGAAATTCCCATCGGATTTTGAATCCGAATAATCGTTCTTAGAATACAAGTTTTTCCATATGTTTTTGTTTCCTTATAGATATGTGATACTGTATTTGATTTAACAAATAGAAAAAGTTAGAACTTTGAAAAAACTTACATTTTCCTTTTACAAAAATGTAACTGATTCATGATAAAGACTGCCTTTATTTTAGTAGCTCTAGCAATTTTTGCTACATATTGTGTATTGTGTGTTTCATGTCATAAAATTTTCATCATATGTGCATGTCTTTTTATATTTTGACCAATTTACATCAAAATGCTCAGTTTGCTATATTTTCTATTCACTCAAATCATGAGTTTTCCACATTTATGTTATTCTTTGATGATAAAAAGAATGATACCACATTTCTGGTTTAACATAGAAAAAAGCTCAAACTGTTCATTTATCTTATTTTTTTCCTTACAACTCTTCCTTCGAATTATGTTTTTCACATTTTTAACGCTTTCACATAACATCCAAAAGTTCTTGCAGCCAATTTTACGTTTGTGATTGTTGCTGAATTTGATGTACATGTTTTTCCTTAAGCTATTGTTTTAATTAGCTCACCTGAGCACAACGTGCTCAAGGTGAGCTTTTGTGATTGCCCTTCATTCTTCGTGCGACGTGTGTCGTCAACAATTTGGTTTGTCAACACTCTAGAGGCCACATTTTTGAACAAATCTTCAAGAAACTTGGTCAGAATGTTTGTCTCCAAGAAATCTTGGACAAGTTCGAAACTGGGTCATGTGGGGACAGTAGGTCACGAGATCAAATTTTAGAAAAACCTCGTTAACACTCTAGAGGCCACATTTTTGGCCCAATCTTCATGAATCTTGGTCAGAATTTTTCTCTCCATAAAATCTTGGACAAGTTCGAATTTGGGTCATGTGGGGTCAAAAAAGAAGGTCACTTGGTCAAATCTTAGTAAAACATTGTTACCACTCTATAGGCCACATTTTTGGCCCAATCTTCAAGAAACTTGGTCAGAATGTTTGTCTCCCAGAAATCTTGAAAAAGTTCGAAATTGGGTCATGTGGGGTCAAAAAGTAGGTCACGAGATCAAATTTTAGAAAAACCTTGTTAACACTCTAGAGGCCACATTTTTGGCCCAATCTTATGAACTTGGTCAGAATTTTTTTCCATAAAATCTTGGACAAGTTGAATTTGGGTCATGTGGGGTCAAAAAAGAAGGTCACTTGGTCAAATCTTAGTAAAACATTGTTACCACTCTATAGGCCACATTTTTGGTCCAATCTTAATGAAACTTGGTCAGAATGTTTGTTTTCATAATATCGTGGACAAGTTTGAATTTGGGTCATGTGGGGTCAAAAAGTAGGTCATGAGGTCAAATCTTAGAAAAACCTTGTTAACACTCTAGAGGCCACATTTTTGGCCATATCTTCATGAAACTTGGTCGGAATGTCTGTTTCCATAAAATCTTGGACAAGTTCGAATTTGGGTCATGTGGGGTCAAAAAGTAGGTCATGAGGTCAAATCTTAGAAAAACCTTGTTAAATCTAGAGGCCACATTTTTGGCCATATCTTATAAACTTGGTCGGAATGTCTGTTTCCATAAAATCTTGGACAAGCTGAAAAGTGGGTCATGTGGGGTCAAAAAGTAGTTCAATATGAAAAATCCAACGTGTTGCTTATTTATAATCAGGTGAGCGATTCAGGGCCATCATGGCCCTCCTGTAATACTTTTATAATACAAGTTGTTCTGTTTTTATCATACTTTTATAATACAAGTTGTCTATTTTTAAAATACTTTTATAATACAAGTTGTTCCGTATTGATAATACTTTTATAATACAAGTTGTTCCATGTAAATTTTATATAAGTTATTGTTTCACGATACAAAGAGGGTACTGTGATTCTGGTGTAACCAACAAAAAAAAATCAAACTGTTCATGTAATACATGTATATATTTTTGTACAAGTTTTTTCATACAGTTATTTTGCTTTATCATTTATAACACTGTCTTAACTATAGTTGCCAAAACATTTATTGCTACATATTGTGTACTTCATGTAATTTTAGGTATGTATCTTTATCATACAAAGTTTTCACATTATAAGCAAGTTTTGTTTACTATTGCTATTATTTATATGTGAATGTTCTCTCTGTGATGTTGCTTTATTTGCCATCTTTGTTTTGAATGAAATACACTTTGAAACTATCTAATTAGTCCCATCAATAAGCCGCTCGGTGCGACATGCTATTTTTGGTACTGGTTGTCACGTCTTTGCGTGAAAACCACCTAAAACTGAGTGGAAATCAGAATCGGTGATTTGATATTATTTTAGTCAATAACACCTGATACGCCTTTCATAATGTCGTAGATTGAATTAATTGAAGCTAACAACTGCTTTGTGTCCAATAACATTCAATAAACATTTAATTTTAATATCAAACCTTTTCAATAATAAACAAATTCCGATTAAGCCAAGTCTTCTGCTTGCAGTGAGTCAGTCACACATGCGCACTTCAAACGGTGTAGGTAAATAAGAATGTCAGGTATAATGTACTCCACCTCTCTTTCTCCAACACCTCCCTCACTTTCATACAAAAAAAATGTGTACCTCCTTCCATCGGTGGATATATAGAGTCCCCCTCCTAAATCTACCTAGCACCCCCCCCCCCACCCACACATACACCAAAAAAAGCAAAGACTACGAAGTTAGTGGATTGAATCTGTTGTTTCTTATTCAGTATAGTAAAATAATGAAGTTATTCCATAACTAACTATTACTTAATCCTATGTAAATTTAATTAAAACAACATTTTGGTGTGAAAATGCGGGTATTTGAGTGACGTCATTTAAAGATAAAGAATAGGCCATCTCATCATCAAGACGCCAACTGAATAGAGTGAAATGCTCGCCGTAATAAAGTTTTACTCAGATCTATGCAAAACTCCAAAATATCAAAATGATACAGACTGCGAGAGGAGTCAAAAGAGTTTAACAATCACTTGTTTTTAAATGGCAAAAACGCCTTTTTAATGGTAAAGACGACACAGAAGACGACCACAGGTTCGGAAGGACAACGAAAATCGCAAAAGTTGAGCGACGCTTAGTAATGTTGGTTTATTGGGTGGTGGGGGATACTTGTCTTTTCAACCTATGTATGTTTTATAAAGTTTCATTGAACAAATTTAAAGCTATAGAGCTATTCCATTAATATTTTAACGCTCAATATATATATTATTTCGCACACACATGGGACTTGTTTTTTCGTTCTCGTTTCAGTAAGACAAATATATATATAACAAAAATATTCATTTTAGGGAGGGATGAAGCCTGCATGTCTCGACGACGTGCTTTATCCGTAATGTTCTCAATATATAATACAGGCGTGCGTTTTCGAAGTCCTTAAGTACATTAAGGAAATTGTTTCTAAAAGGAATGGAACAGGATCGTATCCTTATCTTTCTCCACGTGTAAGGACTGTTTATGAATTAATTGTGTTTTCAATCAGGATTAAACCCAGATTGGAATGGACACATTATTGTTCAAGGATCTCGGCAATATAGGTATGCTGAGTTTTCATTCAGTTTTATGCAGCAATTTTAATGACTAATTTAAATTAGGCTTTGGTTAGCGATAGAAGGAAATCTTTTCGCACAGAAATTGACCTTTCCGGCTGTGTATCCGTAGGGAATATCGTCAAACCTAAACTAGAATGAGATCACAAATTTCGGGTAAACAAATGTGGACTTCTATCTAATATCATATCAGAAACTATATAATGTCACATCACATGCCACGTTTAATTGGGAGTTAGCCAAGCTTTGAGATAATAATAAATAAATCTTCGGTTTACGCATGCAGTCCACACATATGGATATTGAACCGACTGATAAGTGAAATCATCACGATAATGATTATTAGATCAATACCGACATAATAATATACAAACTATCAACAATGATAAACGCAGTAGTAGATAGGGCCACATTTTTATGCTTGTCAAATTTTTGCGGAGCTTAATATCTAGAACGTTCTAAGCGCGACGGAAACGTCCGAAACCTATTCGTGGCGATTCAGAAAAGTGTACAGGTAGAGGTAAATTCAAATTTATGATAATAAAGATAAAACACGAATAATGATTGTTACATTGGCAATTGTTCCTATCTTAATACATGTACATGTATTTCAAAGACACAATAAATCGTTGCATTTTCGTATTTAAATTGTTCATATAAAGGTACATGTAAAAGTCTTTCATTTTTTAATATCCGCCACTGACGATCTACCAATTCCGTTTCAGCATCATTTATTAATTCTACTTTTCTGCACAGAGAAAATTATTTTCTGTCGTTTTGAAGGTGTGCAGCTAGATTGTCTAGCATGTCGTTTTCTACTTATCCCCGTTTTCACCATTTCCACAGACAAAAACTTAAAGTTTTCGATGAATCTTCGTCTCAGATTTCATTTAATTTTTAGACTGCAAGCGTGCATGCGTAGCAGTTTTTAGAACCGCAATTCCATGTCGATTGACGATAGCCTGGCACGTCAATCATTACGAATTTCTACACAAAAGAAGTTCTGAGGTCAAAAATAGTTCATATTTAAACCCGTAGGTTCAAAGAGAAAACTCCGAACAAAACAATATCTATATATCTGTCGATACCCCGCCACAGTACCTTAATTAGAACATGTAAAGTAAGCGACATAAGAAAAGTTAGGCACTAAGCCAGGAAATCCGTGAAGCAAGGGTCAATCACCAGGACCTTACAGTTGTGTGGTTAGACCTGGACAATGCCTACGGATCTATCCCACACAAGCTCATTGAGGCATCCATGAAGCAGTACCATGTACCAGACTACATCATCAACCTGATAAAAGACTACTACAATGGCAAGAAATTACGGTTTGCTGTAAGAGAGCAAATGACAGCATGGAAAAAGCTTGAAAAGGGAATTGTGACGGGATGTACCATCTCAGTAGTACTGTTTTTAATGGGAATGAACCTCATCATCAATGCGGCAAAGCGAGAAACAAGAGGACCCAAGATTTCCTCCGGAGTATCTGTCTTCAGCAAGAGGTTTTATGGATGATCTCACCATTACAGCAAGCACTCATGTACAGGCAAAATGAACGTTATCTGCCGTGGAAGAAGCGGCAACATGGACTAGGATGGAGTTCAAGCCAAAGAAATCCAGTAGTCTCGTCATAAAGAAAGGTCAACCAATAAAGAGATTCAAGCTGATAGTGCAAGGTGAAGACATACCAACTATTTTAAATAGTCCCATCAAATGCCTTGGTAAATGGTATGAAGCATCACTCCTAGATGGGAATGTCATTAGGCGCATCAAGAGCCAGCTTTCTGAAAGATTGAAACAGATTGACAGAACAGAACCTCCAGGAAGATTCAAGGCATGGCTGTCCCAAAATGGCCTATTTCCATATCTTATGTGGCCACTGATGCTACATGAGAAAGCTACATCAGCTGTTTAAGGAGTGACTCCCAGCTTCAGCAACTTCGGATTATATGGAAAATCCAATTAGCTCCAACTTCCTTTCAGTTTATTAGTTGGGGAATAAAAGGTAGCCAAAGCCATGCCAGGGCTTGGGAGGAGGAAATGGTCTGCGAGTCGGGTAGTCTCTCAAGCTGAAAGCCGACTGCGCTACACGGACATCATGATTGCTGCAGTGGTAGGAATAATAGGCCTTGTTTCATACAGACCAAGAGATGGAAAAAAGGCAGATAGAAAGACTTGAAGAGAAATGGTTCAGCTGAGATCCACCTTGTTGAGGAAATAAACACTAAGGTAGCGGCCATGGGATCTCAGGGGGGGGGGGGGGGGGGGGGGGGGGGGGGGGCATGGAATCACTAGTATACGACGGAAAGGAAGCTGACCTGGACAGAGATATGGAATAGCGAACCCCTGCGTGTTAGATTCCTGCTTAGGTCAGTCTATGACCTGGTGCCTTCGCCAGCCAACTTACATAGTTTGGTAAATATAGAAAGCCCGACCTGTCCATTGTGCGAAAAAAATAAAAACATGTACATTAGAACATGTCCTGTCATCATGCCAGCCAGTCCTATCTCGGGGAAGGTATAGATGGAGACATGACAGTGTTTTGCGGGAAATGGCAGATATCTTGGAGTGTGAAAAACATAAGAAGAGTGAGGAAGACCAGGATAATTCAGTTTTTCAAGGTGTGTGTGTGGGGGGGGGGGGGGGGAGACAACAAAAACAGCATGTATCTGCGACATCAGTCCCAGATTAAACAGAATCATGGGAGATACATGTCGACCTTTTGAAGAAACTGGTTTTCCCTGACATTGTGCAGACCACACAACGACCAGACATTGTGATTTGGTCAGAATCAAAGAAGCGCCTAGCAACGGTCAAACTCACTATTCCTTGAGAAATATGCTGTGAGGAAGCCTCAGAGAGGAAAACAGCTAAAGTAAGTGAACTTTTGAGGAAATGCAAAGAGCAAGGATGGCACACGTGGTTATTTCCAGTGGCGGTTGGTGCATATGGATTACCTGCAAAAGCCCTGTGGAAACTTTTCACAGCCCTTGGTGTGACGGGAAAGGAAAGAAAAAGCAGCTAGCAGGCTGGGAAATGCAGCCGAAAGAGCATCAAGATGACTCTGGCTAAGAAGAGAGGAGAGGAGCTGGTAGCCAGCTACTGATACGTAGCGTATTGATCAACACTACGGTCCATCACCAGGAGAGTGTATCGAGATTAAAGGGCCGAAACACTCTAAGTTCTGTGGATCTCAACTGAGGATGTCAGAGGTTTCAGCAGTTAGTATAACTGTTCATCACTCGCAGGTCTACTTTATCTTGGGTACAGTATATCTATATTTACTGAATGCAACAGTAAAATTCCAAATTAAAGCTCACGCGTATATTTGTAATAAATGTTTTTTAAATGTAATTTTTAATTTCTATACAGTCTCTCATTTCCCAATATCTGATGGAGGACATACACTGACTATCTTGTCGAATGATATTCCAGATATTCAATATCATATTTATGTCGTGAAAATAGGTCATGTATAACAAATGATGTCATTTACTTCAATACTTAAAATCGATTTTGTGAGTAAGTTCAACATGGAACAAGGTAACGCATATTCCAGATTTATTTGTTTAAAACATTATTTTGACGTATCTTTATTGATGCATGTGTGTTGTTTCACCAACAAGGTGTCCATCATCTGAAACCTGTTTCAATGGAAAAAAATTAAAGCAGTCGTAAATAGTACAAATACGTTTCATCTCACGTTTAAATTATGATCTACTAGTATTGAACGCTTATCTTTCATTGAATTTCTGTAATTCACTCAAAAACATATCTCTCTCTCTCTCTCACACACACACACACACACACACACACACACACATATATAAGTGAAAAAAACAAAACACAAATTTTAGTTTTGAATACTTTTCAAATACTCTCTCTCTCTCCCTCTCTCTGCAAATGCCGATGTGTAATGCGTAAAGGGAAAAAGTTCCTCCTTTCCTCCGACAAAAGTAAGAGGTAAAATGCATGCACGGGCACACTTTATAATGCGTTTAAATTTTACTTTTTTGGCAGAAATGTTACCATTGGCCTAATATATCGGGATTTGAGTTTCCTAGGAAGGCCTCGTATAATTTTTTTTTTTGTAAACTAATTGAGTTACCTTCTATAAAAAGTTTTATTTTTTATAATTTTGTTATGTTTCGATGGCATATATTATATATTCCCCGTGAGATATTTTTTTTTTTTTGTATTCATACACAACAAGGTTTATTTTCACTATTTGTACACATTGTACAACCTGTACTGAACCAGGGCAATGCCAGGTTTAAGATAAATATACATATAAACATAATATTATTTAAACAGAAAAAAAGGATATAGAGGCAGGATTATATTTATGGACACCAACAATTGACACGGAATTATTAGTTTACAATTCCTTGTTTTGAGTTAAACAAATGATAATGATAAAATAAATAGTCAGGATTTCTTGCCCGGTAACGACATTTCTTTCTTTTTTCATTATTTATTTCCGAAGCAATTTGCTGGATTTTTATTGTTATTTATAGAATGTAATATTTTCTAGTTGTCAGGTTAATGTAGTGGTAAGCGCACCGGCTTCTCACCTATGCGGTCCGGGTTCGATTCCAGCCCAGGGCAGTATGTGGGAAGGTTGGGTGGACACCAGATTAGACAGTTGGATTTTCCCCGGGTTCTCCGGTTTCCTCCCTCTGCAAGACCGCTATACGAAACTATCTAAATTGCTTACGCCATAAAAAGGCAAAGCACTTGTAACACGGACGAGTCCTGATCTATTCACCGAGTCCTGAACTATTCACCAATTTTAAAGGTAGTGAATATGAAAACGATTTTTAAGTAGGCATGTGTAATAAAATACCTTGTTTGTGTAGCCTGATAAAATTTAGTAGATCTATGGTAGTCATAAAATATGATATTAGTTCTATATTCCTATGTCATAAGACATGAGTCATAACACATAATTAAAAAAAAAAGAAGAAAAAAAAAGAAGAAAAATAAATAAAGAAGGAGATAATTGAAAGAAACTGGGCTTGGTAGAGTCTTGATTCTTAGTCACTGCATTTATCCTTGCCGCATTCTATTTAAATATATATATATATATATATATATATATATATATATATATATATATATATATATATATAATTTATTACAGTTTTCAAGTAAAATGTAAAAGTTTCATATAAACCAACCAACCAATCAACAAACTCAATTCAAATGTCATCCTGTTTGCCACCATTAAATCTCTGATTTAAAACTTTTGTCTGTGACCATTGAAGTATATGTTTAAAGCCATGGTTTTGGGCCAATAACCCCGGGTTTTATCTTTTTTAGTTTTTTTTTTTCATTTTCTTCCATATTGAATATTGAATAAAGTTTTCAAAAAAGCGAAAACCGAGATGCCGCTTGCGGTTCTAGTTTTTTTTTTTATTATTATTTTTCCAGTTCCACTCATTTTTGTAGCCAGCCTAGCGGCCTGATGAGAAAAGCTACAGCTATGAAATGTTATGCATGGAGTCATCTTTATCTGAACATGTGCCTAAATGGTCAAACTTTTCACTTTTATTTCTGATTTAGCCACTAGGGGGCGCAATGCATGTAATCACCGTTTTGCTAATAACTCAAAAATTTGAAACCTGATTTAGATGCGGTATTTTACATAATGTTTCTTGTTGACAGCCCAATTAAATATGATGGAAATCTCATCATCGAGTACTGGAAAAAAATAGTTCTAGGAGAGGTTGAATGTTCGAACCTTGGAAAAAAGTGTAATAATAAGGGTAGGTCTACGAAAAACCTACCCACTTTTGTTAGAGATCAGATAGAAGATTCTGTTTGCTGCATACGACATATACGCACAAAATATATGGGGTGGCGTATTTAGGAAATGCGTGGTTTGTCCTCTTGAAATGGTCAAACTTCACTAAATTTTAGGAAAAATTAAAATTTCAAAAACATGTTTTTGTCGCTCCTGACTTTATTTTCTGTTCATTCTTCATGAAATTTTCATCTGGTTTGAAAGGGCCTCACAATTAAAAAAAAAAATAAAAAAAATTGAAAAGGTCAAGGTCATATTACGATTATTGTGTTTTTATTCGGCCCCAAAGTGCTCCAAAACTAAAATTATTTCATTTAGAGTATATGAACAAAGTTTTAGTTCATAAAGAGCTCTTTCCAGTGATGTTTAGTTTTTGAAGATCGGACTTGATTTGGTCATTATACGGCAGTCCAAAGTTTCATCCTTTTTTGGAATAATTGTAAATCAGGTTTTATGCTTCAAATTCTGATACATAAGGATAAAAAGTTTGACTTGTGCGACTAGTATACTTGATTGAACTATTTGCTGCTTTGCTAGGTACCTAACAGTAAAATTTTAATCAATTTTCTTTCTCATTTTGCCGCTAGGGGGCGCTTTTCTTGAAATCATTCTTTTGCTTATAACTCAAAAATTTGAAGTCCGATTCGAATGCGTTTTTTTTTTTTTTGCATTCTGTTCCCTGTTGATAGCCTAATAATATATGATAGGATTCGAGGGTCCGTGTGGCTGACAGCTTTTTAGCTACGGAAGGTTGAATGTTCGAACCTCGCAAAAAAAAATAAACTGTGCAAATGAGGGTAGGTCTACGAAAAACCTATCCATTTTTTGTTAGAGATCAGATAGAAGAATTCCGTCTCCTGCATACCATTTGAAAGACGTATACACACAAAATATATGGGGTGGCGAATTTAAGAAATTCGTGGTTTGTCCACTAGAAACGGTCAAACTTCACTTAATTTAGGAAAAATTAAAATTTCAAAAACATGTTTTTTGTCGCTCCTGATTTTATTTTTTGCTTATTCGTCATGAAATTTTCACACGTTATGTTTTTTTTTAAATTTGAAAGGGCCTCTCAACTAAAAAGTTAAAAAATATTGAAAAGGTCAAGGTCATATTACGATAATTGTGTTTTTATTCGGACCCAAAGTGCTCCAAATCTAAAAATATTTCATTGAGAGTATATGAACAAAAGTTTTAGTTCTAAATAGTTCTTTCGTATAATGTTTAGTTTTTGAAGATCGGACTTGATTTGTTCATTTTACGGCAGTCCAAAGTTTTATCCTTTTTTGGAATAATTGTTAATCAGTTTTTATGCTTGAAATTGTGTTTTGCTTAAAATCACTCTTTTGCTTATAACTCAAAACGTTAAAGTCTGATTGAAATGCGTTTGTTTTGTTCCTTGTTGACAGCACCACAGAATGTGATGGATTTAAAGTAAAGGGTATGGCAAAATATTTGCGCTAGAAGAGTTTGAATGTTCTAACATTGCAAAAAAAACAAACTGTGCAAATGAAAGTAGGTCTTCAAAAAAACCTTTCCGTTCTGTTTCATATTGAAAATTGTGGCTGAGTTGAAATAAAGTGTTCAAGTTGATTAGGTTAAAAGCGAAAACCGACATACCGCTTGCGGTTCTAGCTATTATTATTTTTTTTCTCTTTTTTGATATCTCATAACATTGAAGAAGAGATAAAAAAAAAAATAGCAATAGTTTAGTAAAGGAAAATATTTTAATGGACATAATAACAGTAGAAGTATTAAAGAAAATTGGACTATATTTAAAACAGGAATAACTGATTCTGTAAAAGAGAACATCCTATCCAAAGTAAATAAAGGACCAAAATCGGTGCCCTGGGCCTCAAACAAAATCAAACTGTTGATCAAAAGAAAAATAAAATTCATGGAAACTGAGAAAACTGGCAATATGAGGGTAAGAAAAAATGGCAGAAACTTAACTACGCCATAAAGCAGGAAGTGAAATATGCTCATTATAACTATGTAAATAATTTGATTGGAGATGTGAAGTCTGATCCAAAACCTTTTTGGAAATTTATAAACAGTCAAAAATCCGAAAAATCTTGAATAGACCACCACTGAAAGCTAAAAATGGTCAAATTGTAGACACAGACGGGGGAAAAGCAAAAGTATTAAAGAACAATTCTCAAGTGTTTTCTCTACAACAGAATACTCCTCAATTCCATATACAAATAACAATTAAATATATGAACAAAATTACAGTCACACCTAAAGGAGGAAGAGAAACTATGAAATGGATTAGATACTAGTAAAACTATGGGCCCGGACTCTGTTCATTCTAGAGTGCTATAAGAAATCAGTTCAAGTGCATCAGATGTCCCAACAGTCAAATGATTATGGCATTATGTCTGAAGACTGGAAACTAGCAAATATTTGCCCTATATACATGAAGAATGATAAATCATTACCAAGTAATTATAGACCAGTGTCACTGACTTGCATCTTTTGCAAAATATTAGTACATGTCATATGTTCAAATCTCACGAAGCACTTTGAAGAAAATGGTATTCTCAATTGAAAACAACAAGCCTTTCGAAAATTCCATAGTTGTGAAACACAGTTAACAACAGTTATTAATGATAGATAATAATAGGCATGTGGATACCTCCATCCTCGACTTTGAAAAAGCCTTCGATACTGAAATCTAAACTTCACTGGTATGGAATACCTAAGACTATTCTTAACTGGATTGATTCATTTTAGGCAATCAAAAACAAAGAGTAGTTGTAAATGGTGCAGTGTCGGACTTAGCATCAGAAAAATC
>CM037782.1:17884471-17899816 GCA_021229015.1 Solen grandis
CTTGAAACCCGTTGAAATATAAAAATCATTCATTTCAATTTGTATTCGCGCTCCAGCGTCATGAGTATTGATGCTAATCTTAAGCATACCTTAAAGAAATTTATGTTGTGTCACTTGTTTAAGACAACATTGATTTGTAAGCAAATATTAAAAAAATCATAAATTGGATATATTAACTTTGGATAAGTAATAATGCCTTTACCTTAACATGCGCAAAAAGTCCAGAAAATTTCAAGTGATTACGTTATCAAACATGACTTATTCATGTTTTTCATAAAAGGGCTAATTTATGGAAATCTTTTAATTTGAAGAAAGAAATGAAAGTGGTCATTGGGTTGGTAGAGCAAAATCCGATTGTTCTTTTGCAGGAATGAATGCCTGCATTGAATAGTGAATTGTGATACGTTTTTGTGTAAATAAGTCGCATTTACGATGAATTAGTATAATTATACTAGAGCCAGAAAACCTAAACGGATATCTTGTTACATTTGTTATCACGGCTTTCCGCAAACCTATCGATTGTTTATGTTTATGAAGGTTTAACGGTTTTTTTTCTAAATCTGTAAAAATAAGCAAATATATAAATTAAATGAATTGTTGAAAGTTTCAAGACGTTTGTAACGTTGATTACATAGAAATAAGACATTATTTTCATGATTTTGCTTACATCTCTGTCTTTGTTTCCATCTATTTTTGCAAATGTAAAACACAATCAATTTAAAGGTTGAAAGTCATGGATTTCAAAGCTTTTTGTTACATCTTTACAATCTCATTAATGTGGATCAAATTGCAATGTTTATTTGTTAAGTTATATGCTTATGATATTAAATTTAAAAAAAAACAACATTTAAAATCGATTGAATAAAATAAGAAAAACATTATCGAGGATAGTATTATCATCTTAAAATTTCAAGTTGTTTTTACTGCATGATAATAAACGGTTGCTTAATCAAATAAGATCCATATTTATGCTTTCTAAATATATTCTTAAGAAGATAAAAATGAAAAAAAAGAAAATGAAAACAAGGTATTTAAATCTTATTGAACATAAGTATATATTTATGATAATGATGATTTACGTATTAAATTTTAAATTATAATGCATCATTATTCCATTTCTTTATATATATATATTTTTTTATTGTATTTTATGGTTATACACATCCTCAATAAATATAAATAACTGAATTTGAAAATTAATAAGTTGAATCGATATTTGTCAAAAGGTTGTATCTCAATATGTTGCAAACAGTTGTATCTCAAGTTACAACCGTTTTGCACATATTATATATATATATATATATATATATATATATATACAGACCGTAATCCGTTCAAGTACACCAAATCTGCGTTCCGTTTGCGTTTGAACATCGTTTCATTTGCGTTTGCAAATCGTTTCATTGCGTTTATCGTTTACGTTTCTAAACGATAAACGCTGGATATAAACGCTGAATGCATCTATAAACGATTACAAACGCATTTGCATTTCAACTTCGTTTATTTTCGAACCGTTCTCCGTTTGCGATCACCGTTCACCGTTTGCGTTCACCGTTTGCATCGTTTTTCGTTTACCGTTTACACAAACGCATCATCTCTGACACTGCTTTCTGCACGTATCGGACCCAAACCATTTCGGAACCTAGACTAATGTGACCCTAGTGAAATCGTACCCCTGGACCTATCTGTCTATACATTCTAAACGCTGGAAGTAACTTAAACAATTAAGTCACAAAAAAAGTATTAGTGGCTATAATTTGAATTATTAAAATCAAATTTATTTTCTAATTTGTTAGAGGGAAATCGGTGAAGTGTAAGAAAAACATTCTGGAAATAATTTTACGAAAAATCTGTGAAGTTGTTGCAACCTCTAGAAAGACAAAACACTGGCGGGTACTAGCAGGCAGTATAGGTCTTTGGGATTACTTAGCCATTTCCGAGTATCCTGCTTGCCGAGATTCTTTAAATTAAAACCTGTTGTCGGTATTTTTTGTAATAGTTCATCCTGCGTAAGTGATGTTGACAAAATAAATGTCAACGGTTGAAAGTTAGTCTTGAACGGTTATTATATTTTTTTTGAATTCACATTGCGACAAAATCGAGAGAAAAAACGTAACACAGTCAAGGTAAAATTGACAATCATCATAATACGTCATCCACTAAAGGCATGTTTTTTATTGGCTATTGCAAATAAACTAGGCGAATGATTGGACAATCGGTTCTATGTCATTGTGTGTGATAAGTTCCAGACTGTAAACAAATTTGATTACACGCTGTCATATCAGTTTACACAACAGGTGCCATAAACGGCACGCGTAGGGTTCAGCGATTTTCCAAAGTTACAGTGCGATATAAAATCTTTTTCCCCCTCCACAAAAATAAAAATGGAACTAGCGTGCGATCTTAATACAATACAATTTCATTAACGTAGTGCACAAAGTGTGTACGTGACAATTGGCATGTACAAAATGAGGACCTATATAACCTGCTAACTAATCAAGCGAGAAAAACTGAAGTATTAATTGTATTACATATTAATATTAGATAGACCAACAAAAGATTCAAATCACTTTCAGACATCAAATTAAAATTAAAATTTTCAACAATAAAGCTAAGACAAAGACGTAATAAGTACGTCTAAGAACATAAGAAGATGAAAAGAAATATTGCGACGTTTGGGGAATATCGCAACTTCTTGGCAATTTTGATAAAGGAAAAACGCCAAGTCATCCGTAATCCAACCTACAGTGCATAAAGGTCATCGTTGATCGGGGAAGCTGTGGGGGCTGTTATTATTGCCGATAAGATAGTGTATGAAGGCATGTCGCTATGGAATTATGACATGTCGCGAGATTAAGGCATGTCGGCATATGCCTTCGCGTTTGAAGGCATGTCGGGCCCGACATGCGTTATTGGCCTGGCGGAAACCCTGTTAGATAAAATACACTGCAATCTTTTACAACCATAATATAAACTAAACATAGACTTATATATATTGGAAGTCACGATAAAAACATCGTATGCATATAACCATAACAATACCGGGTGACCCTTCTTAACGCTTGCTTTTTTTACGTGCAATAACACGGAAAAAATACGCTTCATGTGATATTATTGGTAATCTGAATACAACAAATGCTTTGGCCATTTACAGCATCATTTATTAAATATGACCAAGACATATAGAAGGTTGCACGAGTTTGTCGTGCTTATATACTGCAGCTATTAAAACTGCCTACTCGGCTGAATAAAATTATTGAACCAGACTTCAGAAAGCCGTTAGTAACATAACTGAATGTTAATTTGCATCTCGTGTATGCATCGTACTAAATATTTATACAGTCTTCGTAACTACTGTAACTTGTGGGTAAACTAGAATTCACCTTTTTGCCTAATGTTTATTAGTTCAAAGAAATTCTGTCACGAATGGTTACTTTGATAGGCTATATTATAATTTGCTTAATTCAATATTCAAAACTAGTTCATCTAAATAAAGTTTTTTCTTCGCTGTTTTTATTTACTCATTATTCTGTGTTATTTTTGTTTCCTTATGAAACATAATAGCAACTACTTCAATTGTGTCGTATGCAGATATTTCTAAAGATCTACATTTGTACGGTGATGGATACAAAAATAAATCTTATGACGGGGGAAAGAAAAAATCCCTTTTTACTTTATTGTAAACATTTAAAACATTTTTTTACAATTGTATCACTCATTTATTTAACAAAAAAAAATGCTTTTGGCATAAATGAATGCACTATTGATGTGTTTTTTTTTCCGTTAAAATATAATTGCACTGTCAACATAACCACGATAAAGTTAGAGAATATCCGAATCCCATACCTCAGCGTTTAATGCAAACGTTTTGATACCGTTTATCGTTTGCGTTTATCGTTTGCGTTTATCGTTTTGTATAGTTCGTTTGCGTTTGTGAATCGTTCGGCCGTGAAACGTTCGATCGTTTACGTTTTCGTTTAACGTTTCGTTTGCGTTCCGTTCGTGTTTCGTTTGCGTTTGAATAGCGTTTCGTTTACGTTCGTTTGGTGTACTTGAACGGATTACGGTCTGTATATAGTTAAAAGAAAGTAAATCACCATTCTGTTGTTCTATTTGATGTCATTATCAATGTTTTGTCATCATTTAAAGATAAGCTTACAAGGACAGTGAAAATATTGATTAAAGATTAATGAACATCTTTTGTTCATGATGTTTTTTTGAATAATTTCTGAAGTAGAAATTGGTTACTGGTTTTGAATAATAATAATATAATTTAATTTCATTACGTCTGACCAAGTTTAATGTAGAACATGGTTGATTTGCAGTAAATTCACAAGCTAAATGTGGACATTTATTTATATCTTGACATGTCATCTAATTTATTGTTGCAAACCTTTGCCAAATGTTTTGGTAGTGCAGCTTATCAATCAATGCCCTTGCTTCAACAGATGGGTTTTAATTGTTCTAAAGGAATAGGACTATAGGTTGAATTGGAGCTTGTGAGATGGCATCATGGTTGCAAGCATTTTTACAAAGAAATGCTATGCTTGGAGAAAAAGAGTTTAAGAACCTTTCCAGGTTTTTTTTTGAAACACTGCCTACAATAAAAATGTACAACTTAAATTTTGATTAAGTTCCTTTGCACAATAAACTCCAGTACCAAACATTAAAAGGCCTTGTATTTAGTGTAAATATGATTTTAAAGATCTCACCTCTCTATACAAAATAAGACATGTTTTATGTCTATAAAGAAATATATTTATATGTCTTTACATATTTTGAAATATTACAGTATTTGAAGATGATTTTAAAGTCTAACCCATCAAATAAGAAACAGGAATAGATTCTATTAATCTCTTAAATGCGTAGGCTGTCTAAACATTTTTAATTTGTATTGCTTTTGTTATTTTCATCAGTTCTCTAAATCATTTTTTAATATAGCCTATATTCATTTTTTGTAACGTTTTGTCCATTTTCAAAAAAAAAAAAACAACAACAAAAAAAACAAAATATATAATTCAAAACTAATAGGTGATTCTTTCCTATATATAATATATATATATATATATATATATATATATAATATATATATATATATATATCAAATCCCACTAAAAAAAGACAGCAATTTTAAGAAAGTTCCATTTTGCACAAAAGTATTATTCATATTATCTAAATATTTGCATGGAAAACAGTAGTGAAAACAGTAAATTTATGAAGGTTAGGAAAAATTAGCCTGCTTTTCATTAACACCAAGAGCGAGTTTCTACGTTTCTCTCTTTATTGTAAGGAGTACTGATGTAGATGTTATTCTAATGCAAAGTGATTTATGTTTTGAACAGTAAAAATGTCATGCAATATTAGAACCTATAATGAGCAAAATACATTAGAATGTTAAATTATGTATATTAAATACGATAAGAAGCGTGAATATCAATAAATGGGTGATCTATTTATGGCAAGTGTTTTTCCAACTAATGTCTAAATATAACTTTTCTATTTATAAACGGTGGTTGGGATTTTTGGGCTTTGTTTCATTCTGTGTAGGAAAATACAGTTTGACATTCTTTTTCATCAATTGCTGTACCACTTTAGCATTAAACTCCTGTCCTTTATCTGATGCTATCTTTGTGATGCCTGGAATATGTCTTGAAAAGCTTCCGCTACAGTATTTCCAGTCTTGTTTTTGAGAGTGCGTAGCCAAACGTATTTGGAGAAGACGTCTATAACGAGTAAAATGTACTTATATCCACTGTTCCAGTCGGCATATTTAACCATATCAATTTGATCGCACATCTAAAGAGCGTCCTTCCCACTGGTGACATAGTTATTTCTTTGGAACCCTCTTCGCACAGGTTTATGTAGGCTGTAACTCTCCTGTTTGTGAAGGAACTTTCTAATATAATGTATCCCGATATTGTATTTTCCCTTCATTTATCACTATTTTGTAAAGTTTTTGTGGGCAGGAGTAACTAGCTGGGTGAGCTAGGTCGTAATAGATTTCTTTTAAATAATCTATCCAGGGAGCCATGTCTGCACTTCAGGGCTGATAACACTCAAATGAACCACGCTAATTCAAAACGGTATATTATTTATTTCCCATTTTTATCGTCCTCCTCTTCATCACTTTCTTTTCCACTTTCTACCCCCCCCCCCCTCTTCCTCTGATATTTCTGTATCGAACAAGACTTGAAATGCAGTTTTATACTTTCGCAACACTTTAGTCACTGCTGATGTTGTATTTAATCCTTTAGAGGTAAGTGTATGTACTTGTCCCATGATTTGATGGTGAATTCCATTGTTTCTTAGTGGCAATATGTAATCATTTATCAAGATTGTATATTTGTTGAACATTTCTCGTTCATTATAGGTCTGTTTGCGTTCTTCTGCAAATTTCATGCACATCGTTACTGTTCTTTCCATTGTCTATAAATTTATGGTACATGTTTTCGTATCTATCATCGTTAGTCGTTTTAGCTCGTTTCCAAAGCTGTATGTAACCATCATTCTCTTCCACAGATTAGTCTTGTTCGCTATCGCTCACAGTCTCGTGTTTTCTTTTTTTTTTTGTTCTGTTCTCTGTGCTTCGGACACCAACCAATTTTTACGTGTCTTTGCACGTCGTGAATTGTATCAAATAATTGCCCACAATCGTCACAAGCATTTCCTTTATCTATGTTTTCAGGGAAAATTTCTCTTTTAATGAGACCAGTTTAGTCTCAACTGCAGAATGATAAGTGTTATTGATGCAGCTTTGATAAAAAAGTGCATTATTCAAATGATGTTGAAATGTATGAGAAACTTTTAATGAGACCAGTTTGAGTCTCAACTGCAGAATGATAAGTTTTTTTACTAAACTCGTTCATGAAAATATTATTTGGTTCGCCAAAGACACGCTTATTAACATTTCCATGAACTCGTTTATTAAAATTTGATATGAAATAACAATTCATGCCAGACCCTATATATACAATACCTTACTAGTTTTACTCAACTGTTAATCTTGGAGGAAAAATATTTATAGCTAGAGGATGTTTAATTAACAGGGGGTAGAGGAAAGAGATCAGTTGACAATAACCAAAACCATTATATTCTTGTTAAATGATGATAGTCAAATTTAAATTATAGAATCATTGCATTATATTCATATTTTTATTTTTTTCGATCAATTGGATGACCTAATGAATTTTATTTTTCAAGATAGAATTGCCTATAATTTGTGTATGGTGTATAGACTATAATTTTTTTCTTTTGTTTTAAAAAATTAGTTGTTATTCAAAGTTTTCTCTTTTGTTTTTATTTTTAAATGTTCAATTGTATTATGGTTTGAGTTTGTTGTTACTATTATGCATTTAAGACTAATTTTCAAAAAAGCAAGTTGTAGATGTTTCATAAAATGTCACATTCGATTTGAAAATGTCAAATTAGTTTTGAAAATGTCACATTGACTTTGCCTCAGAAAGAGCCATTGTCCCCTTGATAAAAATTATTTCCCGATCACTGTTGTCAGGTTTATTTTTATTGTGTAAACAATGTATTTTGATGCATTGATTTCGTATACATGATTTTCGAACATCCATGTTTCGGACATGTCGACATTGTGTCTGCGTTGTGTTATTTACCACCGTCTGAAGCCTATTCGTTTTATTGAAATGATTATTGGATTATATAAAGTTACTCACATTGTGTTTACATGTTATTTTTTCAGATTGACGTGATTGTTTGAATCATTTAGAAGATATACAATATGCAGTGCACTCTTCGCCTTTTTCAGGTTTGTCAACTCCAAACCTATAGTAGGTATGTAACCAGTATGCGTGATTTCTAATGCGTAGACTTACTAATTTTCTTTGTCACGCTTAGATTCTTTCCACTTCATGCATTCATCCTTGTGTGTCTTGTGTTTAATTTCGCAACGCAAGGTAGTACTTGGTCTTTTTACATTTAACAACTTATTCTATTTTCACACTTAAAACGTCCGATAGCGTGCTGGCGAACTGAGAGGAGGACCTAGATCAAATTGCTCCATGAAATGTCTGATTAGGGTTTTCTCCATCTGTCCATGTTTAATTATAACTCAGTGTCTATACTATATGTAAGGCAAACATTTACATTATACCTCATCATCATGCCATGTTTAACTTCTTGAAATGCATAACCTAAACTTACAGCATAAAAGCAAAACGCCACGAACGGATAAATAGCAAGAATTTATGAGAAACATTGTTCTAGAAACATCTCCTTCCACAAGAAATATAAGGTATATTAATAAGTTTTAACGTAAAAATATATAAATAAAAAGTACAAGCAAATAAGGAATAAAGTTTTCTGTAGAAAGCTAAACAAAGAATGCTATTTCAAACATTTGTTTTTCAATTGTTATTTGTAATTTTTTAAGTCTACAGCAAGGATGCTGTGTAAAATTGTAAATAATCATTAGTTATTTCATATATTTCAAATATTTCCCGAATAAATCTGAAATGGTCATTTCACGCATTGTATGATTTTTTAAATATAATTTTCAGAAATCCCATAATTTAACAGGTTTACTGTTGTGAATATGTCCATCGTATCATTATGCAATTAATTAATACTACAGTGGTCACGCGATTCCTCAATGTGGCGATTCATTGAATACCGGCGATGACTCGAGCTACAAGCCTGGTCCCTTGTTTTAGCCCTTCTTATTCTATAAAAATTTATGGGCGATTCTTCAAACATGCGATTTTGAATTCCTCGAGCTCCGTCCCCATAAATTTATGGGTCACGGGTCTGCATAAACCTCCGAGAGTACATAGGTGAATCATGTAAAACGGTCATGTAAAACGTATTTTCTCATCTATTGATCATGTAGCAAACTGTGACGGGTCTGCATAATTAATCATTTGTCATTAAGAAGCCTATTTTGTTTGTTTGTTTGTGCTGTTGTTTTTTTCCTTTACAATCATTAATTTGGAGAACCACGGAAAAATGTTTAGTTTTTATTACAATAATGTAAAAAAATACACGACTCCGTTTTTACTCAAATTATAAATAAGTGTTTCAATCAAATTATCGGTAAAAAAGAACTTATTTCTGACGTAACTTTTGCAATGAAAGCTATAATCGAGTTATTTTTGTAATGGTTTAAATATGTTCTATGTTTAAAGGTACTATTTAAGTCTAAACGTAACAAAATAATTAATGAAAAGATAAAGTTGAGGTATCAACAAATATAAATATATTGAATTTTGACATATAAATGATTCCTCGAATATGGCGATTCTTCGAGTTTTTTTGCAGATCTCGTCCGACCTCGAGGAATCGAGTGACCACTGTTGAAAAAAAAAGACGTCGAGATAGAAAGAAGCAAAGCATGGAAAACAAAATGATAGTCATCATAATGAATGTAGGTAGTCCCTCAGGGTTTTAACGGGGTAAACCAGGCTGCCAGAAAAAAAGAAGTCGTACATGACATCATAATACGCTACAATCCAGATATTGTGTTATTTCAAGAGTTCAAGTGGAAGTCCACCACACACAGCTCTTGGAACATGTTCCCGATACCAGAATGTTATTACTTGAATCAGCAAGATGAAGCATCAATACTTTATAACGTGAACAAGTTTCTGTATCAGAATTAGCGCAAATTAAAATTGAACAGTATATCAATGATACGAATGATATAATGAATAATGCAGGCGTGCTTTATAATGAATTTGCGCCTAATCATCGTATGAGAATCATCTTCATGAAAAGGCGTGACAGTTTCGAAAAATTCATTGTCATATCCTGGCACGGAATATCAAAATGTAAGAACAAAATAGGCATGTTTCGTTGTTTTATGACTTTCTCAATAGAAATTGGGTGAAAATAGACTCCCCATGATTATTGGGGGTGATTTTAACATCCCGATAGATGACGCTAAACAAAATGTGAACGAACCTTCAGGATTGTAGAATACGTCCCATCGCCAAGGAGAGAATATCATATCATAGATTTTTTTATTGTCACAGGAAAAGTGCATGCATTCAATGTTGGGTTTATAGACCTTAACGAGGTCTCAAATGCAGCTGATCCAAATCAGGTTTTTGACCATGATCCTATTATCGCAAATATAGAATTTAAATGCCTCAGACGTGTCTGCCTGGGATGAGTTTACCTCACATGTGTCGAGATGGGTCCGCCTCTGTCTCAGATGAATATGTTTTTTTCTAATACAAAGTCTATAAATAATTTCTTAAATCAAAGGTCAGTTCATGAATTCAATTTAGAATACATCATCTCAGTAATGTTTTATGCAAGTATGTATTCAGTCCCATGCTGATTTAATGACTAGAAATACGCATTTTAACTCTACTTATTTGGTTGAAAATAATAAGGCGATAAAACAAAACTGACGGTTTTCAGATTAATTCTTGCTACACATCCTGGGGCAACAAAATATGATATATTTTCAAATCAGCACGGCAAATCAACAGATCATCTATAGGTTGTGGGATTTGATATAACATTATACATTATGAAACGGATACAAAATGTTATCAAAATATACTATTTAGCAAATCTGAATGTTTTTCAGTATTAAGCTGAAGATATTTTTTGTGCTGGTAATAATATAATAATAACAAGAGGACCATGATGGCCATGAATCGCTCACCTGATAGTAAATGAGCAACATATGATGGGTTTTTTCATATGGACCTACTTTTTGAACTTCGAACTTGTCCAAGATATTATGGACACAGACATTCCGACCAAGTTTCTTTAAGATATGGCCAAAAATATGGCCTCTAGAATGTAAACAATGTTTTTCTAAGATTTGACCTCATATCTTATGGCCAAAAATCTTGGATAGTTTCGAATTTGGGACATGTGGGGTCAAAAAGTAAGCCATGAGATCAAACAACGGCAATGCATGTGCATTCCTTTTTTTTTTTTCAAAGCAATACCTTCAGTAAAAAGTGAGTTATTATGAAATAATTAAAAAGGGCAAATATACCATGTTTCTTGCCTGACTTCCAACACATATATGAATTACATGTTGAAGACATCACTGAGACATAATGAAGATGAAAGCAATATTGAAACAAAACTGTAGAATTTTTCTTAGTATTTCTCAGGATTGAACAATTGGGTTACTGCAATACTCATCATATTTAGTTCATAATTAAGCTAAAAATCATAGTACATAATACACCAGACAAAGCATTCCCCAAAAATGAAATGTGTTCAACACAAATAAATATTGAATTTTAGTCTAGGGAAAACATGCATATTCTTAAAATCTTTTAATCAAGAAATGCATTAGGCCAACCTGGCCAGAATTTAGCAATGACTGATTAAAATACAGTATTAAATTATGTCAAGCATGTCTATATACATTCATGAGAGAAAAAAACTAATATTTGGTATATGACCTAACATATTGTAATGATCAGTGTTTTTTCTAAATCTTACCTTGGGGTTTTGGCTTGCCTATTCCTATTTTCCTTAAATTTGATGATTTTACTTGCACTAAAGACATGAATTAGATCCTTGTTCTGGTAAAAGTCACAGAACAACAAATCCTCATTCAGTATTCTTGCCATGTTTCTCTATCTTTAAAGTTATTTGTCAGTTTTCCTGAGTTTTCCACAGCAGAATCTCTGTTTGGTGTTTTTGTCACTCGTTTTCGTGACCTAGCAGCTATCCATCCTATTTGTTATTTATGCAATCCTAGGCAATATTTCCTAGTCAGTTTGATCTAGTCCATGTTAAACTTGGTTTTGCACAGTTTTAGTAAATGTTCACTTGTTATAATTCCATATTTTTTAGGTTTATTCCAAGTCATGTTCTGTTTGTGTAAACACAACTGAGTGTAGTTGCTAAGCAACCACAGGAGCGGCAAATTTAAAGTACACTGTTGTTAAACTTAAACCTCTAGCAATGACTCAATTTTTGAATTGCAGAAAGAAAACTTTTGAGGTTATTGTTATTTAAAAGTAATTTTGAACTTAAGTAAATTGTTCTATTTTTAGATATCACTCTGTATAAACAGCTGTGGGCTATGTTTCCACACCACACACTGTGAGCTGTGTGCGCCCCACTGTCCACAGTGTGAGCTGTGAGCACACAGATCACACTGTGGACCTGTGAACCCCACGGTTGTGTGCTGTGAGCACATAGAGAGTATATATACTGTGTTCAGTCATTTCAGGGACTCCACAATTTGTGAACCTTTATTCACAGACTGCATTTCTTTTAGTCTAAATTTCTATAAGCCATTTTGTGTTAGGTATGCATAATTTGCAACATTATAGTTTTTAGCATAATCTAAGCTTTAAATAGTGTTGTAGTTAAACTGCAGTCTGTATAATTTATTTAATTTATTTAACACTTTACACCTTGAAATAAAATAGGAATCTGCTGATTTAAAAGGGGTTTTTTCCCCTAAATAAAATAATTCATTTTAGCAGTATTTTCATGATAAAACTTATTACAAGGCATAAGTTGGCAGTTCTTCTGTACTAGTCTATGTTTTCTCATAGTGTTTGCTATTAGTCGTGATATCGCAGTAATTTGTTCTCTTGTAATTTAACTCTGATTTGCAGTACCACTCTTGTTAGTTTTAAGAGTTGTTGGCAGACAGATTTGCTCAGGTTCTAGTGACATGAATTATTTTATAGCAGTATAGATATTAATTTTCACACCTCAAATAAACTGACATAATTTTATCAACTGTTATATTTTTATTTATACCTTATATTTTGGAGTCCAACCTTAACACTACCCATCACGCACACATACATAAAGACCAAAAACCACGGCAGCCCAAAGTAAGACCAGAGCAGACCAAGGGAGGAGCGTAATAATATTAGCCTGTGACTGTCCGACAACATTTGCCAAAATCTAAATTCTAATAACACCAAAATTATTCTATGAAAAATCTGGTAACAAAAGCATTTTTGCAAAGATGACAATATTAAAACTGTAAAAAGGAAGGGTGGGCCTAAGCGTTCTCCCAGTTATTGATTGGAAGCGAAGTGGTCTACCGACAGACCGACCATCCGACCAACATTTGCAAAACGATATGCCACCTCTTCTTAGAAGCGGGGCATAATATTTGAATAAACATATGTGCAATTCTCTTCTGACTGTTTACCCAGCTGTGGAGTTCTTCTCCATTTATGCTGTCTGATGTGTTTTGAAATGTTGAAAAACTATTCCAACGCAGGTCTTTAACAGCTCCCTTTTGTCGAAGGAGGTCAACCATTTTTCTTAATGTCCACATTTTTGTTTGCTTCTGGCCTGTGCCTCTTGGATTTTGCTGTTCTGATGGTTCGGATTAAATTGTCCTTAATGCTTTCAAGAACTTGAGTTGTCATACAGATTTGCTTTGCTGAGTCAAACGATTTATTTGCTCCTTGGAAATTTTAGTTCTTTTTTTTTTTGCTGTGAGCTTGTTATTCAACAGCATTGTCATTTGGAATGTTGTGCAGTATCCCACCATCCCACCATGTAAGTTTACACACATGTTCTATTTGTATTCAAATGAACCCTTCCAACCTAGAATTGACATTGTGTATGTCAGCATACGCCACAGCCACAGTTTATATTTGGTATGTTTCAGAGTTCAACCATACAATCATTCAAAATGTGCATTGCGAACAATTCAGTCTCCATCACACACCCTGTATGAGTCACATGTGTCCCTAAACAACAATGACATGTACAAAAAATGATTTGCCACACAGGGCACACATGTAATGGCCATCCACCTTTCATTGCTTCCAGTTGGCTATCGTCCAGATGAAGGGCTGAAAAGCCCAACATTAATTTTGCAACACTATGTTCTTCCCTGATGATTTCAAGTGTGTCAGTATTTTGTTTGACAGAGAATTAACATACTCATTTTTTGGTCATCACTCATCAAATGTAGAGGCTGGCTGATTGTAGAACTCATTTCCTCCAGGTTCAGGATATCCAGAGCAGCAGCCACGATGTAGGCATCTGTTGCTCTTTAAGGAACTCTTCGCGTGACCTCAAGAACACATAATAAATTAACATTAATAACTTCTTTCTTACGTCTTAACATGGCAGTCAGGATACAAAAATATAGCAAGAAAAAAATGCAAGAGAACCATATATTCGGTACAACAAATGTCACTTCTGATGCAACTCTAGAGCTCTGCAAAAGGCGTAGAAATAAAAATTAATCACAAACTTTTAAGACTGTTCTGTTTACCTGAACTTCTGCACTACATCCTGAGCTGCAGTGACATCTCTGCGGTTGATAAGGTTGCGTAGCATATACATGGACCAGGATCCCTTGCACTTCTTGTTGTATAGAACAGCTAGTATATACCCTGCAACATCAACATAGTGGGTGCAAATTAGACATATAATTTATTATAAATTATAACATATAATTAAATGCATTAGAAGACTTGACTAGATTATTTGAGTTGACCGTCTCTTCGACAGTATTTCAGTCATATATCGACGTCCACCTAATTACAGGTGGAGGAAGACCTCGAATGCATGGAGGTATTCGGGTAGAACCACCGACCTACCGCAAGCCAACTGGAAGGCTTCCTCACCACATGAAAATCCCAAAAAGACTCTGCCGGGATTCGAATCCATGCGATGAGGGGCTAAGTGAGTGTTTAAGTCAGCGACTTTACCCTCTTGGCCACGGAAACCCCTTAAATGCATTATTCAATGAATATCATAAATAACATTCATTTACATTCATAAAAAATATGTTGTGTACCAAGTAACCTTTTAAAATGGGAAATGTAACTAATACCGATAACTGTAGGTTAAGTTTTCGGATGTCACTGAGGCGACAAAAAAGTAAATTTTCATAGCCATTAAAGTTATAAAGTGTTCAGAAACATGATAACATCGTATAAATTAAATGTTCATAAAACTCTCCAAGAATGGCCGTAGGCATTCAAAATAAACATTGCGTACATTACTTCAACATAATTTTGGCCTTTTCATTAAATAAAAGAGATTTTAAAAACCACACTTTCGTTTTGCTCGACAAATTGCGGTCGCACACGGATTTCAACGGAAATTTTCGGCATATCGCGTCAGCTTCTATTTTTAGCCCATGACCTAAACAGTGCAAACGGTGTAATTGTGCACAAACGAAAAATGTCAACAGAGCTTCTGTAAGTATTCTAAATCAAACTCTATCGTTAATTTACCGCCTTTTCTTCTTTTTTTATTCGCATATGCGTGTTTTGTGATAAATGATAAATTGTTTAGTTTCTTTAAACTTAAAAACTGAAAGACGAACTGTTTCGTGGAAGCAAAGACGGCTGTACGAAGTTAACATCTTTCGAACACTAAATTTTAAAAAAAATTACCAATTTT
>CM037782.1:17899916-17949916 GCA_021229015.1 Solen grandis
CCCTGAAAACATGGATAAAGGAAATGCTTGTGACGATTGTGGGCAATTATTTGATACAATTCACGACGTGCAAAGACACGTAAAAGCGGTTGGTGTCCGAAGCACAGAGAACAGAACCAAAAAAGAAAACACGAGGATGTGAGCGATAGCGAACAAGACGAATCTGTGGAAGAGAATAATGGTTACATAGAACTTTGGAAACGAGCTAAAACGACTAACGATGATAGATACGAAAAAATGTACCATACATTTATAGACAATGGAGAGAACAGTAACGATGTGCATGAAATTTGCCGATGAACGCAAACAGCCCTATAATGAACGAGAATTTTTCAACAAATATACAATATTGATAAATGATTACATATTGCCACTAAGATACAATGGAATTTACCACCAAATCATGGCGCATGTAGATAATTTGTAAATTATGTCTCCGACAATAAATAAAATTTGAATTGAAATTAACAAAAATATAATTATAATAAAGAATCAACAAACAGTAAATTAATCAATTTATATATTTATTTCTCAAATCGTATTTGATTATTTCATCAGCTGACTGAATTGAATTGCACATGTGTGGTTATTTCACTGCAAGCAGAAAGCGTGGATAAATCGGGTTCTGTTCATTATTGCAAAAGTTTGATTTCTTTTCAAATTAAGCGCTTATTGAATGTTTTTGACACAAAAGAGTTGTTAGCTTCAATTGTTCAGTCTACGGCACCGTGAAAGGCGTATCAGGTGTTATTGACGAAAAAAGAATATCAAGTCATCGATTCTGATATCCTATCAGTTTTAGGTGGTTTTGACATGAGGCGCAGAGACATGACAACCAGTACCAAGAATAAAGGCATGTCGCGCCGAGAGGCTTATTGATAAGACTAATACATGTACTAGAACCACTGTATAGACATTGAGCAAATAAATCGATGCGAGGAAGTTCTAGAGTAGTTTGTTATGTCAATAGCAATGAATAGACTGACAACAATAAACTTTGCAAAGCTAGGCGGCAGACAGTTACGGACATGATTCAAATCGGGGCAATGTATTCACATAGTGTGTGCATATTTGTAATCTCTAGGGACTTCAATGGAGACCAGGTTACAAGAAGCAACATTATCGATAAATATTCTCGCCAGTGGTACAAATTATGCAATCAATTGTAAATTATGCACACACTAGTATTTGCAGCGTGCAAGGACACATAAATAGAAATGGCAAGAAATTTACCTGTACCCGAGCATTTTGTATGATATGACATAATATATACTCTTATTATTCAATAAAATGGATATAAAGTACTATTGTGGGTATCATTTACTTTAACTTGTTATCTATTTTACGTCGATCGGGAAACAAGTTTCTTATAACTTATACTAATTCTGTTCGACATTTCCTGGGTTGGACCAGTACTTTGCGTTTGTGAAGTTCATGACTACTTTTGCCCCAACGGGGTTCGAAAGAAACCACAACATTCATGATCACATTCGGGCACATTAACATTGGACCACCGCATCCACTTTTAATGGAACAAAAGGAAATGTGCATATAAAATAAACTATTCTCCTCAAAGTTTTGAATAATCATTAACATAGAAGCAACGTCAAGATAACAACCACAGGACATAATGCATTGTTTTACAGATAAACTTTTATCAGGGGTTTGGATTAAAAATCTAGTTGTAAGGTTTGGTCATTATTATCATGGGTGTAATATTCAAATCCATTAAAACGTAAATCTAAGATATATAACTTAAACTGAACAGGAAATTTACATGAGCATGCAATACGTGCGGGTTATCTTGATATACATTATGATACCAGTGTATTCATCCTCTATAGGGCAACGAAGCAATGAAACACATTGAAAAAAAAAGACCAAAACAAGTATTATTAGACTTCTTTTGTTCTGAACAAAGGAGAGGGCTTTCTGCACTGCAAACCATGTCAAACCTGATCATACTTATTTACTTTTCTGATATACACCATCTTCAGAAATTGAAGAAAATCCGTCCCGAGTGCAAACATAAATAAATAGCATAGGAAATCTGTGACGTCATATAACATAATTTAAATTTTAAAGTCATTGCATTCAAAAGGGAATATATGGCTTTGTTTTCAGTTTATAATTTCATAATGCCTAACTTTTTGAGAACCATCTATAAGATAACTACAATAATACCCAATCTTGGTGTTCTGCAAGGGAATAAAATATCACTAGTCATTTTATCATGCTAAAAAGGTATACAAGATTCCTTTTCTGCGAAATATTCATTTCTCATATCTTCATTAAAGTTTCTTGTTCAATTGAGGGGGGCACAGAGCATTAAAATAAATTACTGTATCACATTTTACCTTTAATGTAACAGAAATAAAATTTAGAATAATAATTGGAATTAACTGCAGAAACACAAGGATTTTTTTTTAGAAATTCTTACTTTCATGCAACTTCCTTATGTGATGTCCGATTTTAAAAACCCAGGTACCGTTAGAAAGGTCCTCTGAATTCAAACATGCATTTACTTTATGTTAAAACCTATATGTTAGGTTTTGCGATATTTAAAGTTATTCCTCCCCAAACAAAAGGCAAAAATCGGCAAAAAGATAGTCATGTCAGTTACTACCCTTCGACAAATAACTTAATAATTAATAGACCGATCATTAAGATCTGCATAGCACTAGAACCGCATTGCATCATGATAAAAATATTGTTCTTTATGATATTTTCAACAAGAGGGCCAAGATGGCCCTAAAGACGCTCGCCTGAGAAAAACTGCCTTCATTGCCTGTACAAGTTACTAAATTATAGTATAGTTGTCCTGAAAACATAATCCATCAGATTATTTATAATTCCACAAACTAAACAGAGCCTGTTGTCGAAATTTGAAGTCAAACTTGACTGAAATATTATGGTATAAAACACACAAATTTAATCATCAAAAGGGGCATAACTCCTGACCTAATTGGCAGATGTCAGCCATTTTCGAAATTGTTCGAGATTTAATGGTAATAAACATTGTCATAAAGTTTGAAGATGATTGCTTAAGAAATGAAGATGCTAGAGTGCAAACAAACTTAAAATTGGCATTTTTAATATTGAAAGGAGCATAACTCATGACCTTATGGGCAGATATCAGCCATAATCGAAATTGTCCGAGATTTTATGGTAATAAACATTGTCATAAAGTTTGAAGATGATTGCTTAAGAAATGAAGATGCTAGAGTGCAAACAAAGTGAAATCTGGCATTTTTAATATTGAAAGGGGCATTACTATTGCCCTAATAGGTTAATATCAGCTATAATCGAAGTTGGCCGTGAGATGATGGTAATAAACTTTGTCATAAAGTTTGAAGATGATTGCTTAAGAAATGAAGATGCTAGAGTGCAAAGTGACAATGACAATGTGAAATCTGGCTTTTTTCAATATTAAAAGGGGCATAACTCCTGACCTAATAGGCTGATATCAGCCATAATCAAACTTGACCAAGATTTTAACATTATTATAAAGTTTGAAAATGATTGCTTAAGAAATGAAAATGCTAGAGTGCAAACAAACTAATTGTGGACGACGGACGGACGGACGGCGGTTTGACGGACAGACAACGGACATTCATCGATTCTTATAGCTCATCCTGAGCACATGTGCACAGGTGAGCTAAGAATTAATAGTTTCTTAGAAAAAAGCAATCAAGTAACTGCAGAGGTGCATGAAAGAACGATATAAATTAATTCTCATTTCTCATCCTTATTTGATGTCCAATTTTAAAACAGAAAGGCCTTAAAATTTCCAACATTTCACGTGTTTCATGTTTCAACTTTTCTGTTACGTGTTCTGAGATATAGAAAGTTATTTTTCAAGGAAACGGCAAAATTTTGGCAATTTTTGCCCTTCGACATATAACTTTATAATTAATGGTCCGATCATTTAAATTTGCATACAATTAGAACCGCATTGCATCACGCTAAAAATACTGTTCTTTATGTTATTTTCAAAAATTAATAGTTTCTTTGAAAAAAAGAATCAAATGATAGGGACTAATTCCAGAAGTGCATGAAATAACTGTTTAAATGAATTTTTATTCCTCATCTAACTTCCTTATAGGATGTCCAATTTTAAAACGCTAGGTACCAAAAGAAAGGCCTTAAAATTTCCAACATTTCACGTGCTTCATGTTTCAACTTTTCTGTTTCGGATCTTGAGGTATAGAAAGTTAGTTTTCAAGAAAACGGCAAAAATCGGCAAAAAGATGTTCATGTCTATTATTGCCCTTCGACAAATAACTTTATAATTTATGGTCCGATCATTAAAATCTGCATATCATTAGAACCGCATTGCATCATGCAATTTTTTTTTGTTCTGTATGCTATTTTTTTTTAAAATTAATAGTTTCTTCGAAAAAAGCAATCAAGTGATTGGGACTTACTGCATGGGTGCATGAAAGAACGGTTTTACTGAATTCTTATTTTTCTTGTAACTTCCTTATATTACGTCCAATTCTAAAAAGCTAGGTACTGTTAGAGCGGTTCTAATGATATGCAGATTTTAATGATCGGACCATAAATTATAAAGTTATTTGTCGAAGGGCAATAATAGACATGAACATCTTTTTGCCGATTTTTGCCGTTTTCTTGAAAAATAACTTTCTATACCTCAAGATCCGAAACAGAAAAGTTGAAACATGAAGCACGTGAAATGTTGGAAATTTTAAGGCCTTTCTTTTGGTACCTAGCGTTTTAAAATTGGACATCCTATAAGGACGTTAGATGAGAAATAAGAATTCATTTAAACAGTTATTTCATGCACTTCTGGAATTAGTCCCTATCATTTGATTCTTTTTTTCAAAGAAACTATTAATTTTTGAAAATAACATAAAGAACAGTATTTTTAGCGTGATGCAATGCGGTTCAAATTGTATGCAAATTTAAATGATCGGACCATTAATTATAAAGTTATATGTCGAAGGGCAAAAATTGCCAAAATTTTGCCGTTTCCTTGAAAAATAACTTTCTATATCTCAGAACACGTAACAGAAAAGTTGAAACATGAAACACGTGAAATGTTGGAAATATAAAGGCCTTTCTCTTTTAAAATTGGACATCATATAAGGATGAGAAATGAGAATTAATTTATACCGTTCTTTCATGCACCTCTGCAGTTACTTGATTGCTTTTTTCTAAGAAACTATTAATTCTTAGCTCACCTGTGCACATGTGCTCAGGATGAGCTATAAGAATCGATGAATGTCCGTTGTCCGTCCGTCAAACCGCCGTCCGTCCGTCCGTCGTCCACAATTAGTTTGTTTGCACTCTAGCATTTTCATTTCTTAAGCAATCATTTTCAAACTTTATAATAATGTTAAAATCTTGGTCAAGTTTGATTATGGCTGATATCAGCCTATTAGGTCAGGAGTTATGCCCCTTTTAATATTGAAAAAAAGCCAGATTTCACATTGTCATTGTCACTTTGCACTCTAGCATCTTCATTTCTTAAGCAATCATCTTCAAACTTTATGACAATGTTTATTACCATAAAATCTCGAACAATTTCGATTATGGCTGATATCTGCCCATAAGGTCATGAGTTATGCTCCTTTCAATATTAAAAATGCCAATTTTTAGTTTGTTTGCACTCTAGCATCTTCATTTCTTAGGCAATCATCTTCAAACTTTATGACAATGTTTATACCATATTATCTGCCCATAAGGTCATGAGTTATGCTCCTTTCAATATTAAAAATGCCAATTTTTAGTTTGTTTGCACTCTAGCATCTTCATTTCTTAAGACTCATCTTCAAACCCTATGACAATGTTTATAGCCATATTCTTTTGGCCAAGTTCGATTATGGATGATATCTGTCAATTAGGTCAGGAGTTATGCCCTTTTGATATAAAAAATGTAATATTTCACTTTATTTAGCATCTTCATTACTGAAGTAATCATCCTTAATCTTTAGAACAATGTTTATAGCCATATTCTTTCTGCCAATTCGAAAATGGCTGACATCTGCCAATTAGGTCAGGAGTTATGCCCCTTTTGATGATTAAATTTGTGTGTTTTATACCATAATATTTCAGTCAAGTTTGACTTCAAATTTCGACAACAGGCTCTGTTTAGTTTGTGGAATTATAAATAATCTGATGGATTATGTTTTCAGTACAATACTATAATTTAGTAACTTGTACAGGCAATGAAGGCAGTTTTTCTCAGGCGAGCGTCTTTAGGGCCATCTTGGCCCTCTTGTTGAAAATATCATAAAGAACAATATTTTTATCATGATGCAATGCGGTTCTAGTGCTATGCAGATCTTAATGATCGGTCTATTAATTATTAAGTTATTTGTCGAAGGGTAGTAATCGACATGACTATCTTTTTGCCGATTTTTGCCTTTTGTTTGGGGAGGAATAACTTTAAATATCGCAAAACCTAAGATATAGGTTTTAACATAAAGTAAATGCATGTTTGAATTCAGAGGACCTTTCTAACGGTACCTGGGTTTTTAAAATCGGACATCACATAAGGAAGTTGCATGAAAGTAAGAATTTCTAAAAAAAAAATCCTTGTGTTTCTGCAGTTAATTCCAATTATTATTCTAAATTTTATTTCTGTTACATTAAAGGTAAAATGTGATACAGTAATTTATTTTAATGCTCTGTGCCCCCCTCAATTGAACAAGAAACTTTAATGAAGATATGAGAAATGAATATTTCGCAGAAAAGGAATCTTGTATACCTTTTTAGCATGATAAAATGACTAGTGATATTTTATTCCCTTGCAGAACACCAAGATTGGGTATTATTGTAGTTATCTTATAGATGGTTCTCAAAAAGTTAGCATTATGAAATTATAACTGAAAACAAAGCCATATATTCCCTTTTGAATGCAATGACTTTAAAATTTAAATTATGTTATATGACGTCACAGATTTCCTATGCTATTTATTTATGTTTGCACTCGGGACGGATTTTCTTCAATTTCTGAAGATGGTGTATATCAGAAAGTAAATAAGTATGATCAGGTTTGACATGGTTTGCAGTGCAGAAAGCCCTTCCTTTGTTCAGAACAAAAGAAGTCTAATAATACTTGTTTTGGTCTTTTTTTTTCAATGTGTTTCATTGCTTCGTTGCCCTATAGAGGATGAATACACTGGTATCATAATGTATATCAAGATAACCCGCACGTATTGCATGCTCATGTAAATTTCCTGTTCAGTTTAAGTTATATATCTTAGATTTACGTTTTAATGGATTTGAATATTACACCCATGATAATAATGACCAAACCTTACAACTAGATTTTTAATCCAAACCCCTGATAAAAGTTTATCTGTAAAACAATGCATTATGTCCTGTGGTTGTTATCTTGATGTTGCTTCTATGTTAATGATTATTCAAAACTTTGAGGAGAATAGTTTATTTTATATGCACATTTCCTTTTGTTCCATTAAAAGTGGATGCGGTGGTCCAATGTTAATGTGCACGAATGTGATCATGAATGTTGTGGTTTCTTTCGAACCCCGTTGGGGCAAAAGTAGTCATGAACTTCACAAACGCAAAGTACTGGTCCAACCCAGGAAATGTCGAACATAATTAGTATAAGTTATAAGAAACTTGTTTCCCGATCGACGTAAAATAGATAACAAGTTAAAGTAAATGATACCCACAATAGTACTTTATATCCATTTTATTGAATAATAAGAGTATATATTATGTCATATCATACAAAATGCTCGGGTACAGGTAAATTTCTTGCCATTTCTATTTATGTGTCCTTGCACGCTGCAAATACTAGTGTGTGCATAATTTACAATTGATTGCATAATTTGTACCACTGGCGAGAATATTTATCGATAATGTTGCTTCTTGTAACCTGGTCTCCATTGAAGTCCCTAGAGATTACAAATATGCACACACTATGTGAATACATTGCCCCGATTTGAATCATGTCCGTAACTGTCTGCCGCCTAGCTTTGCAAAGTTTATTGTTGTCAGTCTATTCATTGTTATTGACATAACAAACTACTCTAGAACTTCCTCGCATCGATTTATTTGCTCAATGTCTATACAGTGGTTCTAGTACATGTATTAGTCTTATCAATAAGCCTCTCGGCGCGACATGCCTTTATTCTTGGTACTGGTTGTCATGTCTCTGCGCCTCATGTCAAAACCACCTAAAACTGATAGGATATCAGAATCGATGACCTGATATTCTTTTTTCGTCAATAACACCTGATACGCCTTTCACGGTGCCGTAGACTGAACAATTGAAGCTAACAACTCTTTTGTGTCAAAAACATTCAATAAGCGCTTAATTTGAAAAGAAATCAAACTTTTGCAATAAGGAACAGAACCCGATTTATCCACGCTTTCTGCTTGCAGTGAAATAACCACACATGTGCAATTCAATTCAGTCAGCTGATGAAATAATCAAATACGATTTGAGAAATAAATATATAAATTGATTAATTTACTGTTTGTTGATTCTTTATTATAATTATATTTTTGTTAATTTCAATTCAAATTTTATTTATTGTCGGAGACATAATTTACAAAACAGAAAAGAAACACTAGATTTCATTCGTTGATACGAATGATAGGACTTTCTGCTAGCTTTGTCAAACGTAAGAGCTTTATATCGCATGACAAAATTAACTTAACATCAATTCTTATTTTGACATCATTTTCTTACAAGTTAACAATTTCAGTAATCTAGTTACCAAAAGAAATGTCTTGAATATCCATTCAATCCGATTGCAATAGGTTTGTGTCTATCATAAAGTAACATACACGAAATTCGTTATTTGCAATACGAGTCAATCGTCAACTTAACACATCAAAAGAACGACCAAACAGTGCCCTACAAATAATAATTATATTCATAATTTTGAAAATCGAGGTAAAAACTGTTAAACGCACTGGGAGTAACAGGAATTTCGTTTTTCCGCCATAACTCAACTGATTCAACCCAGATCATCAACGCTGAAAGGTCTTTCAAAGCACTACAAATTATGTGCATAGATTCTCAATAGAATATTTATCGTTTTAAAGATATTTAAGACCAAAGAAAAAAAAAAAGATAATTGAAATATGATCTTGACCGTTTTTTGTTTTTTTTTTGTTTTTTTTTTCTTCTGGAAACGGAAGTAATATTGCGCCAAAGGATCTAATGCTGCACCTTCAGTCAGATTCCCTTTACTTTTTTGCTTGATCAATGGGAAGCCCCGACCGATTTACCAAGTCTCTGATAGCTGGTACTTCATACGTAAATTGTGTTACATATTCAATACACGGACCAAGAAGTGTATCCATTAAATCTGCATCATCATCAAGGACCGCCATAATCATCATCATCAAGCTTCATTAAAATCAACATATAGTTCAAATGCCACATTTAAAGGACAACAGCTCCAATATATCTTTAGCTCCACTACTATAATATAATTTGTGTTATTTGTTTAGAAATACACTGTGTAGAATAGTTTAAGCATCAAATACGTTTAATTATAATACAAAGCGATGTCACATACTGCAAAACTTTTGTACTTTATTAATATACAATGTATGACTATGTGTTTCTACATCTAACAGTTTAAGCTTAAGTTTTCTTATCACTATCTAAGTTCCTCATATAAAGAGATGTGTATTAGTCTATTGGTTTTAACGTCCCATCGACAGTATTTCAGTTATTTTAGAGACTATGTCAACTTGAGACAAATATATGTGCTGCCACATTGCAGTATTACGCCGTAGACATGTGGCATGATACCACACCCAATCACAATATCCTGACACCTGGCCAACCAGTTCTGGAACTGTCCTTATATGCTGAGCGCAGGGCAAGTACCGTTCATTCGACTTTAGTTTGTCGCGGTCAGGGATCGAACCCACGACCTCCCGCTAACGAGGCGGACGCTCAAACCACACGGCAACTGAGGACGGTTTCTTTAAAGTAAAATCCCTGTTATAGTTCCGCTACATCTTGGATGACATAATCTCAACTAAGATAACCAAGGTACCTTACCGAAACTTTAGGAAACCTTGGTAATCGTGAAAGGCCATGAGGTCCGAAATGTAGCGGAACCATTACAGGGACTTTACCTTCAAGAGACAAAATGATATTTATTTCACATCAAGTCATATGTCATATCTGTGATACCTAAGTCCTTCAAAAAATATTTCAGACTTTAGATAACCATGCCTCACTGCAGTTACAGGTAACCCACTCATCATTAAATTACAATCATGATGTTTCAAATGCTTAAAATTCCTTCCGTACAGATGCAAGCATCCACTTAGAGTTAAAGGCTCTTTTGCTCAAAGTTTATAAAGGTTTGCGTTTACTTAAAAATTCGCGTGATCACTTGATGGACCATGATCACAACAAAATGATGAATGGATTACATTACGACACTAATGTATAATTTGCATGTATATTTAAATGGTACAGGGGCAGTGGGCAGTGTCTCGCGACCTGCAATGGCTTGACGCCCCTTCCCACCACTAGTCCGGGTAGAGGGAACCCGTACCCTCTTAAGGGAGATCCCTCTAGGAGAGCACTCTCTACACAAAGCGCTGACGGGTCTCAAACCCCCGTTGATTGAAGGCTTGCCTACCTATAAGGCATGTGAAGACTGTGCACCGGCAGACTCTGCGGAGGAAACCGACATGGTTCAACGGAGAAGAAGGCTGACACAGCAAGCACCGTGGAATGCTTGGAGCAAGGCAAGGCACATATAGCACGTCTTGGTCATCCACTGCATCTGTCTCCATCTCCAGACGTCCTGACATCTGTCTTGCCACTGGATCTAGATGGTTGCAGACGAGAGAGTGAGGTCGGCGACGCGCAACCCTTCTTCACTTTAATCAAACTCATTGCGCAAGTCATTGATCATCTTCCATCCCATCTATCAACCACCACAAAGCCCTGTGGCGACAGGCGAGCAACGAAGATGACAGGTGCGGGTACACTGGAAGTCGTTAGTCGCGGACCTGCACACAGGCGGCACAGGCCATAGGGTCGCTCTTCACCGACCGGAGCAGCGTTGGAGTTCGGCAGCCACCTGTGCGACTGAGCAGCCCTCTTTAGGAACGCACTGCTCACCTCCATGGCAAGAGGAGCGGATTAGAAAAGGTATCCCAAACATTGCCTGCTCCACCCTTCCCTAGCCAGTTTACCGCGGCTGGTGGGGACCCTACACATGCGGTCGAAATAACAAAGAGAACAAGAAGAAAACAAGGATCATCCCATTGAACCTTGGATCGTGGAACGTTCGAACGCTTCTCGACAGAGACACTACAGACAGACCCCAGAGACGCACAGCACTGATCGCAAGCGAACTCGCGAGATATAACATTGACATCGCGGCTCTCAGTGAGACCAGGATGGCTGGAGAAGGTGAACTGTGTGAAAGAGGCGCTGGCTACACCTTCTTTTGGAGTGGACGAGGAGCCGAGGAGAGACGAGAAGCTGGCGTAGGCTTTGCTATAAAGACACTTGCTGGCAAGCTAGTCGGCGTACCCAAAGGAGTGAACGACCGCCTGATGACGATGAGACTCCCCCTCACTCGAGGAAAGTTCGCCACCGTTGTCAGCGCATACGCACCTACCCTGACCAACCCAGAGGAGACTAAAAACAATTTCTATGAGGACCTCCACAATGTCATCAACGCCGTCCCCAACGCCGACAAGCTCATCATTCTTGGTGACTTTAATGCGAGAGTTGGACGAGACACCACCGCCTGGGAAGGCGTGATTGGGAAGCACGGAGTGGGCAAGTGCAACAGTAACGGCCTACTGCTTCTACAGACCTGCGCTGAACATGGCCTTCTCATCACAAACACCGTTTTCTGCCTTCCCACCCGTAACAAGACATCATGGATGCACCCTCGCTCAAAGCACTGGCATCTCATTGACTACGTCATCGTCAGGAAGAGGGACAGACAGGACGTTCGTGTCACCAAGGCTATGTGCGGCGCGGAGTGCTGGACAGATCACCGTCTCATCGTCTCAAAACTCAACTTCCGGATCAAACCGAAGATACGTCCTCAGGGGACCAAGGCTGCAAAACGTCTCAACGTTGGCAAGCTCAAGTTGCCTTCCACCTCTCAGTACTTTGCTGACACCCTGGAAGAACGCCTGAACTCCACCGTGCTGGATGACCACGATGTGGAAGCGGCATGGAGCACACTTCGTAATACAGTGTACAACACAGCCTTCGAGTGTCTGGGGCCCTCCACCAGAAAACACAAAGACTGGTTTGACGAGAACTGTGCCGAGATCACGCAGCTTCTAGAGGACAAGCATCGCGCTTACAAGGCTCATATAGATGATCCCACCTCCACAGCCAAGAAAGACGCTCTGAGGAACGCTCGCAGCACAGTACAGCATAAGCTTCGGGATATGCAAGACTCCTGGCTGAATGCCAAAGCTGACGAGATCCAACGCTACGCCGACTCTCACGACATGAAGAACTTTTACTGTGGACTGAAGGAAGTCTACGGGCCAACTCCATCAGGCTCATCCCCTCTCCTCAGTGCTGACGGGTTAACACTAATCACAGAGAAGGAAAAGATACTCGACAGGTGGGCGGAGCATTTCAATGGCGTTCTGAACCGCCCCTCTACCATCAACGACGAAGCAATCAACCGACTGTCCCAGGTTCCCATCAACCAGTCACTGGACGCCGTTCCCACTTTGGAAGAGATCCAGAAAGCAATCAGTCTGCTGTCAACTGGCAAAGCACCTGGCGGAGACTCCATCCCAGCTGAGATTTACAAAGAAGGGGGTATGGCTCTAGTCGAAAAACTCCACCACCTGTTTGAGCTCATTTGGGACCAAGGGAAGGTGCCCCAAGACCTCAAGGATGCCTCAATCATCCACCTGTACAAGCGAAAGGGAAATAGACAGGCCTGCGACAACCACCGTGGAATTTCCCTTCTCTCCATCGCAGGCAAGACGTTAGCGCGAGTTCTACTTAACCGTCTCATTAAACACCTTGAGGATGGCCTCCTGCCCGAGAGTCAGTGCGGCTTCCGGAAGAATCGCGGTACAATCGACATGGTGTTCGCTGCACGTCAGCTGCAAGAGAAGTGTCAGGAACAGAACTCCGACCTGTACTCCACTTACGTCGATCTGACCAAGGCTTTTGACACTGTCAGCAGAGAGGGCCTTTGGCGAATCATGGCGAAGTACGGTTGCCCAACAAAATTCATCACCATCGTTCGACAGCTGCACGATGGGATGCAGGCGAGAGTCCAAGACAGCGGTGAATCTTCAGAGCCATTCTTTGTCTCCAATGGAGTGAAGCAGGGCTGCGTCCTCGGCCCGACGCTTTTCAGCTTGATGTTCTCCGCCATGCTGACTGATGCCTTCGATGGCACGGACACCGGAATCGGCATCAAATGGCGCTTTGATGGTTCAGTCTTCAACCTCAGACGGCTGCAAGCGAAGACCAAGGTTCAATCGCATTCCATCAACGACCCCCTGTTTGCTGATGATTCTGCCCTCAACGCTACCTCCGAGGCAAATATGCAGCATAGCGTTGACAAGTTCTCTGATGCCTGTGACAACTTTGGCCTCAATATCAGCTCAAAGAAGACCGAAGTCATGCATCAGCCAGCACCAGGCAAACCGTATGTTGAGCCCAACATCACCATCAACAACCAACGGCTAAATGTAGTGGACAAGTTCACGTACCTAGGTAGCACTCTCTCCAGGAACGTTGTGATCGATGACGAGGTGAACGCTAGACTGGCCAAAGCGAGCGTTGCTTTCGGCAGACTGTACAAGAACGTGTGGGACAGAAGAGGCATCACAACAGAGACAAAGATTAAGGTCTACCGTGCTGTGGTTCTCACCACACTGCTGTATGGCTGTGAAGCGTGGACTGTCTACCAGAGGCACGCCAGAAAGCTGAACCACTTCCACACGACAAGCCTCCGAAAGCTTCTCAGTATCAAGTGGCAAGAAAAGATACCCGACACAGAAGTCCTCACCCGAGCTGGTCTGCCCAGCATCTACACCATGCTCATGCAGTCACAACTCCGCTGGGCGGGACACGTAGTCCGTATGCCAGACCATCGACTCCCCAAGAAACTACTCTTTGGCGAACTACAGGAAGGAAAACGTGCCCGTGGTGCCCCAAAGAAGCGATTCAAGGACAGCCTAAAGGCCTCCCTCAAGGCATTCAGCATCAACCCTGACTCATGGGAAGTTGCAGCACAAGACAGGTGTGGGTGGAGAGCCGCAGTCCACGAGGGCGCCAAGAGCTGTGAAGCCAAAAGGACGTCTGCAGCAGAACAACGCAGGCAGGCCAGGAAAGACAGCGCCAAGGACCCGGCAGCTGCCACCATCCCCTGCCCTCACTGTCCGAGACTATTCCGTGCGAGGATCGGCCTGACCAGTCACCTCCGCACCCACCGTCCAGGTCAACCCCCTCCCCCACGAAGATGAGACAGTGGTCATCGTCGCCACCGACGGACGAACGAACTATTTAAATGGTACATGAAACAATGTTTTTTCTTTGCAGTGTAGACTGGGCGGATCTGAGCTACAAATAGTGGAGATGAGGAGCTCTCAGGTCTGTGTCTGCTTTGTTTGCAAATACGTCAAATTTCATTTATATGAGTATGGGTTAACTAAACTTCACATGATACTGGTTAACCTGTCAAGCGAGACTTCATCCTCAAAAAAAGGAAGCTGCAAATATGATCATGTTAACAATGCATGTTTACCATATATAAACATGTAAAGAAATTACCTCTTAAAAAGTTGGAAAACAGGTTTAAGTCTATGTTTTAATACAAAACGGTTACAGATCATGTTTGAATGCAGGAATAATTCACAATTATCAAGGTGGGTGAATACATAAGCATATGGTGAAATATAGGAAGAAAAATGTACTTAGATTATATATTTTTCATACTTAGATCTCGAAGCGTTTATTTACTCGTTCTAATAAGTTTTGCCTAAAGATACACGATTAAAACAACTATCGCACCTATAATTTGTTCTATGACTAATATAGCACATTAAGAGAAATCACATTTTAGAATGGATTCCAAAAGCATATGATTTTATGCAAAGTTTATGTCAACTCAGTTGACTGTTATGTAATCCCCCCCCCCCTCTCTCTCTCTCTCTTCTCTCTCTCTCTCTCTCTCCAATACGCACAGACACGTGCTTTTCCAAAACAGAAGATGTGCAAAATTTGAAGTACTAGAAACGCAAAAAATAAGAAAGTGAAAATAATTCATGCGCGACTTTAGTTCTCGATAAGGCATTGGTAACGACCGGTTCCGGTGGCGGTGTGGTTAAATCGTCCACCCGGCAATCGGCAGGTCGTAGGTACAATTCCCGAATGCGATAAATCAAAGTCATAAAAATGGTACTAGTATAACTCCCTCGCTTGGCGCTCAGCATAATAATAAGGGGAGTTGCAGGACTAGTTGTCCCGGTGTCAGGATAATTTGACGTGCTACTGCAATGTCTCTAGCAGATAAAGTCTCAAAATAACTGAAATACTTCAGGGGGGACGTCAAACCAAAAACAACAACAGCAACAACAACAACAACAACTAACACTGTGTCCGCTGGTATTAAATATTTTGATCTGCAAATTACCGTTAACCGATTTGTTAATATGAGTTCGTTCTTTAATTTCTAGGGTATGTAAATGACAAAGACATTGCCACTTGAATCTAGTTTGAACTGGACATTATTTAACATCCCTTCAACAGCATTTAAATAATACCTAAATAATATCAACGTTCTATGGATATGCCATTGACTTTGCATTACGCAATTATTCTCACATGATGGAATTTTAATAAATATATTGTGGTCTACCGAGATAGACTTTACAACCACAAGACGGTCACAATAATCAGAAGTTTTGCCCTTTTTACTTGTGTGTGACGTAGTTACTCACAACTATAGTACCTACAACCTGAGGATCCATTTTTCTACATTTATAACCACTTAATTTTGTATGAATAATCGAACGATTGAACACTGTTCTACAACACAGGAATACGTGTATCAATAAATAATTTCGGACATATGTCTGCATAGGGTTAAATCAGACACTAAGATTAGAAAAGGCTTAACAAGGAATATCCTTGACGTTAAATCAGCCATAACTACATAGGGGTACAAAAGCAGAGGATAAAAAGACACTTACTTGATCATTAGGTATTACAAAAAAAACAAAAAAAAAAAAAAAACTCGGTTTATAGCTTGTCTATATGTCAAAACCAGCGTGAGAACCGTGTTAAATATCCTTCCACTAAACTTCCGAAGTATTTTCGTGAGTTTCCTAGAACTTAAGTGAAGTTTCTGCGCATGCGCAGTCGCTGAAAATTAACCAATATGTCAACACCGGTCTTAATGACCTGTGTGAAAGCGCTCAAAGGATCATGGGTACGGACTACTTTTAAACATGGCTGACCCTGGAATAGGAAATGCGGAAGTAAGGTAAGTAAAACACATTTTAAAACCATTTGACGTATTGTCAACTGCACCATGATTTATTTTATTTAAATTGATTTTGTGGAAAAGCTTAAAAAAGTTACAAATTATCTTTATGGTGCTGTCATAGCCTGGATGTAAAGTTTAAATAAGATTTGACTACAAATTCATGAATCTTACTCGACAAAGGTATATAGTTCCTACAATTTGTGCCCTCAGGACATGGTGATAGATGACAATGCATGTGGGTTCTCATCCCGGTTTTATTTGCTTTTGAGGTAAAGGCAAATTCTATCGAGTTGACTTTGTCACGATTGAGAATACAATTTTCCCTATTCACTCGATGAAAAAAATATATTCCATCGCGCGCGCGCACACACAGACACAGAGTACAAATTTTCTGTTTATTTTATGTTGGTAAGAGTTTATCAAATAAAAATTCTATTTAACTAATAAATTGCAGTTATCCACCCAAAAGCATGATCTTACGTGTTTTAATTGACTTTCAGTAGATGTCAGCCAATAATATCCTGATCAAATCAGCTATTGTTCGAGTAAAATAACTATTGGTGATTACTTACATTATTTAATATCTTAAGAATGTCAGAGGGTGAGAAAAAGGTGCAGCCTGACCAAAACTCAAACCTAAGTCCTTTAGTTTGCAAGTTACCTGGCTGCTTACAGTGGTATATAATTTTCCCCTTTTTTGTGTTATCGGTGTCATGACATAAACTAAATAATCAATAGATAGAATATAAACAAAACCAAATCTATAATCAATAAAAATGTTTCATTGCAGTGTTGAGACATCATCAACACCAGTGAAGGCTGTATTGGGTTGCAGTGAAGGCTGTATTGGGTTGTCTTACATGAAATCGTAAATCTCAAGGTCACCTGCGAAACATCAGAAATATAGCATTGTGGAACATTCTTTTCAAAAAACAGTTTGAAATTTTGGAATGCAGTTTTGAAGATTTTTCCAGTGAAAAACTTGTGATTTGTAGTTCCTGTATAAGAACAATAGATAAAGTGTGTGCATAAGCAAGAATGTAAAGCAACATACATGCATGAACAGATTGAATATGTACATTATACTTTCTAGAGGAGAAAAATAAAATGACAAAATGAACTTGAAAATGTCAATATTTAACATGTCAGGACCTTTTTCAAAGTATAAAAGTGAATTCTGTATAATGATCTTTCTTCTGTTATGATACACAGCCATCTAGTTGAGCATTATACATGTTTTAAAACCAGATGCCTATCAATGCCGGTTATAAAAACTATTTCTGATTAGAAAAATGGTCCTTTTTATGAGCAGAAAGCAAAATGCCGCAACAATACAAACACAGAAAATAAGCAGCGAATCTGTTAACATTTCTGAACAAATACCTTTCCCAGCAGATGTATATAATGACTGTATGGTACAAAATATAGTGTCCATTATCTGGACACAAGAAGGTAACGATTTTGGATCTTTCACGATCACCTAGAACGTATATGACATATATGACTTACAGCAAATGATGCACCAGAAATGAAAGCGGTCATTGGGTTGGTTGAGCAAGCTCCGATTTTTTTTTGCAGGAAAGAGTACCTGCGTTGAATAGTGAATTGTGATACGTTTTTGCGTAAATGATTCGCATTTACGATGATTTATTATAATGCCAGAAAACTCTTTACGGATAACTTATTACATTTGCAATCACGGTTTTCTTCACACCTGAAGAAAATGACAAATACATCTACCTATTGATTTTTTTATGTTTTCTAAATATGTAACGGTTTCTTTTTCTGATTCTGTAAAAATAAGCAAATATATAAAGCAAATGAATTGTTGAAAGTTTCAAGACATTTATTACGTTAATTACATAGAAATAAGAAATTATTTTCATGATTTTGCTTACACCTCTGCCTTTGTTTCTATCTATTTTTGAAAATGTAAAACTCAATCAATTTCAAGGTTGAAAGTCATGGATTTCAAAGTATTTGTTTTTCTTTTTTTTTTACAATTTCATTTGTTGATCAAATGGCAATGAATATTTGTGAAGTCATATGCTTCAAAGAAAAAGATATTAAATAATGAATAGAAAAAAATAAAATCGATTGAATAACGTAAGGAAAAATTCTTGAGGATAGTATTATCTTAAAGTTTTCCTGTTGTTGTTTTTATTTTTTTTTTCTGCATGACAGTGAACGGTTGCGCTATCAAATAAGATCCATATAACCATATACATGTTTTCTCAATATCTTCTTAAGAAGATGAAAATGAAAAATAAAAATAATAATAAAGCTTATTTTTGAACATAATTATATAGTAATGATAATTATGATTTACATATTAAATCTAACATTATTTGCATCATTATTCCCTTTCTTTGTATTAACTTATATAGTCAATACCTTTGAAATAAGCAAACGGAAAGCCGCTTCGTTTGTATCTTAAACAAACGACTTCTAGTTTTAATTGCATTTTTAAATATTTATTTTGCAAAAACAAAGTTATTTCTATTGTACGCTCAATCAGCCTCTTTGTACTTTTCGTGAGCATTTTGGACTTGTCCTCAACTTGTCCTACGGAATAGCTTCACATTTCACTCGGGTTGATTATCTCCTTCTTCAATCGTACTTCCGCAATCCTTTCTTTGTTTAATCAGAGATCGCCTTTTGTTGTTTTATTTGAAATAAATTTATTTTCTTCCGCGCCGAGCTTGTCATTTAACAACATTTTGAAACTCGGGATGGTATTGTAATTTTACACTCGTGGTGACCAACTGGCTTACCAAATGTTTGGTGTGGTAAAGGGTTAATGACGAGTGCTTCTGTATCAACGGTTACTACTGAATGAATGATTTGCCTTTTCAAGTATACTGCAACAGTCCATGTCCCGTCATTACTCATTTTCTGTGAAACTATGTTTTACCTTGCAAATGCTACAGCACGGTCTGCAGATTATTTGTTTCCTGGTTAATTGAAACTCAAAAAACAAAAAGATTTGACATTCGGATCTACTCGGTCAATTACGGTAGTCGAACAGCGTAACGCGGAGTAAACAATGTATGCACATGCACCAATGCATGCACATGCTTTAAGCACTGCGTTCAAGCATTATATAAACACCTGACAGGGAAGAATTGTACGCAAGGAGAAACACTTTTTGTTTAAAAGGCGGGTGAATGTACTATGGATGAATTTAGGGCGTATCTTCTTACACTTTTGAAAATAATCATATGAAAGTATAATTTTATTGTTTTTGTATTTGACAAAAATTTGCTTGTTTATCTTAGTTTTGAATTTTTGATTTAATTTCGGCTCACAGCGATATCATGCCATATACCAGTGACATGATACAACAGCCAGTCATATTATCCTGATGCTGGGTCTACCAGTTTCGGTATAACCCTAAATATTTGCTAAGTGAAAAGCACGAAGTAATACATTTTAATGACTCATGTATACTCGGCTCGGGATCGAATCTACGACCTTGGGCGGACGTTCTAAACACTCGGTCACATAGATTATGTCAGTAGAGTTATTTCAAATGTATTTCTTTCATAAAAATGCAGGTTATATCTCAGGCGATCAATCCGGAGTCATATTGAAATTCGGTGGCTGAAAAGAAAAAAAAAGGAAAATAGTTACTTACATCAGGTTTTCACTTTAATAAAGTTGATAGTTTACTAAGATTTAATTGTATTCTTTTTAGGATGGCTAAGTCAAAACTGATACAGGCGCTCGTGGTATGTCTTGAGATTTGGACAAGCCAAGTGTATGGTAAGTATGGTTGAATAATATATTTCTATACAAGGAAACAGCCTTTATGGGTTCCTTTGTTTGGCCGCACAGTACAACGACTGGCGAAACTGAAACCTCCGAGGACATGCTTAAACCAATAAACTTGAATGTCAAAATATTCATTTTATAAATATAAGCATAGAGTATCAAATGCTAAATGCGGGAGGTTTATAGTATGAAATACAAAATGAGAGTGACGTTTAGCATGAAATGCTTAATTTGAGATACTTTTAAAATCATATTGCGAGGTAGTCCTGGGGAATTAGAGGACTCCTCGGACCGCTATTGATTTCAGGAATTCATCTGAAAACTAGAAGACGAAAATATCTTTTCAGCATTTCATTATTTTATTGATATAATTATTTAAAACAATCCATAATAAATACACACACACGGCAAAACATTTTACACTAAAGATAATATCTAAATTGTATATAAATATATAAAATAACATTTTAAAAATATTACCATTTCTTAGCATGAATAATATCATGAAAGAATATTTAAATATAAATTAAGTGACAATTATCAATAAAATATTCAGCATACAAAATACAATTAATAACAATATTTTCCTGCAAAAACACAATCTTAATTAGCAATAAGAGACAATAATAATCTTTTTGAATAACCTTAAATATCCCTATAAGAAATCGCAATATAACCAGTCAGTTAAATATAAGCTAACATAAATACGCTAAAACCCAAAAGTTAATTTAGAAAGTGCGGCAATATTTAAATAAATAAATAAATAGCTTACCTAGAAGACGAGAATATCTTTTCAGTATTTCTATACTGAAATCATCTCGCCTCCGTATTTATACTGACCGCCCGCACCGCGGCAGTGAATTAGGTTAATGGGTTCAGCGAACTGGTCTGTGGTTCTAAGAATTGCCTCCCAAGAATGGTTTGCAGCCTGCAGAATCGCTTCCCAAAAATGGCCACCTCGTATTGTTTGATTCTTTGTATTGTGCAAGCTCAGCGAATTCTAGACAATGGAATATATATTTTTTTTATTTTTTTTTTCATATCCGTGCTGCCGCGGCCAGCCAGGAACGTGACCTTATCTCTCTACCCTGTGTATACGGGGTCGGTTTCCCCCTGATCTAGTTTCATTCTCATTCACCTATTTCCAGGGTTGAGATTACGCGCATACATACTTTTTGTATGTTGCTATTGGATTGTGTGTTACTGTAGGCAGAGTATATATATATGTCCTATTGTGTATAATTTTTCGTGCTACGCTTTATACATTTATTGTATTTGTATATAAATGAAGTATTATAAGACCTATCAATCACATGCAAATTGCACTATGGTGGCGCACAGTATCAAATGTAAAATGCATGTGGGAGGTTTTAAGTATCAAATGCTAAAATAATGATATGCAAAATTTGAGTGGCGTAAAGTATGCAAAATGTGGTTGGTGGAAAATATCAATGTAAAGTGTATATTGGGTGAAAAGATCAAATGGAAAATTTGGATTTCGTAAATTATCAAATGCAAAATGGAGACGACGTAATGAATCAAATTCAAAATGCAGGTTTCGTAATGTATAATTTGCAATCTACACAATGATACGTAAAGTATCGTATTCAAAATGTGGGTTTGTAAAGTATTATACATGTATATATATTGTGGGTTTCAAACAGAATCAAATGCAACATTTGGGTTATGTAAAGTACCAAATACAAAATGTGGGTAACGGAAAATATTAAATGATTGAAAATGTTGGTGTCATAAAGTGTAGAGGGGACGTAATGTAATGAATGCAGGATATAGGTTTCACTAATATTGAGGTTAAATAAAGTATAAAATTCAATATGTAGATTACCGTAATGTAATGTATGCAGGATATGGGTTTCATTATTATTGGGGTTACATAACGTATCAAATTCAGTATGTAGGTTATGTAATCTAATGAATGCAAGATATGGGTTTCACTAATATTTGGGTTACATAACGTATCAAATTCAGTATGTAGGTTATGTAATGTAATGAATGCAGGATATGGACTTCACTATTATTGGAGTTACATAACGTATCAAATTCAGTATGTAGGTTATGTAATGTAATGAATGCAGGATATGGACTTCACTATTATTGGAGTTACATAACGTATCAAATTCAGTATGTAGGTTATGTAATGTAATGAATGCAGGATATGGACTTCACTATTATTGGAGTTACATAACGTATCAAATTCAGTATGTAGGTTATGTAATGTAATGAATGCAGGATATGGACTTCACTATTATTGGAGTTACATAACGTATCAAATTCAGTATGTAGGTTATGTAATGTAATGAATGCAGGATATGGACTTTACTATTATTGGGGCTACATAACGTATCAAATTCAGTATGTAGGTTATGTAATGTAATGAATGCAGGATATGGACTTTACTATTATTGGGGTTACATAACGTATCAAATTCAGTATGTAGGTTACGTAAAGTATTGAATGCAGAATATGGGTTTCATTAATATGGGTATTATGTAAAGTATCAAATTCAAAATGTAGGTTACGTAATGTATTAAAAGCAGAAAGTGGGTTTCATTAATATGGGGTTACATAAAGTATCAAATTCAAAATGTAGGTTACGTAAAGTATTGAATGCAGAATGTGGGTTTTATTGATTATCAAATTAAAAATGGGGGTTACCTAAAGTATTAAATCCAAAATGTGAATTGGTTGCGTAAAGTATGAAATGCAAGATGTAGGTGGTGTAAAGCATCAATTTCAATATATATGAGATTGGCATACAATATCAAACGCAAATTGTGGTTTGTGTAAAGTATCAAATGTAAAATGCGTGTGGCTAAAATATCAAATGCAAAATGTGGTCGGCGTTAATTAGCAGTTGCAAAATAAATACAAAATTTGGTTGACGTAGTATCAAATGCAAAATATACACATATTAATTAGGAACTTGTGGAACAGAATACTTTGCATTTAGTTTCAAAAGAGCGAGGAATAAGCTGGAATAAGCTGGATAAGTTGAAAAGGACAATTTATTCCGTGCTAGTATAATAAATTTCCTTTTTCCCTCATTATGCAAGGTACATTTTTTCAATGCAGACACTATTTCTTTTCGTTAAATTATCAAAATTATGGAAATAAAGCACACAAAAACAGGAAATACCATTCGAGAAACAATTAATTCTGAAGGGGGAGATTATCATGTTCTGCATCATATGTTTTATCTTATTATTGTTTCCATATTCAGTTCCTGTCTATCTTAAAATTCCATTATAGTAAATTAAACAGTTTTAATAAAGCTTAATGCAATTGATAGGCGAAAATTTGTTTTTAATGATTATTCAATGATTATTATTTTAGTTTTGGTAGTTTGGATTTACAATATATAATTGGAAATGAATGTTTTCAAAACCGACTCTATTCCACAAAAAAGATTATTTCATAGGTTTACTTTGCATCTGTATTCATTTTCTCTAACAACTAAATAAATTAGTCTACTATGTATATTTTTTTCCTTAACAGTGTTTTGTTATAGTGAATAAATGCTCAACGTCGTAGATTAAACATTTCACCCCTGTCTTTTATGTTGTTACATCAAAATATTTTCCTGGGGGATAGAAAAGGTACAAAGATGTTTCACATCGTAGAACCTTAGAGAATATTTCGCCCGTATTTGCTATCACCAAAAAGGTAACATGCAATACCAATATCAAGATACAATTCATAAGGAAATTATTTGGATATTTTCTTTCCTTTGTAATCCCCGCTAATTGCCGGTGGAAGTTAACTCCGATTGTTCAAAGAGCCCACATATTCATTACAGAAAAGTTTTTCAGTGCATGTTAAAAAAAAACAAAAAACGCAAGAGGATAATAATCGGGACTAAAATTGAATCGGAATGGTGAGGAATTCTAAACACTCGGCACCCGGCCACATTGGCTAAGTCAGTGCAGTTATTAGATTATTGTTTAAGATGCTGTGTAAAGATAATGAATAACTAGATTTCTTTTCTTTTTTTCAGTTTAGTACATGTTTGTCCTTGGAAAGAGACCCTCTTATGATATGATTACATGTATTTTGTTTTGCTTGTTTATGTCAAAATCGTTCACAGATTCTTATTTTCTAGGAGGTTGTGAGAGCGTGACTATCGTCAACAGAGGGGAATAGAATGCACGTGACGCTATATAAACCTATCAGCTGTCAACACCAGTATCTCGTGTATTCATACACCACGCGACCGGGAGAACGTGTAGCAGTACATCAAGCTGTTCTGCGAGAGTTAGAGGCATACAGAATTATCACATGGACAGTAGAGGTTCATTTGTTTACATGTTTATTTATAGTAACAGACCAACATTATACAAATATAAAATATTTTCCTTATGTAATATTTAACAACAATTATGCGGTAGATATACTGGCAAAATAACTAAACGGACAATAAAAAGATAAAATAAAATAATAAAAAACGCCACACTATAGCGTCTTGCATGACGGAGATAATAAAGTTAGTTTTAACGTGAACTTGTTTTACTGAGATCCTCTTTTAGAACCAGAAGCAATGCGGTCATTTTCTCGGTTTGGTGAAGATATCTGCGTCTTTGGTTTTCATATTTTGCGGCTGATTTTAACGCTGTTGTTGACGAGTTCGTGTAGCCGATTAACAGGTAGTGCTGATATAGACAATAAGTGTTAGTTATCATTTTTTTATTATTATTATTTTTTAGCTCACCTGAGCACAAAGTGCTCAAGGTGAGCTTTTGTGATTGCCCTTCGTCCGGCGTACGTCGTCGTGCGTCGTCCGTCGTCAACAATTTGCTTTAAACGACATCTCCTCTGAAACCGCTGGACAGAATTTAATGAAACTTGGCAGAAATGTTCATTGGGTGAGGCTCTACAAAAGTTGCTAAAATAAAGTTGATCCATGAAGAACTCTGGTTGCCATGGCAACAAAAAGAAAAATAATTTGAAAACTTTAAATATCATCTCTTTCAAAACTACTGGCCAGATTTCAAAATAAGTTGGTACAGATGTTCCTTGGGTCAACCTCTATCAAAGTTGCTAACATTTTTCCGATCCGTAAAAAACATGGCCGCCAGGGGCGGGGCTTATTTGCCTTATATGTATATAGAGAAACCTTTAAACAACATCTCCTCTGAAACCACTGGACAGAATTTGATTAAACTTGGCAGGGTTGATCCTTGGGTCAACCTTCACAAAAGTTGCTAAAATAAACTTGTTCCATGTAGAACTCTGGTTGCCATGGCAACAAAAAGAAAAAAAAATGAAAACTTTAAAAATCATCTTCTTCAAAACTACTTGCCAGATTTTAAAATAAATTGGTACAGATGTTCCTTGGGTCAACCTCCACCAAAGTTGCTAAAATTATTCCGATCCGTAAAAAAACACGGCCGCAAAGGAACGGGGCTTATTTGCCTTATATGTATATAGAGAAACCTTTAAACAACATCTCCTCTGAAACCACTTTACAGAATTTGATTAAACTTGGCAGGGGTGATCCTTGGGTCAACCTGCACAAAAGTTGCTAAAATAAACTTGATCCATGTAGAACTCTGGTTGCCATGGCAACAAAAAAAAAATGAAAACTTTAAAAATCATCATTTTCAAAACTACTGGCCAGATTTTAAAATAAATTGGTACAGATGTTCCTTGGGTCAACCTCTACTAAAGTTGCTAATATTATTCCGATCCGTAATAAAACATGGCCGCCAGGGGCGGGGCTTATTTGCCTTATATGTATATAGAGAAACCTTTAAACAACATCTCCTCTGAAGCCACTGGACAGAATTTGATTAAACTAGGCAGGAATGATCCTTGGGTCAACCTTCACAAAAGTTGCCAAAATAAATCTGATCCATGTAGAACTCTGGTTGCCATAGCAACAAAAAGAAAAAAAAGAAAATTTAAAAATCATCTTCTTCAAAACTACTGGCCAGATTTTAAAATAAATTGGTACAGATGTTCCTTGGGTCAACCTCTACCAAAGTTGCTAACATTATTCCGATCCGTAAAATAACATGGTCGCCAGGGGGCTGGGCTTATTTGCCTTATATGTATATAGAGAAACCTTTAAACAACATCTCCTCTGAAACCACTGGACAGAATTTGATTAAACTTGGCAGGAATGATCCTTGGGTCAACCTTCACAAAATTTGCTAAAATAAACTTGATCCATATAGAACTCTGGTTGCCATGGCAACAAAATAAGAATGAAAATTTTAAAAATCATCTTCTTCAAAACTACTGGCCAGATTTTAAAATAAATTGGTACAGATGTTCCTTGGGTCAACCTCTACCAAAGTTGCTAAAATTTTTCTGATCCGTAAAAAACATGGCCGCTAGGGGCGGGGCTTATTTGCCTTATATGTATTTATGGAAAACTTTAATAACATTTCCTCTGAAACCACTGGACAAAATTTGATTAAATTTGGCAGGGATGATCCTTGGGTCAACCTTCACAAAAGTTGCTAAAATAAACTTGATCCATGTAGAACTCTGGTTGCCATGGCAACAACAAAAAAAATGAAAACTTTAAAAATCATCTTCTTCAAAACTACTTGCCAGATTTTAAAATAAATTGGTACAGATGTTCCTTGGGTCATCCTATTTATCTCAGATGAGCGATTTAGGGTCATCATGGGCCTCTTGTTATTGAGAATTTATCCCAAGTGCTGCGAAGCGGGGCGCTTCGATAAATCCATACGATTCAAAATATTAACGATAACATACGACATATAGCTCTTCTTGACCTCGGAATATGGATTGAAAGTTTATGTGATGTCTTAAGTACGCGTTCAGAGTCAGTGTCGCTGGGTAAATTTCTAGTTTGAACTAGTTATATATATATAGGCGGACCAGTTGGGATGTTAAACGTTTTTTTTTAAATATGGGATTGATCATTTGTCTAAGTATATATGTAATTTATTCAACAAATTGTTTAAGATGGATTATTTCCCTTTACAGTGGACTGAAGGGTATGTCATACCATTGCATAAGAAAGGCAACACAAGTAAACCGGAAAATTATAGAGGGATCACTTTGTTAAGTACCTTTGGAAAATTGTTCACTCGAATTCTTAACAATAGATTGAATTTATGGGCTGAAAAATATTATGTTTATGTAGAGGCTCAATCGGGTTTTAGGAAAAAAATGGGTACCGTTGATAATGTATTTGTTCTTCACGGTCTAATTACACATATGTTAAATGAAAAAAGAAAACTTTATTGTGCATTTATTGACTTTACAAAGGCCTTTGATTTAATAGTGAGGCAAAATTTATTCTACAAACTTATTCAATATGTAGTACGAGGAGAAATGCTTAGTATAATTAAATCATTATATAGTAAAATAAAACTGAGAGTAAAATATAATAACTGTACAAGTGAGTCTTATAGTTGTCTCTACGGTGTTTTTCAGGGAGATTGCTTATCGCCATTTTTATTTTCTATATACATAAATGATCTTGAGAAATCTCTGATATTAAATGGGTTTAAAGGGGTAGACATTAATTTTATCAAACTATTTCTACTTATGTATGCTGATGACATTGTATTATTTTCTGAAACGAGCACAGGGTTACAAGATGGTTTAAATCTGTTAGAAAATTATTGTAATAAATGGAAACTCACTGTTAATGTTAAGAAAACTAAAATTATGGCATTTAGAAAAGGAAGATTAAATATGTCTTTAAATTTTATTGCAAAGGAAATACAATAGAAATCGTTGATAAATTAAAATACCTTGGTATTGTTTTTACTACAGGAGGGTCATTTAGCGGCACTTTCGATGCTCTAAACGATCAAGCACTAAAAGCATTGTTTAAGTTAAAATCTTATTTGTTTAAGTTTACAGATTTACAAGTAAGTCATTATTTAGATCTTTTTGATAGACTGATTACACCGATACTATGCTACGGATCAGAGGTGTGGGGATATCTTCCTGCTAAAAAACTAGAAACCATTCAAACAAAATTTTATAAACAAATATTATGTGTTAAAAAACAGACACAGAATGATTTTATATATGGAGAAATACAAATCTAATTCGTTTTTGGCTTAAAGTAATAAGGACTGAGGAGAGAAAACTAATTAAACACATTTATGATATGATGCTATTAGATTTAGATACCAATCCAAATAAACGCAATTGGGCTTTTCATGTCAAATTTATCTTAGAATCTACAGGTTTTGGATTTTTATGGATTTATCAAGGTGTCGAGGAAGAAACATTGTTCTTAAATACTTTTAAACAAAGATGCAGAGATTTATTTATGCAAAATTGGAATAGTCGGCTACAATCATCATCAAGGGCTAGTTTAAACTGTATATTTTCAGATTTTAACTATCAGCCATACTTAGGTATAATAAAAATAAAGAAATTCAGAATAGCTTTAACTAAACTTCGTGTATCGGCTCATAATTTAGAAATTGAAACTGGAAGATGGCATCAGCCGCATAAAATACCAAGAAATGAAAGAAAATGTCAAACTTGTAACAGTTTAGAAGACGAATTCCATTTTCTACTTGGATGTCCACTCTATCACCATCTAAGATTACGATATATTAATAGCTATTATTGGAAACACCCAAATATACCAAAATTTATAGAACTTATCAAATCGGAAAACTCTATATTTTTATTTACAAAAGTTTCAAATTGAGAGATGAAATGTATAACCGTTCATAGTAAGGTCTTTTATTCTCCCAAAGCTATATGTTAAGCATATGTATAACAATGTATTTTTCCCTTCTCTTTTCTGTTCTTTTTCTGAATGAAAAGTTGTACGTATTTAACTTATATAAATTTAAATCAGTTTACACATATATAATGATGACAAATATTCTTTAAATATCATGTATGTAACATTGTGTGAAAGTGTGCGTATATGTCCGTGTTTTCCTTGAATACGTGTTATGTTATCACCGGAATTGTCTAGCTATTTCATAAATCATTTTATGCATGTGAACTCATGGATTGTATGTCTTTTGTTCAATAATATATATATATATATGACGTTAAGCAGTCGCCGCCGCAACTAGCTCCGCCCATAATCCTCTTTGGTCACATAGGCAATATACACACCATACACACACATATTTGTTCGATATCAGTACCGCACGGTTCATTTTATACAATATATTTTTCAAATTTTGAAAGAAATACAAGCATTTCATTGGACGATAAAGTAGAACGAACTGTAATGACAAAAGTAACCACGATGATAATTGAAACCGACTTGCAGTGATCTTGACTGAAACTGTTACTGCGAATGATTTATTTTCAAGGATGGAATGACATTGGATACAGGGTTTCCTAGTGGGCAATGACGGGGGTGTACGAAGGCCGGGGTTGGGATGTCACAGGCGCCCACACACAGTATTACAATAGTGTTTCCTACGGCGTGGCCGTTATTGGAGACTTCTCGAGCTCCCTTTCTAGTGCCAGTGCTCCCACAAGTAAAATAACAGGCCTAGATCAATGAGTGATTAGCGAGTTTGTCACAGCATTTGGAGGTTTGTAGTTAGATAATGAAAATGGCACTGGTATATTTCAATTGTAAATCCACAACTAGTCAGGAAAATGTAACAGAATGTAATATCATTCCACTGTTGTCATTGCGATACTGCATTGAACACTATGTATTTCTTGTGTTACTAAGCTCTGTTGTGTGTGATAGACACAACGTGTTCAGAAACCTTTCAGGCCCACTATCGGTCTATTATTCAGTGTTTCTGTGAAAGTTGTTACAAGATCATTGTATATCAGCATTGATTGTAACAGTCTAGAAAAATATATTTAATGGCTATTAATTCGTACTTTCACTCAGATAAGATGCCATTACATCGTTTTCTCTCATGATTATATCGCTTTACTTAAATTGATAACGATTACTTTCTATATACAAATGTAATACATTCCGCATAATGGTCATATAGAAGACAACAAAAAATATTTACATAGTCGAAGTATGTTCCGTTCCGATAGTGATCTCGTTGGGGAGTCTAAAACACGACAAGCGAGTGTCTGTGGGTCTCTTGTCTGATTTTATATCAGATTTAGACTGCTGAACAATATGCGTTGACAACTATGGCCTGAGACCAAAACTTACCTAAATTCCACCAACAATACTTGTGCTAATCCTAAGTAATACTCCATTTTTTAAATAAGGCAGAAATGCATGCCACCAGTCCTGTTACACAAAAACATTCAAGAACTAAGTAGACATAAGTTATAAGTTATATATATATAGTTAATACATACTCTTATTAACTAACAATTTTTTTTTTTTAGAAATGGTGTATTTTGGTATTATATAGTAGAAACAATATGTATGAAATTAACCCCTAAAAATTTAGGTATTACGTTGCGCTAAGCAATGTTGGTGGAATTCGAGCAGTTTTGGTTTCAGACCCTAGTTGTTCATGATAGTTTCATGTAACTTAAAGTAATATCATTTGAAAGCCAGCCGTTGCGTAGCAAAAAAGGACAAAGCTTACAAGCTAATCAGCTTAAATTATTAAAACCCCAAGTTTGAATGATATTCTCTAAAGCCTAGTATAATTATATTAAGATTATTGTTTGTCATTATGTGATTATATCGCAAGAAAAAATATCTAACTGCAATTCAATCGTAATTGTTAATTATACCATCACCATTGGATAAAGTAGTTTTTGCCAATTTCGCTGACATAATGAAAATACGTTTAAAGGAGGTGTTCAAAAGTACTTATTTAATTTCCTGAAAAATATTTTATTTGGCAAAAGATAATTAATCAATACTTAGATTTCATGTAAAAATGAAATAAATAAATAAATAAATAAATAAATAAATAAATAAATAAATAAAAAGAAGAACTGAAGGCCCCCGTATACTCCAACCGATATACAATCAAGACCATTTCGAATTATATCCATACGTCGGATAATGGTTAATTTATATAGTGTATAATGAAAGTGCGTTGATTGGACCGAATTCGTCAGTTTAAATTAAAAGACCAATGTAATGGCTGAGATAGGTTTAAAGATAGCAAGATGATCCACAGTTGACAACATATTATATTGTAAATGTTGGGTGTCGATGTAAATAAACGTTTCTCCCCTATTTTAGCTGCTCAGAACCTGATTAGTTGTGGCGTGCAGTCTGGGAAGATATCCTCGAATTACACACTCTCTGGCCATAAAGACGTGGGAACTACCGCCTGCCCAGGTACTTCGCTGCATAACGAGATTCAGAACTGGGACAATTACAGCTCCACATAAGTTGTCAACGTTTTCTCTACCAGAACCTGCTGATTCTGTAAAGTTCATGACTTATTTGATAGATTTCGTGAATGCGATTAATTCCGTTTAAACAGTATGGACCAAGGATGAATCAATTAATATATGTACTTATGAAATTCCTGATCATGCAGTTTCAACGAAAGATAATTATTTTACAGAAGAGTGATACATTGGTAGATTTAATTTAATAATCATCATCTTTTATTATATCTAACGGATAAAAGCGAAAATAAAGATTTATCCCGATATGAGTAATATGTGTTTACAATGATTTGTTTTCAGTCAAGCTAATTTGAATATTTATTGGAGTTATTCGTGATAGTTTTTTTTTTTTAAATGAACATACCAAACATGGGGTTATGAAATGTTTAAATACGGTTTTGAACTTTTTCCTAGACGTTCATTGATATTGGTAATTTAAGTAATTTGTTGCACTGCTTCAATTAGATCATGACATACAAATCAAGTTCTTTTCTGTTTCAAGAACATTTCTTTTCTTCCTTATGCTATATTAGTACACGCATGATTAATTATTATGCTATTTGCTTATGGGCAGTGTCTCTCATTAATTAGTTTCGGTGTTGGAAAATAATATAATTAATCATCAGGGGATCTAAAAGACATTGTTAAACTATTTATTTAACTGACTAGTATTGTGTCAAGTTTTGTATGGACACATCTGGATTCAAAAGTAATTGGTGTTCTATTAATTTATTTGATTTTAATTTGTTAAATAGTTGTATACCATAATGTGAGTACAACACCTTGTATTAAAAACGTGTATGTCTTTCTTATTATTGTTTTATTGTGAACGAGGAACAAGACATTCACTTTTTGAGCCATTACATACAGATTATCGTACATAATCAGTCGAGGATAGGTTTGTTTGTGAGTATGCGTGAGAGAGATAGAGATAGAGAGAATTACATCTGAGATGGGACGAAAAAGGTAAGCAAAGCCTCTGCCGTACAAATAGTTTTGGGCTTTAAGGAGTTTGGAAAAGAAGATAAGATCTATTTAAAGACGGATTGTAAGAACTGGTTCTTGCAGTGTAGCATGTCAAATGAATACAAAGACGACTATCGATTGTATTGACCGTATATTTCTCACTGCTGTTTTATCTTTTTCAATTTTGCTGTTGTGTTTATTTTCTTAGTCCGTCACAAGTAAACATTATTCATGAAAACTACTTTAAAAGAGTCTACTCTGAACACAGTTATTGTCGATATTTAGTTTTATTTTGCATAAATGATCTCCTGAAAACCCCTTTCTATAATATAAATATAATCTATGTATTGCGAATGCGCGAGACCTCAGAGTTTTACGGAATTCAGCGAAACTTGTTAGCGAGGGATAGTTTAAATTATTATTGTTGTGTAGGAGTTTACTGCTGTTGTTACAGTATTTCAAACATATTGAGACGTCTAGGTAATTACTGGAGAAGGAAGGCTTGAGTTCAGAGGCACTGATGTAGAATAACTGACCTACCGCAAACCAGCTAGTAGTCTCTCACGTGAAAAATCCGAATGAATCTGCCGGGATTTAAATCCACAGTGGCAAGTGACTTCGTAATGTTAAATCAGCGACTTTACCCGCTCGGCCCGAGGTCAAAACCCTTTAAAGATTGTATAATGTCTGCATCTGACACGTGTTGTATGCCAATATTGAGTCGTGTACTTAGACTATTACCTTCTGCATTAGTTAATATGTTATTGCAAAAATCTGATGTACAGCTCAACTATTGGTAATCGTGTGTTTCATGTATTACTTGAACATCATTCAAGGCGACATTATGTACCTATTAATAAAAGAAGATACTCTATTGAACTGAAAAGAAAAAATAGCATTCACCTATTCTTTGTTAGTATTTAAAAGAATGTTTTATTCAGTTGTATTTCTTTTATTAAATAACTTTCATTTATGTAGTTCTAAATGATCTTTGTATTTTTAGCCTTTTGCTTTAAAATAAACATGCACATATACATACATTGTATGAATATATTGTTACTTTATAAGTTTAAGGTTTTCTATCTAAATACCGTGATTTGTCTTAACATGAACGGTGGCTGAAATATATTTAAATCTTTGTAACAGCTTATAGCTTAAAAGTCTGAATATGACCAGTTTACCTGCCAATTAATTGAAGAACAAAGGTATGGAATGCAAATGAAAAGAAAAGAATAACTAACCATATGCCACAAGAACGTTAGTTAAACTTCTCTATTCATAATTCGTGGAATCGAGTTGATTACTTTGTTGTCAATATTATATTTAATTCGTCATTTATATTCTTTGCTGAAAATGTATCTATATGTAACAATCACTATACTGAATATACATGGATGAGGGACTTATCGTTCTATTCTTTGCTATGCTATCTATCTATCGTTCGTTACATTGTTCCTACCCAATAAGGCTTGTGTTTGTGTGTTTGTGTGTGTGTGTGTTGAGTTGTCAGGTTCCGAGGATAGTCGATTGTCTTGGGATGGTCCTAATTTTGACGCTGGCTATCCAGTTCCACGGGTCTGGCCCCAGGTTACCCCCTCGGGTCACTTGTGTGCATAAAGACTGTGTCCGTATGTGGGAATCGCAGCTGTCACCAGATCGTATAATGCTAAGAGTGGACCTCAAGTTTAAAAAGTTGGGGAGGGGGATATTTTGTATATAGACTTTGTATATGACTTGCCTGTATGGCTAATTTTGCTCAAATGAAAAGTAAAACACTATATATTACTTAATTCAATTCTTCTATAGCTAGATCTATTTAACAATAAATAATGTTTAGAATTACTACAGTAAATTAAAAGAAACGGCGGGAGATCGTGGGTTCGATACCCGGTCGCGCGCGACATACCAAAGTCGTTAAATATGGTTCTGGTATAGCTCCATTGCTTAGCTCTCAGCATATAAGGGTGATTCAAGGAATGGTTCGCCCGGTTTCAGGATAATGTGACAGGGTGTGGTATCATGCCACATGTAAAGTGATACTGCAGTGTGGCAGCAAAATGTCCGTCCGAAGTAGACATAGTCTCCAAGTGTACTAAGGTACTGTCTGTGGGACGTTGAACCCAACAAACACTTTACTTATCGAGAATTTGAATGAGATATGGCTACAAAATGAAATATCATTTCTTATGGAGGTGGAAAATCAATATAATCACGAGATGAAATAAAATGATATTTTACTGAGACCAACAAATTTCTTAATTTAATTCTTTTTCAATGATATTGGGGGCTCCATAAAGGAAAAAAAGGACAGTGAAATTATAAATACTGTAATATTTACTGTTTGAAACAGTGGATATTTCCATTTTTGATACACTGATGGTTCCCTATAACCACTGAAAAAAAACATTTAAAAATGCATATAATTACCCCAAAAAGATATATTTCGATATGTTCATTTGGTATATAACACAATTTAATGAGAAGAAGGACACGATTTGATGCAATGGTTCTACCTTTTCCTTTTTTAAATTAAACTATGAAAAGTAAACAAAAACTGATCGTATGAATGTCGCGTAGGAATACTGTCCCTACAATGAGCCATAAAAACGTGGTGTTCGAAACTCCAACATGCTCCAAGAACACGAAAGAAGAAAATAAGATAAGAAAAACAATGATTCAGTCATTCTACTCACTATCACTGTTTGGAATCAGATGGATCCGCTTATATTGGTTGTTTGCGTTTAGAGATTGACCCCGTGGCGGGTTGTTTTGCTAAACCACTTTTGTGAAAGTCCGCCAAGATTCGACACGCATGAGTTGAAATTAAAGGTCACATTTCCATGGAAAAATGGATAAAGAAAGAACCCTCTGGAGAATCCAGCCTACCGTTGATGAAACTGTGGCTGTTGCAGAAGCCGAATATTTGACATTACTTTTATTTGATAGAAAGTTTGAAATTTGCATTGACTGATTGTTGTTTAAGACACTTTTGTGACCAGATATCTGGGTTATCTGATGTACAGGCACGTTTCTGCTCTAGCCCCTTTCTTGCTCTGAAATAGAAAAACGCATTCTATGAATTATTATGTTTGCAGAAACTAAATACAGAATTTGATTATTACCATATTCTTCAATCCATTTTTTTATACAGTTTAGCTTTATTGATTCAATATTTACACGTAACGAGGGTTAATATTTGGTTATTTTCTTTATTTTGGATTACCTCCCTTTGACCATTATTTGCATAAGAATAAAGACTGCAGTGTTCTTGAAATATACTGTTTAATCATACCTGTATTTCAGACATGATGTTGTACAGTTTATTGATTCCCATGGGTGTTCTCCTAAACCAGGATTTCTGAATGCTGTTCCCAGGAGAAATCAAGAAAGGACTGACTGGAGTCAGTGCACCACTGGGGCGTTTTTCTCTATAGGCTTTAAACAGGTAATCTGAAGGCACTGCATAGGATCTGGGAATTACAATTCTGTTAAAAATTTTAGTAGAATATAACTGTTCTGAACTAATTATTTTTAAATTTCATTTTTTATCATTCATTTTATCAATGACTTTATATATTCACTCCTTCATTGTGTGCTTTAATTTCAAAATTGCTTGGAACAAAAAAAAACAAAAAAAAAACACACACACACACAGATATAGATTAAAATCAGAAAGCATTTACATTTGAACGTTTCTTTTGTTAAAATGTTTATTATTGATAAAAAAAACTTGGATACTTAATATTTACTTTTCTTATAAAGATGCAGTTTTTGTGTTCGATTTTATTTTATTTATTTTTTCACATTATTGCTTTATTATAGATTATAAATGAAGTATATTTTAAGATTTTTTCTTTTTATATAAAATTAGGGAAATATTAGATCTTTTTTTCGTAATTCAACTTTACCTTGAATCTCTTGGATTTCAATCTTTGCGTGTTTTCGTCTGTCTTTCAGATTTGAGGGTAAGGTACTCCTCTCCGATTTGATCATCAATATCAATGACAATGTCTCCCCATCGTAATTGAAGTATTTCTCGCCCTGTTCGCATCCCAAAGTTTGTAGTAAATATGAACCACAGGGGGTGGATAAGAGTCCTGGGACTTGAATCACCTAGGGTACCAGATTCATACATTTGGTCCAACAGCTCATCAGAAAGGAGCTTGGCAGTTTTAGATTTGTTCCCATGGCCTTGTTTTGTTAGGGATTTTTTTTGGATTTAACACCTGTCTTGATTAGCAAACTCAATATCAATGTTACTGACATTTGACTTTTTTTAAAACAAAGCCTATTACTGTCATTGGCTCATATTCACTGTCTTTTTTTTCTGGTGTCACTAAGCAAAAACTCACTAATGTACTGGTTTAATGTATCAACAGGGATATGTTCAATATTTCTTTAGCCAGATTTGTGAGCTAGAATCTTTTTGAATACTTTCAAATCACTCTCTGATTTCCTTTTTGTATTGTATTTTTATTTTCCTTTAAGAAACTTTCATCATTGTCATCTCTGAAAATAACCTTTTCTCTCAGGTTTTTTTTTTCATTTGCCTTTGTTGTTTCTCATGTTGCATTTTCAGGATATTCATTTTTTTAAATTCATTTTCTTCATCCAAACAGTGATCGACATCAAATAAATCAAAAGACTCATGTATTCATGTTCGTCATATTCTTTCGTTGTTCTTTTAGTAAAGAAGACGACAGTGATTTACTTGTTTTCCCATAGTTCAGTCAAAAGGAGGTAATCATGCAAGAATTGTATCGCCTTACATGGAAGTAATTAGGCACCATTAAGGGAATTTATAAATAGCGAAACTTATCAAAATGATAATATTCACTGTTTCAAACAGTGAAATTACCATTTTAATGGTAATTTCCCTATAATCCACCGAAAAACATTAAATAAAGAGGCTAAAAAGTCTATATTGGTTTGTGGTTGGTTAAAATAGCATTTCTGTGTTAAAAAGGCTAAATGGGTTACACTAGCCTAGTAATTCTTCTTTGCGCAGCCATATATAATAAAATTGTTTTTGCTGTAGGATCATTTTTTATAGAAAGTATTAGCTGTATATTGTACAAATACCTCAATGATCACACTTAATTCCTTAAGACATCCATTTGACATAATGTTAAAAAATTTAGGAAGGAGTTTCGTTTAATAATTTATTTGTAATTAAACGTATGCTTATACAAAGACTTGACAGTGTAAATTGTTTAGAAATATATATTTTTCATTATACGGGTATATTCTGTACTGTTCATATTCTTAAATATTTTATACACATATTGTAAACCTTTTGTCTGAATTCTATGTTATGCCAATTATATTTAAACAGCAGCAAAGTAGTTCTTTTATAAACTCAAATAAAACATTATCATTCACCATTTGTGTGTTACGTGTTAAAACCCTTACAAAGTAATTAATGCTTATTATTGTACATGGACATTGTACATATTGCACATTTAGATGCTCAACAAAACAGAACGTATTATTTAGTTTCATTTCACAGGATAAAAATTAACAAAAGAAAAAAAAGCATTATCCTATTAACAGTCGGATACGTGAGGGTCAAGGTCATTTATCCTTTGACATAATACTGGAGTGTCTAATCATTTCATATCGTCCCATCATTTACGACATTTAAAAGCACACAGTTCTTTTTAAATATCATATTTTGATATGATTTATATAGATGTACCACATATATGTATACACTAAATCAAATGAACTTGATAGTACGTCTCGTAAAAACCTGTCCTTGTGACCAAATGGTTAGAACGTTCGACCCGGAATTGGGAGGTCGAGGGTTCGACCATAGACCGCGATATACAAAAGTCGTAAAAATATTTCCAGTAGAGCACCTTTGCTTTGCGATCTGCATATAAGGCATATTCGAGGACCGGCTGAGGAAGCGGATATCATTGCACGTTTTAAGGCTTAAGTTGCTGGTCCAGTTATCTTGACGGATAAGTTTTTTGTTGTAAGAATTTGGTTCCAAGTCGACAAGAAATAATTAAAAAAAAAAAAACGTTTTAATGAAAAGGTTTGTATTGGGCATTTTTTTCTTTTGCTTTTAAATATCGGCTTAAGGAACGTCTTGTGAATGGGTTAACCGTATAGCTGATGTATTTGTTTGAATATCTGTAACAACAGCTTTTTAAGAGTTGAGACAATATAATTTTATGAGATACATTCGTAGAATATCCACTCCTGTTCCATCGATATCATATATCATATATCGACATTGTATTTTGTCGTGTTATGGTGTATTAAAATACGCAATTTCACTAAATCCATCACATTCTTAGGTAATCAACAGAGGTCCTTTTATACAGTTATTTACAGTAGTATTATTGTTAATTATTGCTATGACTTTCAAGCCTCCACGCTGAAGAGTATTTCTCGATAAATCGTTTTTGCATTTGTGGATTTTTCAGTCAAACGACATTCTCCACGGCATGATGACAATAATACCCGGGTTCGATCATAGGTTATAACTGAGGTGTGTGGAAAGGAATACTCATAGTTCAGACACTCGGATAACCCACGGGTGCTCTAGTCCCCAAAACAACCGCATCCTCAGAGCAAGAAATTAACTTTGTATTCAATCGATATGAAATAACAGTCTTAAACAAAAAAGACGGATTTGATATTAAAATATATAATTAAATGTATAAAAAGATTTAAGCATTCGACCGGTAATAGCTTTATATGTAAATTTGGAATTATGAATATAGATGACCAAAATACAATTGTTTATGACAAAACCTTTATACTGCCATCTATTTTACAAGGTTTTAGCAAACCAATCCCGCGAATTCACATGCACTTGTATTCACGTTTAAAAATCGCATGTAGAAAGAACAATAACATAAAATGTGATCGTCTGGTGGTTGGTAAGTATATTTCGGTACCTCATATCCCTTAGACCACAATGCATTTATTGAAAATCAAATGTGTGAGAACAATTGCGTAATGCAAGGTCAATGGCATACCCTGTAAATCCTTAGTTAAATAAAGAAAACATATGAAGTTAATGTAGTCAGTTTATGGTAATTTGCAGATCAGATTATTTAATACGTGCGAACATAGGGAATTGTATTCTTGTAAACACATTACCAATGATTGTGTTTTTTTCTTTTGGTTTAAAGTCCCGCCGAAAGTAGTTATTTCATTTGGGAACTTTATCTGCGTGAGACAGATATAGTGCTGCAATACTGCAGTAGCACGCCGTAGACATGTGGCATAATACAAAACCTAGTCATATTATCCTGACACCGGGCCAACCAGTCCTTGAACTACCCTTATGTGTTGAGCTATATATAAGTACCGTTTTTACGACTTTAGTTTGTCGCGGCCAGGAATCGAACCCACGACCTCCCGAGGCGGACGCTCCAATCACTCGACCACCGGGGACGGTTTCTTAAAAGAGACAAAATGGTATTAGCATATAGCTCCTTAGACGCCAGGATAATGTGACTGGGCGTATTCTTATGCCACATGTCTACGGCGTGCTACTGCAGTGCGGCAGCACTATATCTGTCTCAAGTAGTCATAGTCTCCAAAATGAATGAAATACAGTCGGTGGGATATCAAACCCAAAAGGCAAACAAACATCTCTTTATATGAATACGAGGCACTTGAATAGCGATAAGGAAACGTTATCTTGATATGATTGATGTTGAAACACAAAATAATGCATGATATATTAATAAGGAAAAAATCATTTGAACTATGTGACTATATAGAGGCAGAACCTCGTCATTTATAATTCTCCAAACCTAGTTTGATAAACTTTATATCAAAATAAGTACATAAAAAAGAAATTATTATTGCGAATTATTCTATTTAAAAAGAAACATTCCGTAATCGGTGCACAAAGTTATACAAATTACTGGAGCGTATGTATACAATAACTAACATCGTTTTTTACAAGAAATATTTCTTTATTATTACTATTTATTCATCAAACTTATATGAAACGAATATTTTGATTTACCTTTTACCAATTAATTGAACCCTCTCACTATCAGCACCACTGAGAGATACACAGAAATTAACATAGCGTTTATATACTTAGTGAACTCTGGTTTACTCAAAGATCTATATATTTGATTTACACGGCTTTGTCCAGAGTGTCTATATGAGCTAGTTTCAAACGGAAAAAATGTCTAGCAATATGTAAAAATGGTCGTAGGCAGCATAACATTCAGTTGTACGATCAGTTGTTCGATTGATTTCCTGTTTCTATGATACGGGTGCAGATAAAAAAAAATGGACCAGTTCTTTGTTCTGTGGCGATCATCCCAGCTGACTGAGGTATTTTTGCATTGCTTAAAATTTTAGAACATTTTTTTTTTGTGTTTCCACGGACATTTCAGAATAGATTAAATAGATTATAGTCGGTGATTTCTGTAGGGGTTATATCACTGTACTATACGTTTCCTTGCCCCCCCCCCCCCCCCCCCCACCGTGAACTCCGTTTTTATGAACATCGCCCCTGCCATTTTTAAACACTTTTATTTGCTCCAAGACCAATGGTCTTAGTAATTTTTTCACTTGTTCTGGGGGCTATATTGTTGTTACATTACTGTAATTCATATCAGAGTAGCGAATTTGTTGCATATTTGATTCTAATTTATATAAATAAACAGGGTTTGTTTGCAGAATATTGATATATATATATTTTTTTAATTTGTTTGTTTCGTTTGTTTCTAAACATTCCTTTTCTTTTTTCAGAGTAATAAATGGAAAAATGATTTAACAGGATTTTGCTCAAGTTCTTTGAAGGAAAAGGCCTAACACAGCATGTCTGGCATTTTGTTAATTGACTGCAGACACGACACAGGATATGACTTCATTCAATATTTATTTTAATATTTATTTTAAAACTGTCTAAGTCAGATTTATGAAAATGATTGTTGTTGTTATTATAAAATGGAAAAAAAGTCAATTGTCTTTATTATAATAATTATTCATGTTCATATGTTACTGTATCGATACACACTACAACTGTGTGTAGACATTTATTACGTCATGGAGTGCATTAGAGCTATGAGAAAAATAGTCCCGTTCTAAAAATAACTGACTGATAAAGGCTGGTTTTATCAGGCAAGTGATATATTTTTTATTGCAATAGATGTAAGATAAAAGTAAACGCATTGAACTGTTCTACACTGTTTGTTTTTAAACAAATAGCACACCTGTTATCTGGTAGCAGTGGAGCTAAAGATATTGTAGCTGTCGTCCTGAAAAGGTGCTATTTGAAATCGCTATTGCATACCACGTTTTGATTTGAATGATACTTGTTATGATGATAAATATGGCGGAAACGACGATGATGATGCTGATGTTGATGATGATGATTTTTTCATGAAGCAAAGATCGTTTAATGTATTAGTTATACTACCTGGTCCGTGTATTGATTATGAAACACAACTTATATATGAAGTACCAGCTATGCAAATAAGCGAAAGTCGCACTCCTGATACAAATATTGGCGAAACTGAATACGAGACAATTCTTAATTGTTTGAATTGGTTTAACGTTCAACAGCAGTTCGGTCTTTTGGAGACATAGTGCTTCTAGACTTTAGTTTCTCGCCGTAGACAAAGCCACATTATTCAGTCACTGGGCGAACCGGTCCTGAAACTACCATTTTTATATTGAACGACAAGCAAATGAGCTATACGAGTACCATTACCAGTATCGTTGGCACGTTTGCCGACTCTACAGCTTTTATCCTTGGTCATCGGGCTACCAGTACTCATAGTTCGATCTCGCTGAGGAGTTTGTTACATCGGCACACATTTTGGAGCCAGCCACAGTATAAACCGCTCTCTTAGGTTCCCATTTTCACCTGCTTGTTACGTATCTATTTAGGTGACTTGATAATATTAACATTTAATATCTTCTCATCTATCACAACGGTTTGAACGCGAACTTTTTGCATTATAAAGATTAATCGTGGCTCAATATTATACATGACATGTTGTTTTTTTTTCTGCAATGGTTCGACTGTATAAATGTTGACTTATTTTCACGCCATTCTTATTTCATGTTACACAACTCTGAGTTGTATTGATAATGTTTTGTTATGTAATTTTTGGCCGGTGACCTTTGTTTACAAAAATAATTATGGTATTTTGGTTATCTAAATGACATAAAGCAAGCGAAGGCCACATCGCCTGCATAAATATCAGAATAGGCTGTAATCACATTTACCGCATTATTGCAGCTTCGTGGTTCGGGTTAAACGTTGGTTTGCAACCTACGTCTGAGCCGAAAACGAAACTCAATTCTTGACTGCATCTTTGTCTGAAGGTCCCCTCCATATAAAGTTGATGGACGTCATAATATGATTGGAATTCAGTCGCAGAAACGGTAAATTCCTGCAAAACAACAACAGAAAGAGTCTATGAAAAGCACATAGATTTAATATAGATCCACATTGTTTGAATCGACGCAAAGCACCCGGCGTCGACAACGTTCTTAATGAACATATTTTATATGGAGGAGACAGTATGACTCAAACATTGGTCATAGTACTTAACTCTATAATATACCACGAAAGGTTACATGAAACATGGAAAACAAGCGTGTTGATTCCTATATTTAAAGGTAAAGACAAGTTAAAAATCTACCCAAATAGCTATCGACCAATGTCTTTACTACCTTGGCTGTGCAAATTGTTTGAGAAAATATTACTGCAGTGAGAACAGGGATACCTACTGTCGTCCTGCATTACTTTCCTGAGCACTCCACAACTAGGTTTTCAAAAAGGGTAAAGTTGCATTACTGCAATCTGCTGGACAGGTACGATAAACAAAGTACCGATTCTGTCCAGTATGCCGACAAAGTAGGCATGGAACGGTTCATTAAAAGACTCGTCTATACATCAGACGAGCGGGAATGGAACTATAGTGTGAAATCCTGTGACGACTTTATCTTTTTATCAGAATTGCGTGTCCTACTATATGTCATGATGTGATATATGACGTTTGTAAGTGCAGCTTCAACAGAACAGTGAGGAGAACAAAGGCATGGTGTGAACCTGTTCTCAAAGAAGCGTCATTTTGTGCCAAGTGCCTTAATATGCAACATAATAGACTAGTCCATACATTATGTGAATGTGCTGTAACGGAACATATTAAAACATAACTTGTACTGGGAATACTGCTAAAACGAAGTTAATATTGTAGGGTAGCTATTATCATTAGACAATGTAAAATTGTCTCTATGGGTCCTATGTGTTCTTAACTAGATCATTTCGCTTTGTTCAAGCCTGTTGTATGTTTAGAGTCACATTCGGATCCATTCGGATCCCCCATAGTGCGTTGGACCACAAAGTGCGTTCCCACATAGTGTCCGCTTTTACCAAACTGGGTTTGTTGGAAATGAAATGTATTACCCGAATGCTCTTTTTTAACACGGAAAGAAATCGTTTAAATCTACCAAATTCCATGGCGATCAGCTTTACACATCCCTGATGTTTTTACTTTCCACAAGTTCACCTATCGTCCTGAAATCTTTTAGCATCCTTGTAGCGCTGATGTTAATGACTGATAACAGTTGGTCCTCTATATTCTTCGTATCAAAATATCATTAACTTTATCGACATTATCACGTTGATAGTTTAATTTGTTTCCTGGACTAAGTCATGTGTATATTTATGCCATCTGTTGTGTTTTATGCTCATTAACACATGCAATGGAACCAAATATTGAATCGTTCAATATTTACATAAAATTAAATGCATTACCTCAAAATTCTATGTTTTAAATCTATGTTCATATATAACACTGAAAAGGGTCTACGAGTACATGTCCCCTGTCTAGATACAGATCAAAGGCATTACCAGGGTTTATTTAACAGCCTTAAATTTATCACAACATATGTAACACATGCACTACTTTATTTAACCGAAAATTATTTCGTAACTGTATAATTTATATATTTTCATGCAGTTTACAAGAATTAAGTACGTTTCCTATAAATTACAAATGTTATACAAATGGAATAGACTGACATCATCGCCATACCATCATTACAGGACACGGCGGATATTGTTTATTAGGAAAAATAAGTCAGTAACTTAATAAATATAAATACTAGCATGCACATACAAACCTATTATACAACCTTTGTAACGTTACGCATAGTTCACTGTTCAAAATCCTCATAATTTTAAGGATAAGTTAGCATGATTTTGATGATGCATTAGATGGCTTTTTCGATATAATCTAAGGCTAATTATTTTCTTATGCTGGAAATGGTGTTCATCCAGAAATAAAATGATGTCCGTCTTCTAAATTAATTTATAATATACGAAGAATAGTCAATCTCCCTAATATGCTTATCAATCGGATGATCATCTCAATTTATCTTAAGCTAGCACTATAGTCTAGTCCTGTACTGACTCCAAGCCGACCCGAATACTAGTCTCTTTTATGAAATACATTTTCAGAAAAACCGAAATTCAATATTATACGAATTCGTGTTAAAAGATGCCCTGATAGTTTAACCATTGAGTAAAATAATTACTTTGATTCTTATGATTCACTATACCAGAATCTGAACATGTACAGTCGATAACTGCTGTTATGAAAAACATTTTCATCAGTTAAACAAATTGGTGATATTAACCACACACACACACATTTAAAGAGAGAGAGAGAGAAAGGACTTCCTAAGTTCCTACTCACATTTGATTTATTTTACATTCTATTGATGGTTTATAGCTTCATTATATAAAGCAAAAATAAAAACAAAAAACAAAAAACTGCGGAGCTTGGAATTTCTGGAAACCCTTGAAATGACCATTTCTCTCAGAGATTACGAGAAATACATGGTTTATTGAGAAAAATCATTAAGTTACAGAAAATAACCTCATTGACAAGTAATTTCATAAAAGGTATGAATCCTGCTTTTTAATATGAATCTGTCATCATTGTATGATTGCATACTTTAGTTAATATACAAGTATTTACCAAAACAATATTTCTTTTAAACTTATTAAACAAATTTGCATTTATATCAAAATAGGAAAATAAAAACATTTTACAAAAAATAATAAAAAATATAAAATTCACTGGATAACCAACTAACACGTATCTCCTTTTGTTAATAAAAATATGCATGACAGTTTTTACTTTGGAGAACGACTGGAGCAAAGGAGAGAAGGAAGATGTCTAGCAGATGATAGGCAACTTCAGCAGCTCTTTTTAAAGTTAGTGGTCTTAGATTAGCATATTTTGTATGATGGCTGATAAACCATGATTCATTCAAATTGTTCTTGGGGCGATGACTACATATCTTGTAGACCAACTTGACCACATAATTTGACCAAAACATATTTTGTCTTTGGATGCTTTCTCTTTTCTTGACAGACTCGATACAATTACTAAAAGAATTTAACCACATCTAGATGATATTGGGGTACCATCCTGTCTTGACCCTCTTGTCCAGTTGCCATGTTTGCCCTGTTCATAATGTCAAATATGTCATCTTTGGTGGTGGTGCTGTAAATTGGATGCTCACCTGGAGTCTTCCTCTTCTTCATCAGCTTTTCAACGTCCTCCACCCCCATTGAATTCAAAATATAGTACTCGTGGCATGATTTTGTTGTTGTCGTTTGGAATGCCTTTTTCAGATCGTCGATTATTTAGTGTTGTTTTTTTTTTCCTTTTGGAAGATGTTTCTCATGTTCAGAATATTTTTGGAACAATATTTCCCAAAATTCTAACTCTATATCCGTCTGTCCCAGTTTGTATTAATGCAGGATAAAATTAAAAATGACATGTAAGCAATTAGCCTTTTTAACGTACATTAGCATATTTATTAATTTGTCATATAAAATCAAATATTGTCTGAAAAGGATCAGATTATGTTTGAAACATAGATTAAAAAACAACAACAAAAACAAAAACATTTGCAACAAATCACATAACCGTGAAACTAATTTTATTTTGGCTTAAACAAAAGCATATGCAAATATGGAATAATTTTTTCCGTAGTCAGTCAAACTGAGAATGCTATTGAATTATCTGAATTGTACAGAAGTAATGCTGTGTAAAATTGTAAAGTAATCATTAGTTATTTCATATATTTCCCAAATAAATCAGGCATTTCGCGTAAACACTTAGTGAAGTGGTCATTATTAGAATGTTCTTCTTTTTTTCATAATTTTATCAAACCGCTAGTTTGACAGTCTTAATGTTGTAAATATGTATCATGAATTATTATGTTATTTGGCATTACTATTACAGACTTCAACACATAACGTTGAATTAAAGAAGGGCGTCGAGCTGAAAATAAACAAGTATGAATGATATGAATTTCATCACAATGAATACTGGTAGTTCCTCGAGGAACAAAGAGAAAAATAAGGCAGAAAGAAAAAAAAAGAGTAATACATGACGTCATAAACTGCCACGATCCAGATGTACCATGAATTATTATGTTATTTGGCATTATTATTACAGACTTCAACACATAACGTTGAATTAAAGAAGGGCGTCGAGCTGAAAATAAACAAGTATGAATGATATGAATTTCATCACATTGAATACTGGTAGGTCCTCGAGGAACAAAGAGAATAATAAGGCAGAAAGAAAAAAAAAGAGTAATACATGACGTCATAAACTGCCACGATCCAGATGTACCATGAATTATTATGTTATTTGGCATTACTATTACAGACTTCAACACATAACGTTGAATTAAAGAAGGGCGTCGAGCTGAAAATAAACAAGTATGAATGATATGAATTTCATCACATTGAATACTGGTAGTCCCTCGAGGATCAAAGAGAAAAACAAGGAAGAAAGAAAAGAAGAGTAATACATGACGTCATAAACTGCCACGATCAAGATGTTTTATTTCAAGAGTTTTACTGGAAATCCATCAGACGAAAGTCTAGGAAAAAGCACCCAATACCAAATAAGTATTACTTGATTCCGCATAAACATACTTTACAACGAGGAATAATATTCTGTCTCAGACTTTACGCAAACTGAAATTGAAGAGTATATAAGTTATGCGAATAAAAAAGGGAATAAGAAAGGCTTGCCTTCTGATGATTTTGCGCCTAATCCCCGTATGACAATCAGACACATGGAAAGGCTGGAAAGGCGTGACAGTTTAAAAGAAAAAAATCATTGTCATATCCTGCCACGGAAGATCAAAATGCAAGCGGAGAATATACATGTTTCGATGTTTTATGACTTTTCTCCGTAAAATACGGGGTGCATATAAACTCCCCATGATTATTGGAGGCGACTGAAGCAGAGTAGCCAAATAAGGTTTTCGATCATGATCCTATAATATTGATTGCAGAGGCATACGACGGATCTGCCTCAGTATCAGAAGAATCCGATGGGTTTTCCTCAGATTCCAAGGAATCCGGTGAGTCTGCCTCGGATTCAGATGAATTCGATATTTACAAACGAGCTCTTTAAAAAAAGAAAGCATAACGCCGCACCAAATATACGAAAAAAATATGATGATTTCGAGTCCGATTTAAAAAAGGATAAAGGTCGTCTTTCGGGGGTAAATAATTACATGCCAATAGAGATGCTATAGAATATCTGGACCTAAAACTTCATTATAAGATTAAGAAATATGTCGACTTCAAAGTCAATATAGTGTACGTTTTATTTTGCTGTTTGGGTGACATACTTCCAAAACGATTAAGACAACTTTGAAGTTGACTACCCAGTTTTGGATTAGACAGGTTGAATTGGAATAACATAACCTTAGCATATATAACATTACAAATCTAAGTTTATTCTCATTAATATATACGTACATGATACATAATGAGAAACGGTTTCTTTCTTTTTATGCAACAGCAATTAACATGTTCCCTCTGTCCAATGAATATCTCCGGCATGTTTCGCTAGTAGTATGGCATGCGCGGGGTTATCGAGTTAGATTAAAATGTATACACAACTCCTTCAACTTTTGGATGCTGGCAAGCCCGGACGTAATTATGAGCACATTACATGGCGGTGAAAAAATAGTCACAATTACAACGAACATTCATTGGATTACTAATAACTATTGAATTTTGAAATATATTGTGAGGACAAAATTGAAGAAGTTAAACACTTCTAGAACATTGACCAATAACGTTGATTTCGATTTCAACACAAGAGTTAAAAAAACATTCCCAAATAAGTCATTATGACATTGGAACACAGGATAATAGAATTGTTGACAGAGGTTACATTGAAACTTCGTCAGCGTTTTTAACGTACAGTAATAGCGGATTTGTTCCCTGGTGGGACAAGGAGCAGCATTGTATTAATCTCTAACTTATAGCAAGTGAAATTGAAGATGACGGTAAAATATATAAAACAACAAGATTGAGCACAGCTTAAGGTGTGTGTGATCTAGGGAGACAAATGTTTGTTTACAACTTATTTTTCATCATTTCATGTTCAACAAGAATTTCCGTGATACAATTAACAGAACGAATCAATATGGAAATAATCAAGGTATTTACGTGTGCGATACTTCTCAGTTCACGGTTCTGCGAAACACAGAATAGATATTTTTCTCAACTGTTCCGGTAACATAAAATGCCAAAGTAGTATTTTAGATGTCACCGAAATGTTACCATTAAGCTAAGGGCAACTCGCGTTTTACAATGATTTTATCAGTTATAAAAATCGTGCTTTCAAAAAATATATATATAGATATTTTTTTTTAAACTCAGCTACACAACTTGTAGCTAATTTATTCCCCCGTCTTAGGTATCGTGGGGTCGGGGAAATCCGCCATGACACCTTAAAAATATCAAATTCATGTTCATGTATAAGTACGTCAAATAGTATAGAGAAGTAGAGATGCCTGCATCTGAATCACCGAATCATGGTTAGACGTCACTATGCTTGACCAAGGAGTTCCTATACCGAACTATTGTATAAACGCAAGGATAGGAACCGCCTTGGGATAGAATGTGTATTTTTTATTCGTCATGACCTGTACTATAATGAATGAAGTGACCTCAATCATGAATATCTACCTGGATTGAATTGGATTTACTAAAGACTAAACTCGTTATTTGTTCTGCGGTATACTGAAAACATAAACAAAGTATCTTTTATAGCAGTCTTGTCACTGTATGTTGTTCTAGTTGTCATTTTCAAGAATTTGAGACAATTTTAATGGAAGATTTTAATACAAATGCCTAAGGAGAATAGCATGTTCACTGTTTAAAACTTTTATTGACATGGTCAATTGTATACGACTAATTTCTGAGTTCACATGAATATGTAAATATAGCTTTACAGCTATTGATCTAGTATTAGTTTCAGATTAAAGCAAAATATCTCAATCTGGTATTTTTATTACATGTTTCAGTAATCATTTTTAATATTTATTTTATACCTGATACACTTTCAATTTCCCCAGTACAACTTTCATTATTATAATTTTATCTTTTTTATTGTATTGTTTTTTTATTAATTGCGATTTAGTTTTTTAATGCTATGGAATTTTTAA
>CM037782.1:17950016-18000016 GCA_021229015.1 Solen grandis
AATATGTTAGAACTAAAAAAGAAAAAATAGAAATACTATTTTTTGGGGGGAAAAATATGCAGTTCAGACGAACGGCTGGACAGAATCGAGTTAGTTTTTACGTCATCAAAAAGCACCGCCCTTAAGGCGGGGTTTGTTGCAGATGAGCACTGGAAGCATGTTCTATTTTGTTAATTTAAGATAGAAAATAGAAATGTGTTCTATTGAAATCAATCTTGGATAAATTTGAATTTTCAGAGCCTCTGACTGGCCATAGATTTATGGCAACTTCTAATTATAGGATTTGGCAGGTGATTTTTTTTTAAATTTTAATGTTCTTTAATTACTTAGTTACTAGTAAATATTTTTTCTTATCTATGGATTGTAGTAATGTTGTCGTAAACGAATTTGTACAGAATGCATCTAGCACACACTTTGTTTTTCTGTCTGAAGACTATACACAGCTTTGGAAGAATAAAGGACCTTTTATCAGTGCGCTATAAAAATAATGATAAAAATACAGATATACGTTAAAAAAGATAAACCCACCTATTTTAACAGTCAGTTTGACCCCTATATCCGTGTCCCACTCGGCACATTTATTCTGAATGTCAAGGCAACATTGGACGACCTTGACCATCTCGTTGTGAAGTTCTTCAATACGCCCTACTCGCCAGATCGCCAAAATCGCGTCACCTGTAGACCGGCGATACATATACAAAAAATAATCTATTTTATGTTGTTATGTTTAAAAAATAATAAAATCATACACAGGTCGATGTGTGTTAGTATTCGTGATGTAATGCATCTTTGTTAAATTAGTTATTCGGAAATTAATACTGATTTCAATTATTTTTTACGGCTTTAGACTGTTCCGTGTAACTTTAAAGGGACTGCCCCCCCCCCCCCCAGATGCTAAAATGACCCCCCAAAAATAAAACTTCTAATTTTAAGAAAATCATTGTTACAGCCAGGTACAGGTATATGGTGACAAATCAATAGGCCAGAAGAATTGTGGCTTGGTAGCTCAGTTGGTAGAGTGCACGAACGGTATTCCTGAGGCCCTGAGGTTCGAGTCCCGGTCGTGCCATGATTTTTTTCACCATCTGTTAACTTACAGTATTATAACGGTGAAATAGCGTAACTACTTACCTCTTCGATAGTTGATGCTGAGGACTGTGACATTTTGTTTACATCGCATTATCGATCATATTTGCTATGTGAAGTGCCCGTATAATGAAATCAAAAGTTCTATTTATAAAGGGGCAACTCCCTTACTTGGATAAGATCGGAAACGATTTTTTTTTTTGCTAATAATTCGAAAATCAGAATATTTCTGACCGTTGGTAGACTACGAATTTGAGTTTACATATTTTTTACTGTCATTTTGAGTGCGGCAGTCCATTTAATATATTCGCACTTCGAACAGAGACGGAATTACCCGAAGATTTCCGATTGTCTTTCCATACCTGCAAACTTGAGGATATCCCCATCTGAACCTAGAATACCCTCCACCAGAGCACTGAGGTACTCGTTCAAAGTGCGGGTCAGTTGGTCCACACCGGACTGGCCCATGGTGCTGTACTTCTCACACAGGGCCGTGAAACCTGTCATAAAGTAACGTTACATGTAAGATATCGATCTGACTGATTGATTTACATGCCTCTGATCATAAAATGTAAATTAAAATTAGTCTTAATATTAACTACGGACCCGAAGATTGCGAGTTCAATCCTTGCTTTTTTACTTCTAAAAACTTTCTTAGGTACACATTCCTGGTACAACACAGAAACCGCCGTTACAGTAAGTATTGTTTTTCACTGGACGTAAAAGAAATAAAATTTCAGTTAAATTATTAAAATCTTGATTGTGGCTACAAATATGTTTAATAGACAAGTTCGTCAAACTTATGTTTTTATTTCCATTTGATCTAGAGCGGGGTTCGGAAATATGGACTCTGCTCTCGGAGACATGTTGATAAATATTAGGTCTAGTAGGTTTGTTTCATCGCCAGACACTAATACAAACAACAACAACAACAACAACAATGAAGCAGCATTAACCAAAGAGGATCGAACTTTGGCATGTACCTATACACAAGCCGCATCTCTGAATTTCCTGGGCTTAGACCTGTCTGAGATCCGCTAAATCTTCCGAAAGTTAATAAATTTACATGCTGATTTTTGTACTATCATTTACTGCATCCAAAGTAATGCAAAGTTTAAGGTAAACCATCCTTCATTAATTGTGATCATGGTCCATCAAGTGATCGTGGGAATTTTTATAGTAAATGCAAGCATTCATAGAGCAATTTTAAGAGCCTTTAACTCCACGTCAATGGATGCTTGCATCTGCACTGGAGATTTTTTAATCATTTGAAGGACCATATTTATAATTTATAGATGGACTGGTTACCTTAAGCATTTTGTTTGGCTTGTCATCAAAACTGTTCAGAGAAAGAATGTGATGCCAAGCAATTTCTAATCTGAATTTGTTGTTGGTGACTTTTATTTTTCTACAAGTTACTAAGTACTGTTTATATGTCGACCATCGTCATTGTACATTTGGCTATCGCAGTCAGGATGTAAGATTAAGATGGCGGTACGAGACGGTCAAATTACGTACCGTTTTGGCATCATTCTACCAATACTGTATACTGGCCCCCGTCATCAACAATTCAAAGATTATGTCAACCAACCATACCTGACAGGCAAATAAGAAAATGCTTTACAAACGCAATACGTATTTAAGATACAGTGTAACAGAAGTTTCACATCTATGTTGCTAACTCTATACTCTCTATCATGAGAAAACACGACTTAGAGTTTGCCCGCAATTTCTATCCAATCAGTGAGCCCGAAATTTCAAAATTCTGGTCGATTTAATTTGTTAAGAATTCGGGATTTTGCGAGACTTGTCTACTTAATTGAGATTTAACTGTTAAGAGTTTAGGCGATCTGCGCATGTCATTATTTCAAATAATGCTCCGCCTTATTCACGTGATAGCCATATATGGCAGTGTTTACTACACCGATCCGTACACACGAGGTGTGCTTATCATTTGATTCCACACTGGCGCATGTTGACGTCATTTGTAAACATTGAGTAAAGTTGCTTGAATAATAATGTTTATATACACATTAACATAAGAATGAAGAGTTTCGGAAATATTTTCGCAAAATGATGATAACCAGCTCAGTCCAAACGGACTCCTATGCTAATACAAAGATATTTTTTGTTTGTTTATTATGTTTAACGTCCCACCGAGAGTATTTAAGTCATTTGGAGACGATGTCTACTTGAGACGGATGTAGTGCTGTCACACTGCACAGTATCACGCCGTAGACAGTTGGCATGATACCACACCCAATCACATTATCCTGACACCGGGCCAACCATTCCTGGAACTACCCTTTAATATTATGCTGAGCGCCAAGCAAGGGACCTATAACCAGTACCTATGTTTACGACTTTGGTTAATACAAGAATTGAAATTGATATAACGTTCATAAACAATTTACAGATCATGTATTAACTCGTTTGATTTGGTATTTCCAGGGTATTCCTAGCCTTGATATCTTCCGCTGACAGAGGCTATTCTATAGATCTACGATTATAATCTACATAAATGTATTTCGTACTTTCCCTAACATCAATCAGTTGCTGTGTACTGATGTCTCAACTAATAAAAATAAAATAAATAAATAAGTCATCACTCAAATTAAATTTCCATGCTTCTTTATTGAAATCTGAAAAAGAAATGAGCCGACGGTGAAAAACGCGCGAAATTTGTGTGTTACACCATATTTGGAAAGCACGTGCACGTGTGTAAATACTTTAACAACACGCTGACGTAACAATTTTATGGCGCCATCTCCTAATATAGCAGTGTGACGCAGTAATAGGGCGGGGCAAACTCTAAGTTAGTCAGTGTTTATTAAGAGAGAATTTAACAGTTAAGAAGCCGTCACTCGCTACGCTCGTTCTGGCATTCTCTCATTTAGTTACGTCAACATTATACATGTACCTGATATGTCTGCGAACATAACGACAGAGTGATACGTCACCGACCACGGCAGCGGGCGGTTGTGGTCAGCAAACGTCACTATTCCAGGCACGTGAGGTTTCATCTTCTTTAGTTTTGACGTCTCTTCCTCGTCGTCTCCATGATGTGGCGTCGCCGGACGTGGTAGCGTCCCTGAAATTATGGCACATAAGGAATGAGTAACTAATGTTCCATGTACTTCAGTAAGACTGCTTGTATCATTGAATACTATGTTTTGCTAGTATTATTTAACTAATAATATTGGTAACCCGGTGACATAAGTGAAATATAAGATCCTTTGTAGTCTGTAATACTTATCTTCCGAGGTTACGCTAGTACGGTTTAGAAAATACACAAAGTTTCTATGTTGTATAAGTATTAACACCATTTTTGTATAGCGAAAGAAATAAATAAAGGTGATGAATTCATGTGTCCATTAATTATATTTAGATATGAATTGCATTTCTTGAGTTTGAATCTTAAATCTAGAAATATATGAATTTCAAAATTACTATATTAACCCTTTCCCTCATAGAGGACACCATGAAAAGACCTATGCGAACAGCATAAAACCAGATCAGCCTGCGAGTAACTCGCAGGCTGATCAGGTTTTATGCTGTTCGCTGCTCCTCAGCGGTCTGGAAATGAGGATTTTGTAATTTTATTTGGTACGGTTTAACTGTGGTTTTCTGCAGATCAGGCTTTATGCGGTACCTACTGAGTGCGTCAAAATGAGTCTATATGAGGGAAAGGGTTAAAAGCATAAATATGTAATAAAAGCACTGAAGGTACTAAAGTTGTGTGTGTTTCAAAACGGGCTGTAGATATGCACGGTAACTTAGTTTTTGCCAGATACAAAACTTATATTGAAATAATGAAATATTGTGCCTTTAGATTAATTTCCTTTTGATTTAGACATGTATAAATATGTAGGCTATAGAAATAGGGAGAGTGGTGATGTGCTAATTGTTAACAGTCCGTTGAAACAAATGGTGCATTCGTCTTTAATTTCTTTTAATGACCTTGTTAACGCAAAGTTAAAGCTGTTTTTTTTTGTCAATTTTTTTTTAAATTTCGAACCCAGTTTATTAAATTTACTTTGATAAACAAAAGAAATGCGACGATACTGTTCTCTCATTACTATAAACGCTTTGATTTTTACTCTCGGTATCTTATATAACCGATAGACGGCACCGTCTCTATACTTCGGATAACACATATATACGTAGTGCATCTAATAACCCCTGGAGGTGTCTGAGATCGTTAGTTTAATGTGATTACTATTATGTTACACGGATTTGTATCGGAATTTAAGCTTTCTATATGGATGATTGTAACACCACTGAATGACCGAAACCTGTACATCAACAATCCAAATTCACCCTCAAGCCACCTTTGCATAACAAAATAATATTTCTTCGCATGGTAAAGTGACTATAACGCAACGTCTTAGAGAAACTAATTCTTCTCTGCTTGTATGCCACATACAATTATTGTGTCCCTTAAATTTTTTTTTTTTTTACTCAAAAATTGAGTTTTCAACACTTTAGCTGAATCTCAGCATACCTGTGTATAAATTCCACGAATCAAACAGTACTTGTGGTCCAAATAAGAAAGCCATTGCTTCAAAATTCATAAGTTGGTCACTGTGTCATGTTAAAGGTCATCCAAAGTCTAAGTTCAATGCAAGAACTTCTTATTTATGTTCATCAAAAATTAATGTCAGAAGTGGGATTCGAACCCACGCCCACATTCGTGGACCAAACAATCTATTTGTAAAGGCAGGTCTACCTTGAGTCTGGCGGAAAGCCATTGCTTCAAAATTCATAAGTTGGCCACTGTGTAGACTTCGTCTCCTACAACTGTATTAAGATTAAATCTATGAATAAAATGATATACTCCGAAGATTTAAATACCTTATAAATCACTAATGTAATATGTATCGTATACTCGTATGTTTCATATTATAATATATCATGTGATTCCATGTATAAAAAATAGCTTTGATATTGACTTTGGATTGGTGGATAAAAGAACTTATTAATGAAGAGACAGGAGAGCGAGAGAGAGGTGCGGGGGGGGGGGCATATTGGTTCATTATTCAAGTTTGACTGTTATTTGGTTTTTTATTTTCATGGAATTTTATACACTATCCTTAATATTTGGCAGTGAGAGAATTCAGTAATTTATTTTAATTTAATACTGTCGCTACAAAATTGATCATGATAAATTTCAATTTTCATTGGAAGTGAAAAAAATTGTCAAACGAACACCCACACTCGTGGACCAGAATAATATTTATAAAGAACAGATTTACCATGAGTCTAGCGCCGTAGACAACTCAGCCATACTGACAACTGACTGAAGTAATAGAACATTTGTAATATAGATCTAAATATCTTTATCTAATCACATAAATGTAATATGTAGACGCATATTCGTATGTTTATTTATATATATTATGTGTATTTAAACATCTAAATTACGTTTAACATGACTTTGGAACGGAATATTAAGTGAAGGTTATTAAATATTATTTACTAATACCTACTTTGTGCCAATGATCTTAGAGAAGGGGAGAGATTGAGATAGAGAAAGAGAGAGAGAAGTAAGAGAGAAAAAGGGAGGTTACAGTGGGTTTATTTAGTACAGTTATGTAAAAGTCTGATTTTTTTTTTTGCACCAGACATATTTTGTTTTATGTGAAATGTTTCTAGCAAAATGTATATTTCATTTCATTTAATTTAGTTCAATTTTATTTTCTTGCTTAAAACTGAAAAAATTATGTGTCAGAATAGGGATTTAAACCCACGCCCACATTCGTGGACCTGAACACTCTATTTGTAAAGGCAGGCCTACCTTGAGTCTGGCGCCTTAGACCACTCGGCCATCGTGACAACTGGGGGGGGGGGGGGGGGGGGGGGGGGGTCAATGGGTATATTGAGTTCAGTTATTTTAAAGTGATACTGACATGTTTTATTTTATGCGAACTATTAATAATAACACATATCTTTTGAATATTTGGCTCGTGAGAATTTCAATTAATTTAGATTTAATGAAGTCGTTATAAAATCTGAATGTCAAAATTTTAATTTCTGGAAACTGAAGAAAAAAAATGTGTCAGAAGTGGGATTCAAACCCACGCCCACATTCGTGGACCAGAACACTCTATTTGTAAAGGCAGGTCTACCTTGAGTCTGGCGCCTTAGACCACTCGGCCATCCTGACAACTGTGATTAAGATTATCTATGACATCAGTGATATACATCGAAGATTTAAATACACTTATTAAATCACATAAATGTAATATGTCATCGTATGCTCGTATGTTTCATATTATATATATACATACATGTGTATATTTTAAATGTATTATAACATTGCTTTAACATTGACTTTAATTGAACTATTACTACTAACACATATCTTTTGAATATTTGGCACTTGAGAATTGCAGTTAATTTAGTTCTTAAATTTAATACGGTCGTTACAAAATCTGAATGTCATGATGGTTATCAAGATTTTCATTTCTGGAAAATGAAAAAAAAGTATGTGTCAGAAGTGGGATTCGAACCCACGCCCACATTCGTGGACAAGAACACTCTATTTGTAAAGGCAGGTCTACCTTGAGTCTGGCGCCTTAGACCACTCGGCCTTCCTGACAATTGTGATGAATATTATCTATGACATCAGTGATATATATCGAGATTTAACACTATTAAATCACATAAAGTAATATGTCATCGTATACTCGTATGTTTCATATTATATATATATTCATGTGTATTTCACATGTTTAAAAATAATTGCTTTGATATTGACTTTGGAACGGTTGGATATAAGAAAACGTTATTAATGAGATATATATAGAGAGAGAGGTGTGTGGGGGGGGGGGGGGGGGGGCAATATTGAGTTCAGTTATTTCAAAGTTTGACTATTATTTGGTACTGACATGTTTTAATTTATGCGAACTATTTATAATAACACATATCTCTTAAATATTTGGCATGTGAGAATTTCAGTTAATTTAGTTTTTAAATTTAATACTGTCGCTACAAAATCTGTATATCATGATGATTTTCAAGATTTTCATTTCTGGAAAGTGAAAAAAAAATGTGTGTCAGAAGTGGGATTCGAACCCACGCCGACATTCGTGGACCAGAACACTCTATTTGTAAAGGCAGGTCTACCTTGAGTCTGGCGCCTTAGACCACTCGGCCATCCTGACAACTGTGATTAAGATTATCTATGACATTAGTGATATACATTGAAGATCTATATTCATTTATTTTCCCATAAATGTAATATGTAATCGTATACTTGTATGTTTCATATTATATATATATGCATTCATGTGTATATTTTAAATGTATTAAAACATTTCTTTAACAATGACTTTAATTGAACTATTACTACTAGCACATATCTTTTGAATATTTGGCACTTGAGAATTTCAGTTAATTTAGTTTTTATATTTAATACTATCGTTACAAAATCTGAATATCATGATGATTATGATGATTATCAAGATTTTCATTTCTGGAAAGTGAAAAAAAAATATGTGTCAGAAGTGGGATTCGAACCCACGCCCACATTCGTGGACCAGAACACTCTATTTGTAAAGGCAGGTCTACCTTGAGTCCATCCTGACAACTATGATTATAATTATCTATGACATTAGTGATATACATTGAAGATTTATATACACTTATTAAATCACATAAATGTAATATGTCATCGTATACTTGTATGTTTCATGTGTATATTTTAAATTTATTAAAACATTTCTTTAACATTGACTTTAAATGAACTTTTACTACCAACACATATTTTTTTTTTAATGTTTGGCAGGTGAGAATTTCAGTTAATTTAGTTTTTAAATTTAATACGGTCGCTACAAAATCTGTATATCATGATGATTTTCAAGATTTTCATTTCTGGAAAGTGATAAAAAGTATGTGTCAGAAGTGGGATTCGAACCCACGCCCACATTCGTGGACCAGAACACTCTATTTGTAAAGGCGGTCTACCTTGAGTCTGGCGCCTTAGACCACTCGGCCATCCTGACAACTGTGATTAAGATTATCTATGACATAAGTGATATACATCGAAGATTTAAATACACTTATTAAATTACTTAAATGTAATATGTCATCGTATACTCGTATGTTTCATATTATATATATATACATACATGTGTATATTTTAAATGTATTATAACATTGCTTTAACATTGACTATAATTGAACTATTACTACTAAAACATATTTTTTGGAATGTTTGGCACATGAGAATTTCAGTTAATTTAGTTTTTAAATTTAATACGGTCGTTACAAAATCTGAATATCATGATGATTATCAAATTTTTAATTTCTGGAAACTGAAAAAAAAGTATGTGTCAGAAGTGGGATTCGAACCCACGCCCACATTCGTGGACCAGAACACTCTATTTGTAAAGGCAGTTCTACCTTGAGTCTGGCGCCTTAGACCACTCGGCCATCCTGACAGCTGTGGTTAAGATTATCTATAACATCAGTGATATATGTCGAGGATTTTAATACACTTATTAAATCACATAAATGTAATATGTCATCGTATACTCGTATGTTTCATATTATATATATATTCATGTGTATTTCACATGTATAAAAAATATTGCTTTGATATTGACTTTGGAACGGTTGGATATAAGAAAACGTTATTAATGAGAGAGATAGAGAGAGAGAGAGGTGTGCGGGGGGGAGGGTGAGTTCAGTTATTTCAAAGTTTGACTATTATTTGGTACTGACACTTTTTATTTTATGCGAACTTTTTATAATAACACATATCTCTTAAATATGTGGCAGGTGAGAATTTCAGTTAATTTGGTTTTTAAATTTAATTCTGTCGTTACAAAATCTGAATATCATGATGAATATCAAGATTTTAATTTCTGGAAACTGAAAAAAAAGTATGTGTCAGAAGTGGGATTCGAACCCACGCCCACATTCGTGGACCAGAACACTCTATTTGTAAAGGCAGGTCTACCTTGAGTCTGGCGCCTTAGACCACTCGGCCATCCTGACAACTGTGATTAAGATTATCTATGACATAAGTGATATACATCGAAGATTTAAATACACTTATTAAATTATTATTATTATTATTATTATTTACCATATTTCTATAGCACTCTTTTCATACATAAAATATGTTCAAAAGTGCTTTACAATGTAATATAAAACAATAGACAGACTAAAATGCTTATAACAATATTAAAGCTTGTCAATTAAAACAAAGTGTTTATATATAGTAAATCCCATAAATGTAATATGTCATCGTATATTCGTATGTTTCATATTATATATATACATACATGTGTATATTTTAAATGTATTATAACATTGCTTTAACACTGACTTTAATTGAACTATTAGTACTAACACATCTTTTTTGGAATGTTTGGCAGGTGAGAATTTCAGTTAATTTAGTTTTTATATTTAATACGGTCGTTACAAAATCTGAATATCATGATGAATATGATGATTATCAAGATTTTCATTTTTGGAAACTGAAAAAAAAAGTATGTGTCAGAAGTGGGATTCGAACCCACGCCCACATTCGTGGACCAGAACACTCTATTTTGTAAAGGCAGGTCTACCTTGAGTCTGGCGCCTTAGACCACTCGGCCATCCTGACAACTGTGATTAAGATTATCTATGACATCAGTGATATATGTCGAGGATTTTAATACACTTATTAAATCACATAAATGTAATATGTCATCGTATACTCGTATGTTTCATATTATATATATATTCATGTGTATTTCACATGTATAAAAAATATTGCTTTGATATTGTTTATGTCGAGGATTTTAATACACTTTTAAACATAAATGTAATATGTCATCGATATAAGAAAACGTTATTAATGAGAGAGATAGAGAGAGAGAGAGGGGGGGGGGGGGGGGGGGGGAGTTCAGTTATTTCAAAGTTTGACTATTATTTGGTACTGACATTTTTATTTTATGCGAACTATTTATAATAACACATATCTCTTAAATATTTGGCAGGTGAGAATTTCAGTTAATTTAGTTTTTAAATTTAATACTGTCGCTACAAAATCTGTATATCATGATGATTTTCAAGATTTTCATTTCTGGAAAGTGAAAAAAAAGTATGTGTCAGAAGTGGGATTCGAACCCACGCCCACATTCGTGGACCAGAACACTCTATTTGTAAAGGCAGGTCTACCTTGAGTCTGGCGCCTTAGACCACTCGGCCATCCTGACAACTGTGATTAAGATTATCTATGACATAAGTGATATACATCGAAGATTTAAAATACACTTATTAAATTATTATTATTGATTATTATTATTTTACATATTTCTTACATCTTTTTCATTACTAAATATTGTTCAAAGTGGTTTAAATGTAATATAAAAACAATAGACAGACTATAATGTTTATCAATCATTTATAAAGTATGTCAATTAAAACAAAGTGGTTTATATATAGTAAATCCACTGAAATATGTAATATTGCATCGTATATTCGTATGTTTAATATTATATATATCATACATGTGTATATTTTAAATGTATTATAACATTGCTTTAACACTGACTTTAATTGAACTATTAGTACTAACACATCTTTTTTGGAATGTTTGGCAGGTGAGAATTTCAGTTAATTTAGTTTTTAAATTTAATACGGTCGTTACAAAATCTGAATATCATGATGATTATCAAGATTTTAATTTCTGGAAACTGAAAAAAAAAGTATGTGTCAGAAGTGGGATTCGAACCCACGCCCACATTCGTGGACCAGAACACTCTATTTTGTAAAGGCAGGTCTACCTTGAGTCTGGCGCCTTAGACCACTCGGCCATCCTGACAACTGTGATTAAGATTATCTATGACATCAGTGATATATGTCGAGGATTTTAATACACTTATTAAATCACATAAATGTAATATGTCATCGTATACTCGTATGTTTCATATTATATATATAGATTATCTATGACATCAGTGATATAGTCGAGGATTTTAATACACTTATGTATTTCACATGTATAAAAAAATTGCTTGATATTGATTGGAATGGTTGGATATAAGAAAACATTATTAATGAGAGAGATAGAGAGAAAGCGGTGTGCGGGGGGGGGGGGGGGGGGAGGGGAAGGGGGGTCATATTGAGTTATTTCAAGTTGATATTATTGGTATACATGCTTTATTTATGCGAACTATTATAATAACATATTTCTTAAATATTTGGCAGGTGAGAATTTCAGTAAATTTGGTTTTTAAATTTAATACTGTCGTTACAAAATCTGAATATCATGATGAATATGATGATTATCAAGATTTTAATTTCTGGAAACTGAAAAAAAAGTATGTGTCAGAAGTGGGATTCGAACCCACGCCCACATTCGTGGACCAGAACACTCTATTTGTAAAGGCAGGTCTACCTTGAGTCTGGCGCCTTAGACCACTCGGCCATCCTGACAATTGTGATGAATATTATCTATGACATCAGTGATATATATCGAGGATTTTAATACACTTATTAAATCACATAAAAGTAATATGTCATCGTATACTCGTATGTTTCATATTATATATATATTCATTTGTATTTCACATATATATAAAATATTGCTTTGATATTGACTTTGGACATTTGGATATAAGAAAACGTTATTAATGAGAGGATAGAGAGAGAGAGGTGTGCGGGGGAGGGGGAGGGGGGCAATATTGAGTTCAGTTATTTCAAAGTTTGACTATTATTTGGTACTGACATGTTTTATTTTATGCGAACTATTTATAATAACACATATCTCTTAAATATTTGGCAGGTGAGAATTTCAGTTAATTTGGTTTTTAAATTTAATACTGTCGTTACAAAATCTGAATATCATGATGAATATGATGATTATCAAGATTTTCATTTCTGGAAACTGAAAAAAAAGTATGTGTCAGAAGTGGGATTCGAACCCACGCCCACATTCGTGGACCAGAACACTCTATTTTGTAAAGGCAGGTCTACCTTGAGTCTGGCGCCTTAGACCACTCGGCCATCCTGACAACTGTGATTAAGATTATCTATGACATCAGTGATACATGTCGAGGATTTTAATACACTTATTATATATATATTCATTGTGTATTTTACATGTATAAAAAAATTATTGGCTTTGAATATTGACTTTGGAATCGGTTTGGTATATAAGGAAAAACGTTTTATTAAGTGAGAGGGAGATATAGAGAGGAGAGAGAGAGGTGTGCGGGGGGGGGGGATGATTCAGTTATTTCAAAGTTTGACTATTATTTGGTACTGACATGTTTTATTATATGCGAACTATTTATAATAACACATATCTCTTAAATATTTGGCAGGAGAGAATTTCAGTTAATTTAGTTTTTAAATTTAACACTGTCGTTACAAAATCTGAATATCATGATGAATATGATGATTATCAAGATTTTCATTTCTGGAAAAAAAGTATGTGTCAGAAGTGGGATTCGAACCCACGCCCACATTCGTGGACCAGAACACTCTATTTGTAAAGGCAGATTTACCTTGAGTCTGGCGCCTTAGACCACTCGGTCATCCTGACAACTGTCAAATTTGTTGTCAAGATAAGCATGTGTATTTCGTGTCATAGATCTAACATTTTTTTTGCGAATTTACGGCCTTGAAAATGGAGAAATAGGTAAGTTTATTATTATAAATGTATTTGAATGATTACTTTAATCAGCGACAAAGACATTTACGTCTCCGGCTGATTTGTACTGAATATCTACTCTAAACTAGCTAGCTATCTATAGATTTATACTGCTCAGTAGGTTTTTTTATACTGTCTTAGTCAAACCTAAAATGGAAATAATTTTTCTTTTTTTTAAAATGTAACCAAGGTAATGTTAGGAAATACCCCAAGACGACGTTTATGACGTCACATTACATGCGCGCGCTACAGAAGGGATATCCAAGATGGCAGAGGAGGAAGGATTTGCATATGATCCTAGTATGTGATTTATTTTGGTTCAAGAATATCGATGAATTGCGCTATAATTCTTTATCTAATACAGGAACAGTTTATGGATGTGTTATTTTGTCTAGAATTGGTTTAAATAATAACAACGGAGGAAAACTTGTTTTTGTAAATCGGGATTAAACCATTTTTCGAAAATGATCAATTTGTCATCAATGTAATTTGTAAACAAAAAATGAATGATTGTGATGTCCTCGTGTTGTCATCAGAATCATATTCATTTTAACGTCAATCCACACCTTGTAGTCGTTTAGCTTTGTATATGTATCATTCGTTGCGCTTCTCTCTCTAGACTACCCACCCCACCCCCTTCTTTCTGAATTCCACGGTTGTGTATGGTGCATATCCCGGACTTTCCAGTTCTCGCCAGCATAAGTAGTTATTTCAATAAAAATTAACAAAACAGTCCCTCTCTTTTATATTAATTATATCATCAAATTCATCAATATCTTCCCATCATATGAATAAAGAAAAAATTATCGAAAATTAAAATTAAAAAAAACAACTCTCAAAATCAGCAAAAGTCAAAAATACTATTTCCTAAATGGCCTAATGAGTTCTTGACAGTAAACTAAAAATGAGTCAGTCTCGAGTATGGTGCACATATAGAGTAAGAGACAAAATCTATAAACAACAATTGCAATGAAGTTCTTTTTTCTTCCAAACAGCTCAGATTGGTGTGCAAAATTTAAAATGATCCAAATGAGAACAAGAAACACTATCACAGATTCATATTCACAGTGTCCAATTTATTTTAACGTGCCCTCCGAGTTTTGTAACTGGGGATACAATTGTTATTTTTCCTTAACTTGTATTCTTTCATATAAAGAGTCCATGGCTGATTGTGTGTGTGTGGGGGGAGGGGGAGGAGAGTGTTAAAAAACCCTCTTCAAGGGGGTAAATGGGCATGCTGTATTATAATTATGAAGTGTGAATTTCGCTATCAGATCATTAACTAGGGCTCTAAATGACTTCCATACATAGGATTGTTGAGAAGTGACAATCAAACATACACTCAGTGTTCCCAAATACCCCCATATAAGAGTATTTTACCTCCAAATTGGTCTTCAGTACCCTCAGATTTGAGAGTAAAGTAACAAATCTCTTATAGAGAGGGTACAAAAATTCAAGAAAAGCACAAATTTTATCCCCTTTTTCAAATCTTAGTGGGAACACTGACACTATTTTAAGAACAGAATGATGATGGTTTAAATAAATCAGTCATTGTCTGCCTGCAGAGTGTTATTGGTTGATTAAAAGGTTTTTTGAAAAAATGATAAAAAGAAGCATTATTCAGAGCTACAGATAAGATGCGTTTTTGCGTTTTTAAGCATTATTTTTTGGTAAAAATGCATTGAAAACAAAATTGAAGGGTGATAAAACGCATTTGAAGTGTCCGATCAACATCAACATTACGCGTATTTCGATATTCTTTTATGGTATAGAACTAGTCAGGGTTTTAACATTTGTGTACTGTAGTAGTTAACGTTCTTGATAGTCGGGAACCATGATGTTGGTTCCCTTTTGTAAGTTATCGTTATCGGTATTCGGGACTATGCGTATCGTGTAGACGCTAAAATAGCAGGTAGAAGCAAACCAGAGCGATTAAAGTGAATATATTAAGCAATGATGACAATCCTAGTGTTCCCTTTTTTTGCAAAAATGAAAATGAATTGCAGGATCTATTACCAAACAAATATTTGAAGAAATAATATATGACCGCGTTATTATGACCGAAAATACTTCTAAGAAACATGCTGGTGATTCAGTTTCCGGTGAAACTGTTAAGTTAAACTGTCGGAGAAGCAACCGTAGTTGAACGTTTTTGACAGTTTGTAATAATATTATCATCTCAGTTGGAAAATAACACCAGGAGTGTTGTACATAGCTATTCATATAGAAAATGTTGTCACTAATCTGCAAGGTACAGAGAATGCTGAGACTTGTTTATCATGGTACATTTGTATATCAAGGTAAGAGGCAGACGCGTTTAAATATAAGTGTCATTTAGTTTTATGATGAGGGTGTAAAAATATTTGAATTTTCTGTTTTCAGCATTACAAAAAATTAGAGGGGGTAAATATCATTTAGACTTAAAAATTATCTGTAGCTCTGTTATTGTAGAATCAAACATTGTACTGCGTCAAATACTCAACTATGTTGCAAGAAAAGCTAGCCTTATGGCAAGATACTAAAAGAGCCATTTGAAAATTCTATAGTGGTTTCCAATAGTATTGCAGGTTCTCTTGTATAGCAGTAATCTCATTTGTCAATCGCCACCAAGTGGACACTTTTAAAACAGAAAGCTATGATTTTTATTGAAATAAAAAAATGCGTTACAGGGGTTTACTTAAGGATTTGACTTTCACTTGTCCAGGGGGCAAGTTACTTTGAACATCTACTAGCCCCCATTGAAAACAGGTTGCCCGATCTTTAAGTAAGTTGATGTTTGTTAATGTTTAAAACTAAATATGTATAATAACAAGGTGAATTTTAGTTTATATGTTTCTAACTGTAGAAAATTTAAAAAAAACCAAAAGATTTCATTTACATAAATAAACTTGCCCGCCGGGCTATCTTCTTTGAAAAATCACTTGCCCGCAGTGATTTTAACCCGGCAAGGGCAAGTGGGCGTCCACTTAAGAAAACCCCTGCATTATGTCAGTACTGCAGATGGTTAGAAAAACTTAAATTTCTTGCTGTGAACTTATTTCCTACAATTGCATGTCTGCTTATTATCCTATATCCCCCCTCCCCCGCCCCCCCTCCAAATGATTTATTGCATAGATGATGAATTGACAGTCCCAAGAACTTTGTCTACTGCATGGTTTTTATGAATGACGATTATTATTCATGGTCATAAAGGGATGCCAGTGTTTTTTAGGTTTTCGCCTCTGCAGGGCGAAAACCTATTGTTCTTCTTCTGTTGATTTGTTTTTATTTTTTTTATTTTTATTATTTTTCCAATTCCACCCATTTTTGTGTCCAGCCTAGCGGCCAGATGAGAAAAGCTACAGCTATGAAATTTTGGGCATGGAGTCATCTTTATCTGAACATGTGCCTAATTGGTCAAACTTTTCACATTTATTTCTGATTTAGCCACTAGGGGGCGCAATGCATGTAATCACTGTTTTGCTAATAACTCAAAAATTTGAAACCTGATTTAGATGCGGTTTTTTACATAATGTTCCTTGTTGACAGCCCAATCAAATATGATGGATATCTTATCATCGAGTACGGGAAAAAAATTGTTCTAGGAGAGGTTGAATGTTCGAACCTTAGAAAAAAGTGGAAAAATGAGGGTAGGTCTACGAAAAACCTACCCACTTTTGTTAGAGATCAGATAGAAGAATTCTGTTTGCTGCATACGATTTGCAAGACATATACGCACAAAATATATGGGGTGGCGAATTAAGGAAATGCGTGGTTTGTCCTCTAGAAACGGTCAAACTTCACTAAATTTTAGGAAAAATTAAAATTTTAAAAACATGTTTTTGTCGCTCCTGACTTTATTTTCTGTTCATTCTTCATGAAATTTTCACACGATATGTATTGTTATGTTTGAAAGGGCCTCACAAATCAAAAAATAAAAAAAAAGGTCATATTACGATAATTGTGTTTTTATTCGGCCACAAATAGCTCCAAAACTAAAAATATTTCATTGAGAGTATATGAACAAAAGTTTTAGTTCTTAAAGAGCTCTTTCCAGTGATGTTTAGTTTTTGAAGATCGGACTTGTTTTGGTCATTATACGGCAGTCCAAAGTTTGATCCTTTTTTGGAATAATTGTAAATCAGGTTTTATGCTTCAAATTCTGATACACAAGAATAAAAAGTTTGACTTGTGCGACTAGCATACTTGATTGAACTATTTGCTGCTTTGCTAGGTACCAAATAGTAAAATTTTAATCAATTTTCTTTCTCATTTTGCCGCTAGGGGGCGCTTTTCTTGAAATCATTCTTTTGCTTATAACTCAAAAAGTTGAAGTCCGATTCGAATGCGTTTTTTTGCATTCTGTTCCCTGTTGATAGTCTAATAGCATATGATAGGATTCGAGGGTCCGTGTGGCTGAAAGCTTTTGAGCTACGGAAGGTTGAATGTTCGAACCTCGCAAAAAGAAAACTGTGCAAATGAGGGTAGGTCTACGAAAAACCTATCCGTTTTTGTTAGAGATCAGATAGAAGAATTCCGTCTCCGGCATACCATTTAAAAGACGTATACACACAAAATATATGGGATGGCGAATTAAGGAAATGCGTGGTTTGTCCTCTAGAAACGGTCAAACCTCACTAAATTTTAGGAAAAATTAAAATTTTAAAAACATGTTTTTGTCGCTCCTGACTTTATTTTCTGTTCATTCTTCATGAAGTTTTCACACGATATGTATTGTTATGTTTGAAAGGGCCTCACAAATCAAAAAATAAAAAAGAATTGAAAAGGTCAAGGTCATATTACGATTATTGTGTTTTTATTCGGCCACAAATAGCTCCAAAACTAAAATATTTCATTGAGAGTATATGAACAAAAGTTTTAGTTCTTAAAGAGCTCTTTCCAGTGATGTTTAGTTTTTGAAGATCGGACTTGATTTGGTCATTATACGGCAGTCCAAAGTTTGATCCTTTTTTGGAATAATTGTAAATCAGGTTTTATGCTTCAAATTCTGATACATAAGAATAAAAAGTTTGACTAGTGCAACTTATATACTTGTTTGAACTATTTGCTGTTTTTGCAATTTTGTTTCTAATTTTGCCGCTAGAGGGCGTTTTGCTTAAAATCACTCTTTTGCTTATAACTCAAAACGTTAAAGTCTGATTGAAATGCGGTTTTCAGCATTTTGTTCCTTGTTGACTGCACCACAGAATGTGATGGATTTCAAGGGACAGGGTATGGGAAAATATTTGCGCTAGAAGAGTTTGAATGTTCTAACATTGCAAAAAAAAAAAAAAAAAAAAAAAACTGTGCAAATGAGAGTAGGTCTTCAAAAACCTTTTCGTTCTGTTTCATATTGAAAATTGTGGCTGAGTTGAAATAAAGTGTTCAAGTTGATTAGGTTAAAAGCGAAAACCGAGATACCGCTTGCGGTTCTAGTTGTTGTTGTTTTTTTATGTAGAAATACAGTCTAACCTGCTAGCAGTCACCAGCATATAATGTAACCATGTTGATAAAATAATGGTCAATCTAAGGTCTGATGGCAAGATGTTTCACTAAATGTACCCTGTTTATAGCGTGACCCTGTTTAATGCAGTCAGCGGTCGCTATATTCCCAGACCAAAATGGATAATATAACGGTCAATGACAGGAAATTGACGAGACCTATTAAAAAATACAAAGTGTCAGTATAATGGCACATAATTGGAAGCATTTAACAGCTGTTTGTAACATGATAAATGCAGATTAAGATTTTACTAAAATGTGTAATAATACACTAATGACAAGGATTGTTTCTTAGATTGGTACTTTATTTTTTTTTTTTTTTTTGTAAACTTAATCAAATAGAGTTAACTTCTTAAGTTTGGGAGTCTAGAGTACAGAATGGTGACATCATACATAAAGCAATTTCGTCAGGAGAACATGTTCAAAGCACTGGCAGGTGAAGGATTGCAGCCTCAAAAAATCAGAAAAAAATAACATACTTTAAACTGACATCTTGTTTTATTTTTATATTCTGATTATGCCTGAAAAAAATATGTAAATAATAGTTTTATTAGCAATACATTTATAAGTGTATCATACACATGTACATGTAAATTGAAGTGCTATGTGTATATGCTATTGTATTGTTCTGTTTTATCAATGTACAGTGTATATGATATATAGTCAAACTAGATATAGTGGTCACCTGTCTATAGTGGTCACTTTAGCTGTCCCACTGCTGACCTTTATAGGCAGGTTAGACTGTACAGAGAATCATGTGATTTTTAAAGTAGGAAAAACATGGAGGACAATAACATGTTTTTATAATGTTAATTACTTAATAGAGAGGCTGAAATTTTTTTTATTGTTTTCACATTATGGCAGACAGGTGTTTTGATATGTAGTATATAGCCTAACATACATTTATTGAAGTTATTGTCAAATACCTTTGGGATTATATTGAGAAAATGTCATAAAATTATGCATGTGATTTAATTATTCATGTTAAGGAAGAAAAGAACATGATTTTTTTATGTCTCTTTAAGTAACCATATAATGATATTACATACATCAAAGAAATCAAATCATTTCTTGTTGTTGTATTTTTCCCTCTTATATTTGATGTGTTTGTGTTAAAGAAGAAATGTTTGTAGTGTGTGGAATTTGTTTGGGTACGTTACTTGAATACTGAAAACCTGGCTTTGTGGAATTTTGACATCTCTAGACTCTTGTTTTACATTTTCAGATAAGAACTATGATGAGCAAACGATGGCTCAACTTAGAGAGATGGAGAAAGAGGTATTGGTTGTTTGGCTATTTCAAATGAGTGTTGAACTTATTAGCTCGGCTATTCGAAGAATATGAGAGCTATTGTAGTCGCCCTTGCGTCGGCGTCGGCATTGGCGTTGCAGCTTTTGGTTAAAGTTTTGCGTGCAAGTTACTATCAACCTTATATCTCAATAACCGTTTATGGTATTGACTTGAAAGTTTATAAATATGTTCAGGGGCATCAGACAACCAAGGTAGATAACTTTTGATTGAATTTAATATGAATTATGGCCCCTTTTTAACTTAGAAATTTTGGTTAAAGTTTTGCATGCAATAGAAAATTTGGTTGAAGTTTTGCGTGCAAGCTACTATTTAGTTTGTATCTCAATAACCATTCATGGTATTGACTTGAAAGTTTATGAATATGTTTAGGGGCATCAGACAACCAAAGTAGATAACTCTTAAAGGAATATATTACAAATTATGGCCCCTTTTTAACTTAGAAATTTTGGTTAAAGTTTTGCATGCAAGATACTCTCATGCTTATATCTCAGTATCAAGGCATGCGATTGATTTTAAATGGTAGATAACTCTTGATGGAATATGTTACAAATTATTGCCCCTTTTTAACTTAGAAATTTTGGTTAAAGTTTTGCATGCAAGGTACTTTCATGCTAATATCTCAGTATCCAGGCATGCGATTGATTTTAAACATCTTTAATATGTTTAGGAGTATCATACTATCTAGGTAGATAACTTTTGATGGAATATATTACAAGTTATGGCCCCTTTTTAAACTTAGAAATTTTGGTTAAAAATTTGCATGCAAGGTACTTTCATGCTAATATCTTAGAGTCCAGGCATGGGATTGATTTTAAACATCTTTAATATGTTTAGGGGTATCATACTATCAAGGAAGATAACACTTGATGGAATATATTAAAAATTATGACCCTTTTTAACTTAGAATTTTGGTTAAAAATTTGCATTCAAGCTACTATCCAGCATATATCTCAGAAATTGTTTGAGGAATTGACTAGAAAGTTAAGGAGTGTCTTCAGGGGCATCAGGAAACTAAGGAGGATAACTTTTGGACTGAATTTTATACAAATTATGGCCCTTTTCTAACTTGGATTTTTGGTTAAAGTTTTGCATGTACAGTGTTATTGTGCTTATGTCTCAGTAACTAGGCATGGGATTGATTTTAGACATCATAAAAATATTAAGGGGTATCAGTCTATCAAGGTATATCATTTTTGACTATTATTATGTACAGGGTATGTGAAAGGGCAAGAATTGAAATAGATTTCATTTGATTTACCAACAAGCATTTTGAATAGTCGAGCGTGCTGTCCTCTGACAGCTCTTGTTTTTACAATACATTTCCGTACTATGTTGATTTGGAATTAAATGATTACAATACATACTAATCCTTCTCAACTGTTCCTGCGTGGTACCAATACTTTGCACTTTGGAAGATCTTGAAAAATTCTCCCAGCAGGGATTGAACTTGCCAATAAGTGAACAGTATCAGTGGATCATGGCACCTTATATCTCATTATAGTGTAAGATGACTAAAATGTGAAACCAATTTGGCTGTGCTTATTTTCAACCTCTATTAAAGACCCAAAATCAGGATTTTTAAAAAGTTCCATGTCTGATTTTCAGGAATTTTTAGGAATTTTTCTTATACTTTGTAGGTAAATTAGTGCATTTAATGCACAAATCCTTAAAAGCATATTCTCTTAAAAATCCTTCTAGTAACCTATGCTGAAGTTGGCCCATTTGTCCATAACTTGATACCTTTTTATGTACATTTTCAAATTTAAATGTTGTTTTCTGTGCATTATTCCTTCATACATATTGACTAGCAGTTATATTGCTTGATGAATGGCTACCTTGCTTCGATTAAAAGAAGAAATATCCTATTTACCAAATGATCATAAATTCCTGCCTGGAAAAAAATGGGGATTGAGTTAAAGTGATCAATGTACCGTAATTGTTTCATAAAATAATTCTTAAATTGTTATGTATATTCTGTTATTGTTTCAAAACTTTTTATCATTTTAATGTTCTCGTATTTCAAAAATGAAAAATGACAATTATGAACACAACCTATATCTGATTATCAATATGTCCTTTAATTTCTTGAGTTGATTATGCTCCCTGAAGGGAGAGCATATATTTGCTGCTTTGTCTGTCCGTCCGTCCGTCATAATTTTTTTGCCCGGAGCATAACACAAAAACTATAAGAGGTATCAACATGAAACTAATTAGGTTGATAGATCTCAATAGGAAAAGTGCAGTTTACATGAAGCATATCTCTGTTTGCATAATTTAGGAGTTATTGCCCTTTGTTATTTTTCATACTTTAATTTTGACTGGAGCATAACACAAAACATATAAGAGGTATCAACATGAAACTTAATAGGTAAATAGATCTCAATGAGGAGAAGTGCTGTGTACAAGAATCATAACTCTGGTTTTGTTTTGCATAATTTAGGAGTTATTGTCCTTTATTTTTCATACTTAAATTCCAGAGCTCATATATATAATAAAGTATCCATCAAATGACAAAGCGCTCTTTGGGGAGCATCCACTGGTTCTACTGACACTTTTTTTCAATTCTGATAATGAAATAATTTTTCTGATTTATGGGACCATATTGATTGTAGCTCATGTAAATTGATGGTTTCTGTTCCGAACAAGTTACCATATGTTTAGTTATTAGTCCCTACCTGTGAAACCGGTTGAGGAATATAGGTTTGCATGCGTCCTTCTGTTCGTCCGTCCATCCCTTTGTTCGTCATTCTCGCTTTTGTGTCCACTCCATAACTTGGACATTTAAGGATGGATTTCAATAAAACTTCACAGAAGAATTTCTCATAACCCAAAGGTGTGTCACATGCATCAGCCATATCCACCCTTGAAAGTCAAGGTCACTGGGGTTGTTAGAAAGTGTTTTTGGTGTTTAAAGCTACATCTTTGTGTCCATATTACTAGATGGATTTTCATAAAACTTTACAAAAGTGTTTTTCGCGCTCATCAACCATATGCATTCTTGAAAAGTCACTGCAGTTTTAAGAAATTCTCTTTGGTATTTATAGGCTATATCTTCATGTCTGCTCTATAACTTCAATACCTATGGACAGAAACAGAAATGTTTGTCATAACACAAGGGTGTGTCGCATGCATCAACCATATGTACATTTGAAATGTCAGTGCATACTCCATTTCCATTATTTTTGTGTCACCTGACTAGAGTCAGGCGACATATAGGGGTTACTTTCGACGGCAGCGTCCCCATCTGCTTGTCTGGAGCATAACTTTGTCACTATAAGTTTGAATGACTTGAGACTTGATATGTATGTTTCTTGCAATGACCCGGAGTGCAGTGCACAAGAACCATAACTCTACCTTGTGCGCTTTTTGAGTTATTCCCCTTTGATTGATTTTCTTGGAGGATTTCTTGTCCGGAGCATAACTTTTTCACCATAAGTTTGAATGACTTAAGACTTGGTATGTATGTTTCTTGCAATGACACGGAGTGCAGTGCAAAAGAACCATAACTCTACCTTGTGCGCTTTTTGAGTTATTCCCCTTTGATTGATTTTCTTAGAGCATTTCTTGTCCGGAGCATAACATTTTCACCATAAGTTTGAATGACTTGAGACTTGGTATGTATGTTTCTTGCAATAACCAGAGTGCAGTGCAAAAGAACCATAACTCTACCTTGTGTGCTTTTTGAGTTATTCCCCTTTGATTGATTTTCTTAGAGCATTTCTTGCCCGGAGCATAACATTTTCACATAAGTTTGAATGACTTGAGACTTGATATGTATGTTTCTGTCAATGACCTGGAGTGATACCAAATTCTTAAAAGAAAGTGACAAACTGGCATCTTTACTGTCATCAGATAAGTCATCGTCAGGCAACACATCCGACTCGCGGAGTTCTAGTCTTGTTTCAATCGGGCACAAATTCTTCAGGGGGATGGGGGGTTAGCGGTGAGGACTCCTGACAGTATAGCTTGTTATACTGACAAAGCCTTATTCTGCCTATTTTGAACAAGCAATTTGATCAAAATCATTTACCAATAACTGCAGTTGAGACCAAACATGTAACAGAAAAAAACAATTACTCAGGACATCTTGCAGAAATGGATTCCGATACTCTCATTTGTTGAATTCTGAGTTACAGATTGTGGAGAAACAACATTTGATCAGCGATCGTATCACGTTCGACTCACTCAGTGAGGAGTATGCCATGGAGGATGAGATATACAGAACAAAAATACAGAAGGTAATATCTTGTTCTAACTTGCTACTTCACACAACTGCTTTCCAAGGAGAGGATAAATCTCAAGTTAGATATATATATTTATTTCAGTAAAGACAAGCATATTATGGTTTAACCCTTTCCCTCATAAAGACTCATTTTGACGCACTCAATAGGTACCACATAAAGCCTGATCTGCAGAAAGCCAAACTCAAACCTTACCAAATTTAATTGTAAAATCCTCATTTCCAGACCACTGAGGAGCAGCGAACAACATAAAACCTGATCAGCCTGCGAGTGTGGTTTTATGCCGTTCGCATAGGTCTTTTCATGGTTTCCTCTATGAGGGAAAGGGTTAACATGATTAAACGTGAAGTGTACCAGTTGATGTAAATTTGTTTATACAGGATGTTTGATGCTGAGTGGAATTATATGTTAAGTTGATGGTTCTACCAGAGTACCCCTTAAAATTTTTAGGTTTACACTACCTGTATTTAGAATGATTTTGCTATATGATTGAAATACTGTTTATGAATAAATTCTAAACCAACCAATTAAAAGATTATTGGAGTCTTTATTAAAATATTGTAAGTCCTCTAGATGTTTTCATAATCATGGGACCTGATGGGAAGGAAATGGAACATCCACCATGTGACAGGGAGGTTGTATACCCATGTCATCAAACATAGTGATGGTATGCTACTATTTCTCCCTGCTTGTGGCTCACCATAATATGTTACTTGCAGACTGGTTGACCCAGTGTCAGAATAATGTGAAAAAGTGTGGTACCATGTCACATGTCTATGGCATGGTATTGAAGTGAGGCACCATTTCTTTGGTGCAGTGGAGTAATTACAATTTTACTTTCTAGGGAAAACTATGTCAGTTTCAAAAGCTTAAGATATACTTTCTCTGCAACAATACATATTACAGGGCTCTCTTTAAATTCAGTAAAATCTATATAGTATTTTTTTTAAGTTTGCATAACCTTTGCTAAGGCACTGTTGGAAATTAAGTTGAACCATGTCCAATACAAGAATCCAAACACTTTATTGATCTGTCCATTGTGAAACCTGGATTTTGCAGTATCCGTGTCAGACACTTGAAATTACTAATATTTTGTCACCCTTTGTTAAACCTACTTCTTGTATGTTACACTGGAAATTACTAATACTTTGTCACCCTTTGTTAAACCTACTACTTGTATGTTAATGCCTTCTTGTTTTCTCTAGGATCTTCAAAACAGATACAGATGTGTACGAAAGACAAGAGGCGATGGTAATTGTTTCTTCCGAGCATTTGGGTTTGGGTATCTAGAAACACTTCTCACTGAAAGGGATGATATGGCCAGGTAGTTCTGATGTTGTGTTCTTCTGATTGTCTGTCTGTCCTTTCCAGATTTAATCAGATCTTTTCAGATCTGAAAGTCTTTGGTTCAAGTCCTTTTGGGGACAAGAATCCTTTTTGACCTTCACAGGCACAAAGTACTGGTCCAACCTGTCAGGAAGGATTAGTATAAGCTGTAAGAATTTCTTAGTTTAAATCAACTCACTACAACACAGGGGTGTTTTAAGATATTGATTATTCCTTTTCCAGTATGAAATATAAAAACCGCCTTTGTTGATTTTGTCGCGTCGATTGGGTAGCATGGCAGATGCATTGGAATCACTTTGTCATTTGTCATTGGCTGCAGCATCATTGTCACACTTTCTTACATTGAGAATATCCTCAAGGCTATGGCATGAATTCCCTCAAAACATGGAACATGGATACCTTATGAGGTGTTTAGTGCAGTTCACGGAAACTTTAACTCTAGTTCATCTTATTCATAGATTGGCCACCATATTTTAAAGTCCCAGTATCTTATAAATGTTAGACCTAAATCTGAACTCACTTACAGCATATATAATTCAGTTTTAATTTCATCACTGAAAGACCTTGAGAAATGCCTAATTTACAGAAAGATTCTATTAGAAAAATACAAATTGTGGTGTCTCTTCTATATTTAGCTCAAAACATTGACAGCATAAAATTAACTACAGGGTTTTTTTTTCCAGAAGTTCGTAGTTTTCTTCCTAATCCTATTACCGTGTTTCAGATTTATCCGTCTTAGCAAAAGTCCATTAACTTCTGAAACACCCTGTACACGAGAATCCGTGTTTACTGAACAGCGTGTTTCAGAACAAGCTCCGCCCATTTTTTCACTAGTTTGCCCTGTCTGAACAACTAAGGCTTCCGGTGAATATTTCATTATGTGGGCTTAAGTTACATTAAGAGGTTAATCAACATCATTTGAGGCTTTGCTAATTAGAAATTTGAAAAATATATTTTTCCAAGCTAAAACGCACTGGGGCTTTAATTCTTTAGTAAAAAAGATTGTCTGATACATTATTTCAATACCATATGATAGGTTCACTCTAAACTTGGAACACAAATACCTTATTATTGTATAACAATAACATATAGGGTCTCTTCAACCCCTAATATAGATGGAGTCCTGGCCCCCCGTGTTCTAGAAAATAGAACTTGTACTTTAACTTAAGTATGATTTTCATACCTATACTCAAACTATGCCCATTAGTTTCAACAGGGATTTGAGGATGATACTTATTTGAGCCTGAGATCATACTTAAGTATTTTCAAGAACACCAGGACTAGGTAACGTCCCATTTCATGTACACCCATTTCATCTAAAGGTTATTTCACACCTTTCCAGACAAATTCCCAGATTGTCTACCATATGAAATGCCATTGGATATGACACTTATTGACACTAATTGAGTAGGATCAGATATGTATTGGGCTTTCAAGGTATTTCAAACATACTGATTAACACCTACTAATTGAATATTAAGTATTTTAATTACAAACTTATACCCCACATCCTAAAATAAAGGCTATTGCTAATCATTTTCTTCCTATATCTTGAACTTATGATCTTAATAAGTATCTCATAACATGTGTATGGTTTGTAAACAAATTTTGATTTGAGACAAAATGGGATTTTTTTTCTTCAAATTTATGACTGTAGACGAAATGGGATTTTGATTTGTAGATGAAATGGGTGTAGACAAAATAGGATGTCCCTTGGGACTCAAACTCTCTATTTATCTGAGTACTTCATGTATGACTTGACAAGTTTTGTAAAGGACTCCAGTTTTAGGAATCATTGTGTGGATCTTGTATAGTGCTAATTGGTTCTGTTATTTTTTTTCATGGCAGGTTTAAAGATGTGGCCAGTAAAAGTAAAACAGAACTTGTTTCCTTAGGATTTCCAGAGTTCACAATTGAAGATTTTCATGAAACAGTAAGTAGCAAGTGTTCTCAAGAAAATGAGAATAAAATCAATAAATTATACATATTTCATGGGTAAATTTTTTTTAAACTATTTACATTGAATGTTGTTTTGCAAATATTCCCAGCAATCAATAAATGTTTGGTTATGATACTGTATAACTGTGTAGCATTAATGTTATTAATACATGTAGTGTAAGGTCCACATATGAAATGTTTGTTCAGTGACTTCTGAATTTATGTCCTGCTTCTGTAACCTTATCATTGTATACTTAGAATATATGACACCTCACTGCGTAATTCACCATCCCTGGTGGCTGTGTTGTAAATGCCTCTGTCTCAGGAGCAGGAGGTCATGGGTTAGATCCATGGTCGCATCATACCTAAGTCGTAAAAAATGGCACTGGTATAGCTCCCTTGCTTGGCAAAAAATAGTACTGGTATAGCTCCTTACTTTGGCACTCAGCATATCAACTAAGGGTAGTTTCAGAACTGGTCGGCCCAGTGTCAAGATGATGTGACTGTTTGTGGTGTTATGCCACATGTCTATGGCATGATTCTGTAATGTGGCAGCCCTATATCTGTCTTAAAAAAACATACATGTAGTTTTCAAGTGACTGAAATACTATTGGTGGAATGTTATACCCAACAAACAAACAGACAAAAACTGTATAGTTGTTTATTTGGAATTGTATAAATTACAGAAATAACAACATTTATATTTTTGAAACACTATAATGTTTTAACTTGTCTGAGAAAAGTAAATTTTTGGAAGGGCCTTGTTTTCATGTCATACCAGTCATTTTACTGCTTCCCATGTGTGCTAAATAGACTTACCTGTAGTTTATTTTATTTTTTTGAGAGGTGAAAGTATCGTAAGAATGCATTACAGTAAACTCTGCTTATAGCGATGTTCATCAGACCTTGATCTTAATATTGTTATATCTGAATATCATAAGAAGCGATTATATATAGTACAAGGAAACTGTCTAAGACTGTTATCTGAAATCATGATCTGTATGCAAATTTATGGATATTATTGCCAGGCTTATGAAACAGAATAATAATCGTAATCTTACATTTTTTTTCCAGAAAAAGTGGTGTCATACAAAATAGAATGAAGAAATTAAATTAATATTGGATGTGTTTTGCATTGCTTCCTTGCTTGACTGAAACTGGATGTTTTGAAGCTGAATTGATGACATTTTTGTAAAGATTGCACTTAAGATAGTCAGCTAAATTACAAAATCAGCAGCAATGCCATTTTTTTTCTGTTTACATTCACCTTCTGAACCATTTTATACTTTGAGTCTAAATCTAACATTTTTCTTATTCTACTGTACTTGTTGAGAGCCTTAAGGAAAACTTAAACACTATAATTGCAAATATATTTTACTAAATTCAAGGACCATTTTATTCATGATTTGAAGTAACAGAAATAACACACTTGAAAGTGCGCCAACACATGAGGCTATTGTTACACATAAATGGGTAGACAAATTTTTCACACCTGTCATGGTCATGTCATTGCACATCTACTATACATAGGTTCCCTGTGATGTCATAGGCCAAGGTGGCTTGCGGTAGGCCGGTGGTTCTACCCGGATGCCTCCATGCATAGGGGGTCTTCCTCCACCTGAAATTAGCCGGACGTCGCTATATGACTGAAATATTGTCGAAGCGACGGTAAACTCAAATAGTCAAGTCAAGTCATGTCATAGGCACTGATAGGACTCATTTTGGCAGCCATCTTTAAAGGTATAAGTTAATGCAGGCTGAAAGTTGAGAATCTTGCTGTTTTTAAATCATTAGGGTGCTTTTATTTTTTAGTCTATATTACTGAAATTTATGTCAAATTGATTAGCTTTAATTAATCTTTTTAAATATAAAAATAGTATTTTGATAAATTCAAAGGTATAATTTATAACCAAAAATGTTACAGGATTAAGCCATACTTTTTATCTTTACTGAGCTTTATTTTTTTTATGCATTCATACATATTAAAAATATTTCATCCTAAAAATATGAATTTCAAGAGCTTTCTTATGGTATATACATTTTGATTTTTGGAGCAGAAATAACAAAATAATAAGAAAAGTAAAATTCTGCTCCTATGTCATTCATATAATAATCCCCTGAATTTACCTTTAAAGATGGCCGCCAAGAGTAGGGAAATTCACTGAGGGGGAACTATGTATAGAGGACAAAATGTTGTTATGTGCAACCAGAATGACTGCAGGGGACTAGATAGTGGCATTGCACCATCCGAAATACCTAAACAAGCAATATCTGAGTACCGGTACATTTAACTATAAAGAGAATCAACAGGAACCTTCAGATCTGTATCACAACAAGCAATATATCTATACATGTGATATCATCTCAAATAGAGTTTACTATTGAGTTTACAGGGAAGTTATGTCACATACTGTAAACCAGGAAATTTCTTTGTGCATTTGAAGTTTAATTCTCCTGCCTAAAAAGTAAAATTAGTTGCTACAAGGAGTTTGACTTAGTTTAACTTACATGTGTGTGTATGCGTGTGTTTAATTTCTGTTGTTTGTTTTACACCAGTCTTCATAATATCTTTTATGTTTGAGTTTACACTCTGGGTATCACTCGTGCTGCATTTTGGTAGAATATCATCCAAAGGATCCTCATTTCTTGTCTCAATTTTCTCATTTTTGCTTGATTTTGTGGCTAAAAAAACTATGTATGGACATCTTGCCAAACTAACCATTAATACTAGTCTACATGTAACTCCTTTCAACAACAGCTAGTCTAAAAACTACTCAAACTTTTAACTAAAAAGTGTTTGCTCATATACAATGATTGTTGATCAGATGAATAACCAGTAAGTGTATTGGAATGCCATGTCATGTTAATCAATGAATACATTTTGTTTGTAGTGTGTATTGTTTCGTGAAATTTGCCGTCTGCTCAAATCCACAAAAGTATTACGCTGCAAATATGCCTTGGCGCATAAAAACGTGAAAGTTTCTTGACTGGAAAGTTTCCAGGTTTACAGTACTTGATATACCTAGCCATGTACCTGTGTGTTCACCTGTATGTATGTACCTGGTATGTTTACCTGTTTGTATTTACCTGTGTGTTCACCTGTATTTACAGTTTATGGAGATGGTCAACAAGGTAGATGGCCAGTGCAGTCTAGAGGAGCTCCTGGACACATTCAATGACCAAGGACTGTCTGATTATATAGTAGTGTATCTCAGGTAGGCTCACAAACACTGCACTGGACTGGTGCTGTTGGGCATGTTATAATTAATGATTTATTCTACAACCTATGTTGGTTGAAAAACAAGTTTCCAACTAATCCCTTTCAACATTTCCTTGGTTGGACCAGTGCAAATCTTTACCCCAAAACAGGATTCAAGATCACAATCTTCATATCAGTGGTTAGAAATACTTTCATTTCAGCAGTCAAACCTTCATGTCAGCAGTCATGTATATCTTCATATCAGCAGTCAGGTATATCTTCATATCAGCAGTCATGTATATCTTAATATCAGCAGTTAGGTATATCTTCATATCAGCAGTCAGGTATATCTTCATATCAGCAGTCAGGAATATCTTCATATCAGCAGTCAGGTATATCTTCATATCAGCAGTTGGGTATATCTTCATATCAGCAGTCAGGTATATCTTCATATCAGCAGTCATGTATATCTTAATATCAGCAGTTGGGTATATCTTCATATCAGCAGTCAGGTATATCTTCATATCAGCAGTCAGGTAAATCTTCATATCAACAGTTGGGTATATCTTCATATCAGCAGTCAGGTATATCTTCATATCAGCAGTCAGGAATATCTTCATATCAGCAGTCAAGAATATCTTCATATCAGCAGTCAGGTATATCTTAATATCAGCAGTCAGGTATATCTTCATATCAGCAGTCAGGTATATCTTAATATCAGCAGTCATGTATATCTTAATATCAGCAGTTAGGTATATCTTCATATCAGCAGTCATGTATATCTTCATATCAGCAGTCAGGTATATCTTCATATCAGCAGTCAGGTAACCTTTATATTAGCAGTCAGGTAACCTTCATATCAGCAGTCAGGTATATCTTCATATCAGCAGTCAGGTATATCTTCATATCAGCAGTCAGGTATATCTTCATATCAGCAGTCAGGTAAATACCTTCATATCAGCAGTATCAGGTAACCTTCATATCAGCAGTCAGGTAACCTTCATATCAGCAGTCAGGTAACTTTTATATCAGGTAACCTTCATATCAGGTAACCTTCATATCAGCAGTCAGGTAACCTTCATATCAGCAGTCAGGTAACCTTATATCAGGTAACCTTCATATCAGCAGTCAGGTCTTCATATCTGTCATTCAGTAACATGATCAGGTAACTTCAATATCAGGTAACCTTCATATCAGCAGTCAGGTAACCTTCATATCAGCAGTCAGGTATATCTTCATATCAGCAGTCAGGTATAACTTCATATCAGCAGTAGTTACATTAATACAGTATTTTCATTCACATAGGTAATCTCATTCAGGTAGTAACTTCAACAGCGTAGGACAATATAACATCAATAGTCCTTTTTTTTGCATCCAGAGTAGGTAAATATTAGTGGTCATCTGTCACACTTCACCCTTAATCTCAATATGTCACGTTCAGCCAATGATATTGTAGGGAAACTTAGAAATAGTTTTATACAAAATAGCACAAGTTTCTTTAAGGTGATCAATCAAGAAGTTGTAGTGTAAAAGCAAGTTACTATATCGTATTGGAGTTGGTGAATGAGATTTGGTATTATCAACATCGCTGACATTTCATTTAAGCTACCGGTAGTTGAGCATCACACTAATCAGAGACTCAATATTTGACCTTGTACACTCATTGATGGTTGTCATCACTATTTGGGTATTGTGAAATGGATTGGTATAATACATAAATGAATATCATTTTTCATATATGCCTAAGGGTCCAGCATTGAAGACAAGTTGAGTGAAAAAGTTATCAGTTACTTATGAATATAAGTAATGCAATGCAACATCTTTGGTATTGCAATACATATAAATACTTGTTTGAGTTTACTAGAACTTATTTTCTTACTTTGTTTAACTTCAAACATTGCTAAAATATTGCTTTTTGCTGGAAGTTTTATTTTTAGTTCACCTGAGCACATGTGCTCAGGATGAGCTATGAGGATCGATGAATGTCCCCGTCCATCAGTCCATAATTAGTTTGTTTGCACTCTAGCATCTTCATTTCTTAAGCAATTATTTCAAACTCTATGACAATGTTATATCATATTCTCTCAGCTAAGTTTATTATGCTGACATCAGCCATTTGGTCAGGAGTTAATGCCCTTTTAATATTTAAATTGCTAATTCACTTTGTGTGCTTCAGCAACCTTAATTTCTGAAGTATCATTTTCAAACCATGACAAGTTTTAGTCAAATCTTTTGGCTAATGTTTATTATGGTGTATCGTCAATTTGATCAGAGTAATGCCCTTTTATGATTAATTGTGTTAAAGCCTATTCTCATCAAGTTTGACCTAACTTAGACCACAGGCACTGTTTAGTTGTAGGCAGTTTAAATGATCTCTGGAATGTAGTCAGTACAACTAGGCTATATTTGTACTGTACGCAATGAGCGTTTTTTATGAGCGTCTTAGGGTATTTGGCCCCTTGTTAAGAATCTGATTAATCCATCAAGTATCATTGTACTCAATTTGAAACAAAAAGACAAGGGAGGGTACTCTTATTGTACTGGAAAAGTTACAAACTTTTTAGCAAAGATAAAACAGAAAAAGGTGTTCATAGTATTGACCTAAGAGTTAAAATTAATGAAAAACACTTTTGAACTTGGTATTGGGAAAAAACAACAACAGTTTGATAGTAGATTCACACCAGACTGTATTGTACCTCTTGAACTGCGGTTATGCAGTTTACAGTTGAATATTTGCATCTCTACTAACTTTTCAGTATAGTATTTCAACTCAACATAATCAATCAATTAATCCATGCATGTGTTATTGCATCCTGATATGTGCACCATGAGGATGTTAGTGACTGTTTCTAGTCACTGTAACACTTGACGCCACTGATGGTTCGACTTATCTTTGTACAGACTGCTGGTGTCAGGGTATCTACAGAAAGAGGCCGACTTTTTCTCCAGTTTTCTGGAAGGTGACAGAACCATGAAAGAATTCTGCAATCAGGTAATTTGTCCTTGTATTTCTAAGAAAAGAATAGAGTCAAAGATTTCATATTAAGAGTAAACATTTAATTTTGGTATCCCTCAAGGTTAGAAACAAAATATGTTGTTTTGCCTTTAGATTAACAAGACACAGGAAAAGATGCAATTCTGGATCTAGAAAATGAAGTTTGAATAGGACTTGATGCAAATCCTTTTAGCTTGTCTGTTTTTCAAAGAAAAGAAAAAACGAGATCTTGTCATCACTTGGTGTCATTGTGTTGGTGTCATCATGATGAAAAACTTTAACCCTGGCCATAACTTCTTAACTATGAGACTGTCTGTCATCAAACTTCACATACTTGTTCACTATCACAAGAGCTACATTCCCATAAAGGGCCATAAACCTGGGATCCATATTCACCTATTTTATCTTTCCCTTTTTAACAAACCCCAAGAAATTGAGTGTTTGCATCTGCATATGGTGCTTTGTCATGTTATTTTTAGCTCACCTGAGCACAACATGCTCAAGGTGAGCTTTTGTGATGGCCCTTCGTCAGTTGTCAGTCGTCCGGCGTCCATCATGCGTCGTGCGTCCTCAACAATTTGGCTTGTTAACACTCTAGAGGCCATATTTTTGGGCCAATCCTCAAGAAACTTGGTCAGAATGTTTGTCTCCATGAAATCTTAGACAAGTTTGAAATTTCGTCCGGCGCCAGGTCGTGCGTCTCAACAATTTGGCTTGTTAACACTCTAGAGGCCACATTTTTGGCCCAATCTTCATGAAACATGGTCAGAATGTTTGTCTCTATGAAATCTTGGACAAGTTCGAAATTGGGTCATGTGGGGTCAAAAAGTAGGTCACGAGGTCAAATCTTAGAAAAACCTTGTTTACACTCTAAAGGCCACATTTTTGGCCCAATCTTCATGAAACATGGTCAGAATGTTTGTCTCCATAAAATCTTGGATAAGTTTGAATTTGGGTCATGTGGGGTCAAAAAGTAGGTCACGAGGTCAAATCTTAGAAAAACCTTATTGACACTCTAGAGTCCACATTTTTGGCCCAATCTTCATGAAACTTGGTCAGAATGTTTGTCTCCATAAAATCTTGGACAAGTTCAAATTTGGGTCATGTGGGGTCAAAAAGTAGGTCACAAGGTCAAATCATATAAAAACCTTGTTAACACTCTAGAGGCCACATTTTTGGCCCAATCTTCATGAAACTTGGTTGGAATGTCTGTTTCCATAATATCTTGGACAAGTTCAAATTTGGGTCATGTGGGGTCAAAAAGTAGATGAATATAAAATGTCCAAAATATGTTGCTCATTTATAATCAAGTGAGCGATTCAGGGTCATCATGGCCCTCTTGTTGTTTGTTTAAATAAAAACCTATTTGACAAAAAAAGTAAAAAAGAAAATTAATTTGAGTTTTTGAACGATTATGTTTTTAAGAGGAAATGGAAGTGACTCGAATAAATAGATTAAAAGCATACCAGTTTGTTATTAAAGGTTCTATGCCCCCAGAGGGAGGTAATTTGATATAGCAATTCTGATGACCCTGTGTCTGTCATCCATCATCATTCTTTGTCCATTGTTAGTCATGTGGTGTCAACAATTTGCTTTCAAAGACATCTCCTCTGAAACAGCAAGGTAGAAATTAAGAACTCTTGGCATGAATGATCCTCTGACAGATGGCCTTTCACAAAAGTTGCTGAAATAAACTTGGTTACATTGCATCCAAGAGTATTTTTATTCAAAAACCTAAAAGATCTTCTTTGAAGTCAGTGGTTAGAATTCAATTATTTGGAAAAGGGGTTTTAGGTTTTTTATACACTAAATAAAAAAATTCTTCTTTTAAAGTTTAAAATTTAATTACATTTGGCTCACATGGTCATCTGATAGCCCTGTACCATAATTGTTAAAATAAAGTGAAAAATGAGGCCCCAGAGGTGTAGCTAGTTTCCCTATCTACTCATGATAATCTTATAGTCCTGCACCTTAATTGCTTTAGCATTTTTGATTGATCCCTTGAAAAATAAAGTCTCCATATGGTTGACTAATTTCTAACTGAAGAATTCTTTGTATCTGAAATTTGAATCTGGTTGCTGCTGAAGGTAATTAGATAAATTCATGTGATTTGAACTGTTTTGATTAAGCTTATGTACCCTAATGAGCAATCCAGGGCCACTATGACCCTCTTGTTATCATACATTTTTTGGTATACTTTGGTGTAAATTTACCTACCCAGTATTTGCAGATAAAAGATCATTCGCACATGGATTTTGCAAAGATGCAAAGAATTTGAATATACCATCATAAATGACTGAGGTTTTAGCATTTTTTCAAGGAGGGTATGAATCTTGGTCAATCGAGAGTAGTATCCCTTGTTTTATATACCGGTATATTGAAATATGACCCACCTTTTGTGCCAGACCCCTTTGGTAAATACATTTAAATATGTTCAGGGGCATCAGACAATCAAGTTCAAAAACATTTGACAGAATTTATTGTAGAATGAATATGGCCCCTTTTGGATTGGGAAATTTTGGACAAAATTTTTGAACATAAATGTTTGATTTAAGTTTTGTGTGTACCAGGTAACTTAATTTTAGTTTAACTTAAAAGCAGTGGAATGGTCAAGCATGCTGAAAGCTTGTTTGTGTACGAAAACAAGAACATCTTTGATCACCTGGTGTATTTAGCACAAATAAGCATAATCTATTGAGATATATATCTGTATACATTAAAAAAAAGTCCCAGGGTAGAAATGTACCATGGAATAAAGTGCAATAAAATTGAAATACTATTGGCATATACTGACTATTCCAGGAGGTCGAACCGATGGGGAAGGAATCTGACCATATCCACATCATAGCATTAACGTCCAGCCTGGGTGTCCCAGTACGGGTGGTTTACCTGGACCGGGTGGGGTCCGACACCTGTAACCATCACGACTTCCCCGAGGATTCCAGCCCCCGAGTCACCTTGCTATACAGACCTGGACACTATGATATATTGTACTCCTGATAATGCTGCCTTGTGTCTTTGTGTGACTTTACATATAGGGGACTGAGTTCAATGTTTACAGCTATGTTTGTGAACAAAGGTCATCTATCGGGAGCTGAGATTGACCTTTGTATAGAGATAATCGATCATTTGGGTGATAACTTTCTTCTGTGTCATATTATTGAATGATTAGACACTGGCCTCTATTTGAGGATAACTGCTAAAACATTCACATATTTTTTCTGTAAATGCTAACGAAGATATTGTTACAATGTACGTATGTTGAGCTAGTCCTTTGCCTGTATTTCACTTGAAATCTCAATTTAAACATCACTAACTTGCTGGTGTATTAGAAATGATGACCACATTCTTGAAGAGCAAATAAGTAAATTGTAATCATAAACTGCCTAGGGTGATGTGTAAGAGAATCATGGATCTTTATTAACTATGCTCTGAATTATGGCCGTGATTGAGATGAGCACATGCTTGCAAGTGCAAGATGAGACTGGTAAAATGCACTTTGAGCATGTTAAAATGGGTTATATTATGTTGTCATGTTTGCTGCAGATTTTATTAAACAGTAATAAAATATAAGGATTCTGGCTTTTTGATCCAAAACCTTATTTCAAATGACTGGTTAAAGATAATTGGAAATTTTAGATTCTTAGCAAGTCAATGCACCAGCGATTAAATCAGAGAAGAGATTTAAGTTCTGGGTTCATATAATGTTTTATGTTCAAATCAAGTCCAAAGCACAACTTTGTGGTATATATCTGTTATATTTGTCAAGCCTTTTTCAAAACACCCTGTTCTTTAAATAACCTGGTCCAATTGAAAATTGAAACATCCTTTAACCCTTTCCCTCATATATACTCATTTTGACGCCCTCAGTAGATATCACATAAAGCCTGATCTGCAGGAAACCACAGTTAAACCTTAACAAATTTAATTACAAAATCCTCATTTCCAGACCACTGAGGAGCAGCGAACAGCATAAAAACCTGATCAGCCTGCGAATTACTGATCTGGTTTTATGCTGTTTGCATAGGTCTTTTCATGGTTAAATCATTAAGAAATCCCAAATTTGGCAATTCATTTCAAGATTTCTTGTTTGTAATCTAAAGTACCATCCCTGGTGGATTAGTGTTTGTGAGCAGGATTTGGTCCCCTGGCTGCGACATACCAAAGTCATAAAAAATGGTACTGGTATAGCTCCCTTGCTTGGCGCTCAGCATATAAGGGTAGTTCCAGGACTTGTTGACTGAGTGTCAGGATAATGTGACTGGTTGTGGTATCATGCCACATGTCTACATTGTGATACTGCAGTGTGGCAGCACTATATCTGTCTTAGACATTGTCTCTGATTTTTTAGCTTGACTATTCGAAGAATATGAGAGCTATTGTAGTCACCCTGGCGTCAGCGTCGGCGTTGCAGCTTTTGGTTAAAGTTTTGCGTGCAAGTTACTATCAACCTTATATCTCAATAACCATTTATGGTATTGACTTGAAAGTTTATAAGTATGTTCAGGGGCATCAGACAACCAAGGTAGAAAACTCTTGACTGAATTTAATATGAATTATGGCCCCTTTTTAACTTAGAAATTTTGGTTAAAGTTTTGCATGCAATAGAAAATTTGGTTAAAGTTTTGCGTGCAAGCTACTATTTAGTTTGTATCTCAATAACCATTCATGGTATTGACTTGAAAGTTTATGAATATGTTTAGGGGCATCATACAACCAAGTTAGTTAACTCTTGATGGAATATATTACAAATTATGGCCCCTTTTTAACTTAGAAATTTTGGTTAAAGTTTCGCATGCAAGATACTCTCATGCTTATATCTCAGTATCAAGCATGCGATTGATTTGAAACATCTTTAATATGTTTAGGGGTATCATACTTTCATGGTAGATAACTCTTGATAGAATATGTTACAAATTATTGCCCCTTTTTAACTTAGAAATTTTGGTTAAAGTTTTGCATGCAAGGTACTTTCATGCTAATATCTCAGTATCCAGGCATGGGATTGATTTGAAATATCTTTAATATGTTTAAGAGTAACATGCTATCAAGGTAGATAACTTTTGATGGAATATATTACAAGTTATGGCCCCTTTTTTAACTTAGAAATTTTGGTTAAAGTTTTGCATGCAAGGTACTTTCATGCTTATATCTCAGTATCCATTCATGGGATTGATTTGAAATATCTTTGATATGTTTAAGAGTATCATACTATCAAGGTAGATAACTTTTGATGGAATATATTACAAGTTATGGCCCCTTTTTAATCCCCCGCCGCGAAGCGGGAGGGGGGTTATAGGAATGCCCTTCGTCCGTCCGTCCGTCCGTCCGTCAGTCCGTCAGTGTGTCCGAAACATTTTCGTGTCCGCTCCATATCTCATGAACGCTTGGACACATTTTCTTCAAACTCGGCTAAAATGTTAACCTCATTGAGCTGATGTGCAGAAGGCATGAGGCGGTCACGCTGGCTCAAGGTCAAGGTCATACTTGAAGGTCAAATGTTATTTTCGTGTCCGCTCCATATCTCATGAACGCTTGGACACATTTTCTTCAAACTCGGCTAAAATGTTAACCTCATTGAGCTGATGTGCAGAAGGCATGAGGGGTCACGCTGGCTCAAGGTCAAGGTCATACTTGAAGGTCAAATGTTATTTTCATGTCCGCTCCATATCTCATGAACGCTTGGACACATTTTCTTCAAACTCGGCTAAAATGTTAACCTCATTGAGCTGATGTGCAGAAGGCATGAGGCGGTCACGCTGGCTCAAGGTCAAGGTCATACTTGAAGGTCAAATGTTATTTTCGTGTCCGCTCCATATCTCATGAACGCTTGGACACATTTTCTTCAAACTCGGCTAAAATGTTAACCTCATTGAGCTGATGTGCAGAAGGCATGAGGCAGTCACGCTGGCTCAAGGTCAAGGTCATACTTGAAGGTCAAATGTTATTTTCGTGTCCGCGCCATATCTCATGAACGCTTGGACACATTTTCTTCAAACTCAGCTAAAATGTTAACCTCAATGAGCTGATGTGTAGAAGGCATGAAGCGGTCATGCTGGCTCAAGGTCAAGGTCATACTTGAAGGTCAAATGTTATTTTCATGTCCGCTCCATATCTCATGAACGCTTGGACACATTTTCTTCAAACTCGGCTAAAATGTTAACCTCATTGAGCTGATGTGCAGAAGGCATGAGGCGGTCACGCTGGCTCAAGGTCAAGGTCATACTTGCAGGTCAAATGTTATTTTCGTGTCCGCTCCATATCTCATGAACGCTTGGACACATTTTCTTCAAACTCGGCTAAAATGTTAACCTCATTGAGCTGATGTGCAGAAGGCATGAGGCGGTCACGCTGGCTCAAGGTCAAGGTCATACTTGCAGGTCAAATGTTATTTTCATGTCCGCTCCATATCTCATTCAGGAGTGTTCCCCTTGCCTTACACAGACCACTTCTTGACCTGGATTGCACTTCCACAGTGATTTATTGTACTCGGTAAATAATAGTATGTCATGTTCACAATCATACAAATTATGTCATGATATATAAAGTTTTTAATTGAGTTACACATGTATTTTGTGGTTACCTAACACATCCTATACTTCATTGATGTTCACTTTTTGTACTGTTTACCATGTAAAACTTGTCAGTAAACTTTTAATATATGTGCCTCCGAATTCTGAGATTCATACATAACTCCGGAAGGTAAAATTGTCTTAAACTGATCTTCTATGTCTGCTACAACCATGTCAGGTTAAGGTGAACATAATCCTATGACTAAACAAATTCTAATTTGGCCAGCGGCGGGGGATATAGCTATCCTTTGGACTGCCTTGTTTAACTTAGAAATTTTGGTTAAAGTTTTGCATGCAAGGTACTTTCATGCTTATATCTCAGAGTCCAGGCATGGAATTGATTTGAAACATCTTTTTAATATGTTTAGTTTTATCATACTATAAAGGAAGATAACACTTGATGGAATATATTAAAAATTATGACCCCCTTTTAACTTAGAATTTTTGCATTCAAGCTACTATCCAGCTTATATCTCAGAAATTGCTTGTGGAATTGACTAGAAAGTTCAGGAGTGTCTTCAAGGGCATCAGAAAACAGGAGGATAACTTTTGGACTGATGCAAATTATGGCCCTTTTCTAACTTGGATTTTTGGTTTAAGTTTTGCATGCACAGTGTTATTGTGCTTATGTCTCATTAACTAGGCATGGGATTGATTTTAGACATCATAAATATATTAAGGGGTATCAGACTATCAAGGTATATCATTTTTGACTATTATTATGTACAGGGAATGTGAAGGGCAAGAATTTAAATAGATTTCATTTGGTTTACCAACAAGCATTTTGAATAGTCAAGCATGCTGTCCTCTGACAGCTCTTGTTTTAAATACTCTAATCATTCTAAATTTTGGGACAAAAATAAATATTTTTATTTTGTCCCAAAACTTAAGAGTCGTTAAAAAATATTTATGGTCAAGTGATATTGTCAGTTTTCAATGTACGTTAATAAACATTATACACTTACCTTTTAATCCATATATATATACAATTCTTTTTTTATAATAAAAAGATTCATTTGTGTTTATTTATCTAACATTGATTACAATGTTTGACACATTTTCACTTTCTTCCGGCCAGTCGGAAAAGTGTCTTTTCAGGGACTTATAAATCAAACAAGAATTGCTATTCTAATGTCATTATTATTGAGATGTGTCAAAAACAAGCACATAAACAGTTCAGAGCGCTTAATCATCTGCTGTTAATTGGACCACTTTGTCATTTGTTATCGTCTGCTTATTGTCCTTGATTGCCAATTAATGACACATGTATGTGAATATACAGTACACACCCCTCCCACCCGAACCCATCCCGTTCCCTGAGGCACGTTGTTGTTTTATTACAGGTCACCAGGGGAGAAGAACACAGAGGGGTGGGAAATGAAGATAAACAATTGGAGTATCTGTATGGTTTATGAATTAGATAAACGAATAATATACTTCACCTGCTTTAAGTAAATATCACAACAATGTAAATATCATGCACCGGCTTCTAAAAGCCATACGAAATTTTGGTAATGGTATAGAGAAAAAGGCATAGGGTAAGCAGTAATGATGGGGGAAAAAATTGTCCCAAAACTTAGAGACAGTAAAAAGTTAACAAATTGAAAGTGTCCCAATATTTAGAGGCACAAAAAAATTATTATTTTCTCAAAATCAAGGGTGTCCCAAAACTTAGAGAGTGTCCCAAAACTTGGAGTGATTGTTGTATCCATGACTGAAATACTGTTGGCTGGAGTTATCCCAATAAATAAAGATTGTGGTGAAAATGCTGTAATCCCTATTTATCTTGAAAAAGGCCTGATAGTATATGGATGCTATGTTATGATAAAATAGTATGAAAGCCCTTTTGTTTAACCCTTTCCCTCATATAGACTCATTTTGACACACTCAATAGGTACCACATAAAGCCTGATCTGCAGAAGACCACAGTTAAACCTTATCAAATTTAATTATAAAGTCCTCATTTCCAGACCACTGAGGAGCAGCAAACAGCATAAAACCTGATCAGCCTGCGAGTTACTCGCAGGCTGATCTGGTTTTATGCTGTTCGCATAGGTCTTTTCATGGTTTGCTCTATGAGGGAATGGGTTAAATAGGTTTCTAACAGGAACTATACAGCTAAAAAGAGACATGGCTTTAGATAGGCTTTCAAGTTGTCAAGTGTTTTACTCTCTAAATCTGAAATAAATGTTAAAAAACATCAAAAATGTATTTCAGCACTAAGTTCAGGTCTGAAATTTTACATCTGATAGGATTTGCCAACAAGATCATTTTAGTATGATTGCATTTCTTGTCCCGTTTGTATGTTTCATCTTTCAATGAGAAATATTTAAAATAATTTTACTGCAGAATATTGTAATTTCATATACATGCACACCTGGCTGAACAGGTTTCACATGTTCTGGTTAAGTAATCAGTCAGTCATACTGAAATAAAGAGAAAAGTTGCAAATACATGCTTAAAAAAATGTTTTTTTCTGAAACAAGTTTGAAAAAACATTTACTAGGAAAGAAATATGTTTGAATACACACACTGTGTCCTAATCTAGAGCTCTGTGTCGGGTATAAAAAAACTCCCCCTCTGAAAAAGGTCGCTTAATGGAGCCATTGTTACATTTCCAGAAGTGTAGAGTTATTTTTACTGATGGATGTTAACTGTTTTGCTTTAATGTGTTAAACACTTTGTTGCAAAATATTTTTCAGACTGTCAAGTCAAGGGTACCGGTATTAGGGCTGTGGTTGTTAGCTCAGACAGGTGCTTCATAGTGACAGTGTAGATCCATGACTACATACTACATTATAACTTAACCCTTTCCCTCATATAGACTCATTTTGACGCACCCAATATGTACCACATAAAGCCTGATCTGCAGAAAACCACAGTTAAACCTTACCAAATTTAATTATAAAATCCTCATTTCCAGACCACTGAGGAGCAGCGAACAGCATAAAACCTGATCAGCCTGCGAGTTACTCACAGGCTGATCTGGTTTTATGCTGTTCGCATAGGTCTTTTCATGGTTTCCTCTATGAGGGAAAGGGTTAAATCTCAGTAGAACCATAGTTCGTACATTGGACCCTGAATCAATACACCTGCTGCATAGAAGGTGGGGAAAATAAATGGAATCAAGCTTGTCATGTCATGTCACATGCCCTGTCCTTTCCCGTCCTACAATCACATTACATGAAGACAAGTTCGCATGTGGGTTTTAAACACCTATACTGATAATTCTTGTAAAGTTTGGTTATGGTTGTCATGGGATTACAGTTGGTTCTAATATAACACGGTACCTACAATTGAATCCCTAAGGAGCCTTATAATGGACCTGGTCTGTAAGAATAATAATATAATCATATAATTCTGACTGCTGGCTTCTGACACTTGTTAACTGCTAATAACAGTAGTTTGTGAACACAAGCGATACATAGGAAGTGCTTATATATTGCAAGAAAATCTATATGAGGTAAAGTCCTGTATGGCATAACAAAACTGTTGTATAATGAAGATTGAAAGTGTGGTATTCAGTTATACTGAGGTATTGGGGTTAAAAGATTATCATGATATTTGTAATATTCAACATGTTTTATCACCTTTTGATTTTTCCCTTTGTTGTTAAATTAATATCTAATGAAATGTTTAAAGGTTTGACTTCAACTTCCTATGGTATATGATAAATTCATCTGGCTTTCTCAAGAGACTGATTGAATAAAATCATGAAAAAAGTAATAAACTTACATGTATTTTCTTTTAATATTTTGCTACCTTTTATTAAAAATAGTGTATTTTCAATAGATTTTTGATAAAATGGTAAAAAGCATAGAAAAAAATCTCACAAAATCTGATATCTCTTCTACTTCGATGCATTTCCAATGTGATGGCAGATATATAGTCTCTTTTCAGCTCAATAGAGCACAACATGCTCAAGGTGAGCTATTAGAATCACCCAGCGTCCGTTGTCATGCGTCGTCTGTCATAATCAATTTGCGTCAACATCTCCTCTGAAACTGCTGGAAATTGATGTAACTTGGCATGGATCATCTTTGACTGAACCTCCACAAAAGTTGCTAAACTAAACTTGGTCTATACAGAACTCTTGTTGCCATGGCCCGGAAACCAACACTTTTTTTATTTTAAAACACTTCATCTCTTCTGAAACCAGTGGTTAGAATTAAATTTCCTTTGGCACAAATGGTCACCTCATAGCCATCTATCATAATTGCTAAAATGAAGTTGATCCCTTAAAAAATGAGGCCCCCACGGGGTTGGCAAATTTCTTTAAATACTCTGTATAGAAAATTTAAAAAATCGTCTTATCTGAAACCAGGGTCTCTCTATATACATATATATATTCGACCAATCAGAGAATTGCATGACCCTAGTATTAAGAGACCCTGCTGAAACCAATGGTCAGAATTTCAATTTCTTTTGGCACAAATGGTCACCTTCTTGTTTTGCTGTAATCAGAGGTGACACATAGGGATCACTTTTCTGTTGTCTGTCAGTCACTCATTTTCCATCATGCTTCAGCAGGTGATACATTTGTTCCGAAGAACACTTTTGTTTTTTTTAAGGGGAGATAACTGCATAAGATATTGTATACTTGGGTCCATACATACATAAGTCTTAATTCTGCTTGCCCTGGTATGCTAACAGTCTGTATACCAGTAATACATGAACATATGTGGTTGTTGTAAGATGCTGAGGTGAGCATCTCCCTGGCCAGGTTGATGGACTGGGATGTTCTGCATCCTTATATAACATTGAAGATAACATCAGTTTGACCTCATCAAAACTTCACATGGTGTTGGATATGATGACGTCAGTTGATTTGCAACATAACTCATATTGCTGTCAATATCCCTTTGTGTAAGTGGGCAGGATTTAAATTGTTATACAACCAATAGTTTCTTGTTGACTGATAAGTCATATGTCAAGGGCTATAACTCTTAGAATCATTTTGACCAAACTTATCTCCATTTAAAAAAAAATACAGTGAAATACTCTAAACTTGGCCATAACTTCTGAACTATTAAAGCTTCTGTCATCAACTTTCACATACTTGTTCACTATCATGAAGGCTGCATTCGTAGCAAGGGTCATAACTCATAGGTCCATTTTTACCAAATTTTATCTCCCTTTAAATAAAATATGGTGAAAAACAGACAAGTGTTGGCATACACGTGCTGTGCTCTAGTTTCTTTTATATAAACATAAGTGTTTTGAGGTCTGGAAGTGTAGTTATGGTATCCATTCTTAATAAAGTGCAGTTAGGGCTATACAGGAGTCATGCACATGGTTCATGTGTGTCCCAATGCCTCCAGGTATGCCCTATTTTACATAAAGATATATATTGTTCTAAATCGTTTAATCAAAGTGCTGTAGTGTGGGGTACCAATCAACTACAGTGAGAGCTCTTGATATTACGATCATTTGTATACCCCTGCTTTACCGTGTATGCAATATGTGTATTCTCAGTGTAGAACACTGTTTATTGAGTAATTTTATTGTACTTTTTAATTGTCAGCACACATATACTACCATTCTCTCTTGGTGTAACAGTGAACACACGTTTGGGTGTTCTTTATACACGTGTAGGTTTAGGCAAATATTGATAACAAATAGTTTTTTATGTTGATTTATATTGCTAGATATAATAAATGTTGGTCCTTATGAAGGGCAGTTATAACAACATAAATTCTTCTCTTTTTTCCCTTACCACAAGAGTAGTTGTTTAAAGCACTTGTCCATTGATCACTGAAGATTTGGATTTAATTCCGGCTGCAACATGTCAAAACTTTTAAAAGGAGTATTGATATAACTCCTTTGCTTAGCGCTTGGCGTATAAGTGTTGTGCCTGCTGATTGGTGCTGTGTCAAGATAATGTGACTGGGTGTTATATCAGGCTACTTGTCAACGGCATAATATTTCAGAGAGGCATAGCTACACCTGTCTCCTGTACACAAAGTACTCAAATGACTGAAATACTGTCAATGTGATGTTAATCCAAAACAAAGAAACAAAGGATTGATGCAAATTTTGGTAATATAACATTGTTAGATATCTTGTTAACCATCTGTCAGTTATCATTTGGATCGTTTCCTTTTATGCTTATCACTGTCTGGCAGACTCATAATAAAACTTATGATATATGATAGGAACTGTTGTTAATAAAATGTTATTTTAGCAGGTAAACTTTATATATTTGAATCCAAATTAAGACATTTTCAGCTAGGTCTGGAGAGGTCATATTGTTGTTATTAATAAATAAATACAGCGTAAGAAGAGTGTCATTGTGTGTCATTGTGTCACCCATCTTAGTACCATCAGCCTAATGAAACAATATATCTATCAAACTTGGGATTTTTTCAGGTGATCCTCAGTGGCATCTAGGTATAGATTTTCTTGAACTATAATCGCATATAACCAGCTCTACTCAATGGGGCCTTATTCCTTGTGTCAAGAATTTTAATTAACATTCCGGTGACTATTTGTGTAAAATGACTGGCTATTGGTGTCAGAGAAGAAACAATCTGAAATTAAAATGAAGATTAAATAAGGATCATAGTCACTCCCTAGGAGCCTTATTTTTTCAAGGAATAAACTTTGCTTTAACAATAATAGTAGAGGATCATTATGTGATCATTTGTGAATAAAATATGTACTGAGCATGCTGTGATCAGGTGAACTAAGATCTTACCAAAATAATATTGACTCGACAATATTTTGTCAAATGATATTTAAGTTATTTGATTCACTGCCTTGAAACCCTTATTTCAATGATTATAATAATATAACATTGAGCAATTTTTTGTTTGTTTGTAAATATACATTTAGATCAAAAGATACTGAAGTTTGACAAGAACCGATCTGTCTAAAAAATACCAAATGATTGAAATATTGTTCATGGGCCTACAATCATTTAAATGAACAACACGTTTAAGAGAAGTGGATTTTTTATTTATTTCAATTGCAACTTCTTTTTAATCTTTTTCTGGTCATAATTAACACCGTTCTTGTTGTTATCTAGATTTCCTCAAACATCCCTATCAGAAAACGTGCGATATTCTTTATCATAAACTAACCTCGCATTTGGGAGCAATGTAAAAAATATTCGGGCAATTATCACCTCTTACTTTGATTTTATGAATTTCAGTTCAAGTCTATTGTTGCATTTATATGAATCTTGTTAAGAATATATATGTAATCAAATCAAATATTGTTAGTAAAAATATAAACAAAATCAATATATATTTAATATTTCATGCAAAGTTAAATATCAAACATAACGTATATTGAAAGTTCAGTATAAGAAAAGAAAACTGGCTTTCAACGGACGATAAATCAAAAGTCAAATACAAATGTCAAAAAACTGATCATTAAGTGAGATAAAAAGACTTGGAAATTGTATCCCTGTACAACAAAGTAAGTTTCACAAAAATATATTCTAAGGTTTGTTGATAAGCTGCACTCTTTGTCAGTAGGTCATTTCACTCCGAAACGAGACGTAAACCTACGTAAATCAACGAGCACTTTCCGAACACCTAATCTACATGCTAGTGTAATATTCCACAAACTGTTCAGTCGGAAGTAACATCCACTTGAGATGTTTCCCCAGTCACTGATAGGTCAGTTAAAATCAGCGAATTAAACCGGGAAATGCCGACTCCCTGGTGAAATAGTCCATATCATATAGAGGATATTTGATGATTTTATATAATATCGAATTACTTGCACATGTGGTCAAAGAAAACAATATTTTCACGAGTTAAAGTATATATATTCGATGACTATAAGTGAAATAAAACATAGTGATACACAAAGAAAGATCAAAAGGTATTTGTTCCATGCTATTGTTCGAGATTCTCTATTTTTTATATTTAGTAAAAATTATCTCCCCTCATAAATGATAGAGTTGTTATTTTACTGTTGAAGGGTTATATTTCTTTAGCGTGTATTTATCAGTCTTTTTCACCTAAAGTATAGAATACACTCAACAACTCTAAAAACGCACCAGTCATATTTTGATATGATAAATTATTTTCATGAAAATGTTGAACAAATAATAATCAACTTCATATACATCATCTGTGGGATATTCATTTAAAAGATAACAATTTACGTATATTACAACACTTACAAAGTCACTATGTTTACAAAAGTTAATATCGTGTGTATGACCCACTAGCTGCAAGACATGCTGTATACAGATGCCTCATAGACAACAAAACTTCAGAAAGGCGATGCTGTGGTATATTTTGCCATTCCTTAGTTGGCACGTTGAAGTTGAGGTACTGTGACAGACTCTCACGCGACGACCAAGCTCATCCCAGATATGTCGATTGGTGCTGTCTGGGGAGAGCGAAGGTCAGTCCATGCAAAAGATGTTATTCTGTTGCATAAAATTTGTGGTACGTCATAGCACGATGCATCTTGTATAGCGGATGTTGACTTCAACAAGATAATGCCCCAGTGCATCGTGCTAGACCTACCACGCATCTGCTTATTAACCTCAAACTCATCCATGTAATGTGTCTTTTAAACTTAATTTGATATCGTTGGTCATTCCTGAAGAACCCTATGAGGCAAAATACATTCACGAAATTCTCATGATTTCTTAATAATGACAATAATACGTGATATGAAATGCATATGGATAATATAAAGGATTTATGCTACATGTATTTATATTTCTAAATGTATGATATACTCATGTTCATCATGTCTGACTGAGGGTCTATACAGTTGTGTATTTCTTCAAAGGCTAATGTGATATATCCAAAGGCATTTTTCTAGCAAAGGGGAAGTGACAATATGCATATATTTATCTCCTATATTATCGATTGCGTATGTGCTTGAGAACACGTTTGAACAAAGCCCAAATATTTCCAACATCTCTCTGTGGACCTATCATCGCCATCAATGTCGCAAACAAAACCAGAGAATGAATAAGTGAAAACCCAAGTGTAGAAAACAAAAACACACCGAATTGGAAAAAGAATCGAAGAACTGCAAAGAACAGAAAAAGTGCAGCTCCTAATGAAGTAAAAGCGCCAAATAAGATGGGCTCTCCCATCATTCCAAGCATGTCACGCACGCGCGAGAGGCGGTCGTTGTGTAAGGATAATGTGTATCCTTCCGCCAAATGTAAAACATAGTCCACTGTCAACCCAACAATCAT